>JACYXH010000493.1:42500-120000 GCA_026745465.1 Lota lota | reverse complement strand
ATAAGTCGTCACTCAAGGATTTTTGCAGTTCAGTTGGAAAATTACAAAAATAAAAAAACAGACTTCCATTTTGTGTTTGCTGCTGCTGTCATAAATGAGAAAAGTCACAGTACCGTTTAGGTGTTTAGATTAAATCCAAAGCCAAGTGCAGTGAATTCAGATATACTTCATTAAGGAAGAGGCAATCTTCTCAAGATACATGGGGACACGGGGATCGAACTCGGTACTGAATCGAACACAGTACTTTATTTTCCCCCGGTTCGCCTTTCGAGGTAAAAAATAATAAAATAATCTTAAGCCTTAAGTATTTTGAGGTCCAAGTGTTAACAAGAGCAGAGCAAAATAAAAGCGTTTGGCCGCGTGATTAGTGGGTCAAACTCCCATACCACTAGAATATCTCCCCCCCCCCACCCCCCCGCTTACATAATCACACTGCTTTATTCAACATAAGTAGTGTACAAAGGCTGTGCAGAGTCATTCTCAGTTCTCCCTAATGCTCTCCAACAAAAAACATAAAATTCAACGGCTGCGTAGGGCCTCATCATAGCGTAGCATTAGCATAGCGGCATCGTATCCATTAGCGGTAAGCACGTTGAAAATGACACCGTGTTGCCACTGAGAGCGGTTAGCGCTCGGGCACAATGGAGGGAAATTAGGAGTGTTCTGCAACAGCACAGGCAGGTGCGAACAGCCACATTATACCAGGTGTGGTTTGGGAGACACACGTGCACACACACACACACACACACAAAATGCCGGGTTGCCCCCCATGGGGCAAGGGGGCCAGACCAGGTCGAACAAACAGACGCCATCTTACATCCAACAACTCAGAGGGAATTCGTTAGTAGGGAGCGAGTATGCGTGGATCAAATGGCAGCGGGGGGGAAGAACAGAAGAATGGTTTAAAGATGAATTAGGCCTTTCCATTTCTTTTCTTTTTTTCTTGTTTCTGTATTTTCCTTTTCATCCCTGAAGTTTCACAACAAGTGCTCCCTCCCTCTGTCGCTCGCTCTCTTTCGTTCTCTCAAATCTTTCACTGTCCCACTTCTCTCACTTCCACGCCCCTCCGTGGCGACTAGTTAACTGTCAAGCCAATGCCATTTCTATTTGACTATTTGATTAGGGAAATAAAGTCACGTCGACTTTCCATTGGTTGGGACCCTAAAGAAAAAAATAAAAGTCTAGCCCAGTGGTTTTCTTAGCCATACTGTCGAATCTGTGTCAGGTTGTAAATTATAACTAGTGGGTTGTTGAATCCAAAGGTTGTGTTAGAGAAGGTTAGCTGCTAACCTTCCCATTCGCTGAGGCTAATGTCAACAGTACTATATACTGATATGATATGGCCACTAGCTACCACAGCTAATGTCCCTAGCTACCATGGCTTATGTTACTAGCTACTATGGTGAATGTCACTAGCTATCATGGATAATGTCACTAGCAAACACTGCTAATGCCATTAGTTACTATGGCTAAAGAGTGACATGGAGGGTGCAGGAATGGATGGAGGGAGGGAGGGAGGGAGGGAGGGAGGGAGGGAGGGAGGGAGGGATGGATGGATGGATGGATTAATGGATGGATGGATGGATGGGATGACACATTTTTCAAGTGGAACCAAACATCTATCAAAGTTTAGAGTGAAGTTCCTTTTAAGTCATCTTATGTAATCCTTGTCATCTGTTTGTTGTTTTATAATCCCCTATCTCTACCCAGCAATTTGCTGAAGAAAAAACAACTATTAGGAATGATTACTCGTCGAAGATTGAACTTTCAACGGCGCCCGCCTATTTTCGAAACCTAACCTTTTACCCACTCCACGCATTTTGTGTTCATCGCCATGAAGAATTAGCTTCAAAGAACTCTTCGTCATCATGACCCATTTGGTCGCCCACAGTCTAAGGCTTTCTATCCAATAATAACAAAGAAAGAGAGGTAGAATTTTCCCATGAGCCTCTGCACAATGAAGGCTAGTTATCATCATTCTGCAGCGCAGTTTGGAGAACATCATCTGTAGAAAAGCTAACATCACAAACGTTTATAATGGATAATGAGTCGTGTAAATGTGGGTCCTGCTCTGTGCTTATTATCAAGCTCCAGGAATAAATAAACTAGGAGGGGAGAAAAAAAGATGCACCAGTGTTGCAGAGACAACCAGGATATAGTGTTTGTGGGTGGAAAATAAGCAAAGACAGGCAGGAGGTTAAGGTGGTAGCGGTGAGCTACAGAACACCGAGTTGTAACATCGACTTACATTTATGTAACCACCGAGGGGAAATCATCTTTCCCGTGAGTATTTTATATTATGCAAGTTGTAAGAGAATTGTACAGAGGAGAGAGACCAACCTTTTAGTGTCTTTTATTTTTTTAAACAATGCAAAGTGTAGCTAATTTCTATTAGCTACTAATACATGTGGTGGGACCCTACTGTGAGTGGTTTGATTACTTCGTTGTCACGAGACACCTACCGTGCCATCAAACAAAAGCCAACAAATAAAAAGACTTAATGCTGGTCGAGATGTAAAAAGGACATCTAGCGCCTTCAAACGTTAATGCTATACGAACCGAGTTCACAAAGAACTCAGGCATTGACGGTTGAAGGTTTGGACACTGTGCCCATGCCAAAGTCGCCATTGAGAATATGAAAATAAGACTTAAAATCGCATAAAGGCAGTGGACAGAGTCTCGGACGCCTGAGCTGGTGCGAGCCGAGGATACGTCACAGACCGACGGAAATAACCGCCACAGCGGAGTGCGGCTGAAGAAAAAAAACAACAGCAGCACATTTTCTTACCTATCGTCATTTCCATGACGCTGACTTGGTTCTCTGAAGGAAACAGGATCTTCGGAGGCTTGTCCGTCAGGGGAGCTGGGGAAAGAGAAGAAGAAGAAGAAGGAGAAGAAGAGAAGAAGAAGAAGAAGAAGAAGAAGAAGAAGAAGAAGAAGAAGGAGAAGTTAAACATAGTAGGTCTATATGCGTAACTCTTTGTGGCATGGAGAGTGTGTATATGTCATTTAATTCCTTGATGAGGCCTGTATTGAAGCACAAATTAATGAAGTACAGAGAGAAGGAGTATGACTAATAACCAAATGGGTTTTCAAGAGACCTCAAAGACAGCTGCGTTTCATTTTCAGAGGAACTCTAAAGCTAATGCTACTGGAGCGCTCACAGCCTGAGTTGGTCTTTAACGAGGATATGTCTGTAGACTGTAAGTGAATGATGAAATCTTTTTTAAATTGCCATTGACTATTTTCTTTTCCTTCATTTGCTGCAGAAGGTGACTTGAAAAGATGATACATTCGACGGGTCGAACCATTCAATTGATTCAACAAATAACTTTCTTGTTCTGTTAGAACCTTTGTTTGGGTGGTCCAAGATTACAATGTGTTAGTTCGGCGGCCACTGCAGCCTGACCTTGGAAGAAATACTGAAGAAATGTCGGTTTGTCAGAGTTAATCAGCGACGAAATACCAAACAACAATGTACATTATACAGAATACAACGATCTTAAATGTTATAACCTCAAGCTTGTGATTGGCAATACCAAAGAGCTGTTTACCATAAACCTGCACTATGTTTTCTACTGCAGTTTTTCACTATACTATTACTAATAACTGAACTGGAAGGTTTCTCAAGCATAACACACTCTTATCAACGAGTCAGATCATCCAGGGATTTTCTCTCTTTAAATCGTTTCATCGAGAAAATATATATAGCATAGATTTAGTTTGACACCCTTGCACTTGAAGCTGCTAATGGGAAACAGTGATAGTGCAGGTTTAACATTAAACCTGATAGGTCAGATATTTTTGAGGGATTTCCTACATTACACCAAAAACGGAGCCATAAAAAAAGAAAAACAAAGAGCTGTGTGTGTGTGTGTGTGTGTGTGTGTGTGTGTGTGTATAATGTATTTCATGCATGTATTGTGCGCTGTGTGCTCTCACATTTGTTCAACAATGTAAGCTTAAACAACGAGCTTGAAACGGCTCGGAATCCGATCTGGAATTGCGGATGACGTCATCGTCACATGCCCCAACAAGGTGAACAGTAAGGATATCCCCATTAGGTTTTGACTTAATCATGTTTACAGAGCCACACACACACACGCACGCATGCGCATGCGCACGCACACGCGCACACACACACACACACACACACACCCGCACACACACACACACACACACACACACACACACACACACACACACACACACACACACACACACACACACACACACACACACACACCTCATCATCTTTGATAAGGGCATCCATTCGTTCAACAGACATCCTGAGTAGCGTAATGTGTTTGTTTATAACGAGGAACACAGAATCAAGCCACGATGACACGCTGGCTGGCGAAGAGTCGTATCATCATAATGAGTGCTCAGCGGCGGCTGAGGAATACAAAACGCATATCGCGGCTGCGCAGCTGTGACCGCCGTTGCATTACAACGACGACAGAGGCGTCTCTTAAAACGGGTGAATAGCCAACGACAGCCTACGACGTGCAACGCCGTACGAAACGGAAACGCACGGAGAGTTTAGCGGCCAAACTTTAGCCTATGTCCCGGTGGTTGGCCCGGAACCCGCCGCTCCCATAAAGAAATCTCATTATCTTGATTACCTTTTTTTCTTGATGGAATATGCCTACATTGTTTTTGTTTCATTAGGACATGAAAAACCATTTTCCGGTTTGTTGATCTCGTACGACAAGAGACGTTTTAATTGTATTTATTCTTTCGTAATTGAAAGAGGTAATAAATAAATAAATACAAGCAAAATAACGACATAAACACACGAGAATGAGGGTGAGTGTACCGGTAGGCAGAGGGAGAAATGGAGAACAGGTTCAGGGAGGAAACATCAAATGTGGGATTGAACCTCACTGGGTTTGAAAGGCAAGTCGTGGGACATACCTTCATCTTTACTATTTAAAGCTAAGCAGGTTTCATTCTTCCACTTTCATTAAATAAAGACCACTTCTCCTTTATTACAATGTGTGTGTGTGTGTGTGTGTGTGTGTGTGTGTGTGTGTGTAATAATTGAAGGATGTACTGCATGTGCATGCGCACACACACACACACACACACAGGTATCAATAACGGGGGGGGGGGGGGGGGGGGGGGGGGGGGGGGGGGGGGGGGGGGGGTGCTATCCAGTGTCTCGGGATTTCCACCCACTCTGATTACATGACAGATGGGAGGGACATAATGAAAGGGGGGGACAGAGAGAGAGATATAAGGGTTGAGGTCCTCCCTGGTCACACCTCATTAAAGACCACTTTACCAGAGATAGGTTAAAGGCAGTGTGTGTGTGTGTGTGTGTGTGTGTGTGTGTGTGTGTGTGTGTGTGTGTGTGTGTGTGTGTGTGTGTGTGTGTGTGTGTGCGGGCGGGCGGGTTTGTGTGTGCGTGTGTTTGTGTGTGTGTGGAAAGTATAGATGCAAGGCTAAAGATAGAATGGAAACAAAGGGAACAGTATTGTAGTGAAATGACAAACACTTAATAACACACATTGCATGGGCTTGGCTGAATAATTAAAGTAAATAGCTGTTATTATTGGAATACAATTGTACAGAATGAAAACCTTTGCGGAAGGTTATTTCAGCCTAGTTGGTTGAAATAACTTATGTGGATAGTGATCCACAAGGTATTGCTAATAATTGATACTACTTACATAAAGTATAGACGCACTGTAGAAATAACAGCAACAGTGCGGATCACTTAAGTTCGTCCAGTAGGCCTACGATAAGTCCGCAAGATCCCTGCAAAGGACTTTCCCACGGACCGTCAACGCTGCGACGCACAACGCAATCTACCTGATGAGTTTGTCTCATTTTGCCTTCTGGGAAGTCACCATTATGAAGGATTTTTTTTAGACACTGGGTCTCGAGTTTATTGTTATTTCTCTACGAGAGGCGGAGTGCTCACTTTGGTATCAATTATGAAAACTATTTGCTCAAAATCGAGTTGTGTTTCCCCCCCCCAATGATGTGCGTTTCCTTGTACTGTACTGTAACTAGCGTAGTGTTCAGCTAGCATGTTTGGTTTCTACTGACTGCTAGCATGAAGTCCATGCTACATGTATGTACAATATTATTGTACATAATATATACACAATATCGTGAATTTAATTTTGTGTTCTCAAATGTTACTACGAGTTATAGAGAGACGCTTGTTTCTGTGATTGTCTGTTTGTTCATAACAATACCAGACAATATAAACACACAGTAAATAAAATTGTGCTAGGATGGGTTCAAACTGCTCATACACTAAACGTTGGCACTATATATATTTTTTAATCAAAATGTCAGACGAAGCAGGTGTACGTATGCTTTATTTTAACTATGTTATATATTTTTTGTGTGGATTAAAGTTACAAGGTATTATCATCGGTGGTCGTTTTTGTTGTATGATAACCACTAATTAACACCTATGACTTTCGTCCTTTAAAATCTTGGAAATACATTGTTAAAAATAACCTAATAACACATAAAAAATATGAAAATGGCGGATTTTAGCAGTTGACCCGATATGCTATGCTATGGCGCATACATTAGCAATGAGGCAATTCTAGAGGGTGTGACGAGGAGAAATGCATCCACTGCCAGATATTGTGATAAAAACACCTGCAAATGCTTTTCTCATCAAAGGAATTGAAAAGAGAATACAGGCACGCGCACACACGCACATACATCAATCATTGACATTGACTCACAGCCACATAGGGTAATGCAGTGAACATGTGTGTGCAAACACACACACACACACACACACACACACACACACACACGTGCACACACGCAGTTGCTATCAGGAAATTAAATCAATTTTTATTTCTTTGCAAGGAAGCTTCTGGAAAAAACGGTGGATGCTAATTAAATTGCAATCTTTGTTCAGAAATGTTCTTCTCTTTGTGGTCCCAGCCTTTTAAAACTTGAATCTCTTCTCTTCGACCCCCGGCACTAAGTAAGACTACCCTTTCTTGGTGGTAACGCCAATACGTTTCAGAGGGTTCGTGAGCAATGGTTATGTGTTCAGATTCTGGGAAGTCACTTTGGTGATTTCCGTATCCCAAAGATTACAGTTCTTGTGTTCTTTGGTTAAATTCTGTATCCTATAGAAAATCATCCTTGTTTGTTTATTTGTATCCCAAACAAAATGTAAATGTACATAGAAAACACAGGGACATATAAAAAAGATCGAAAAGATGACGGGACATTGGAAGTGGTTGGCGTTGGCTACAAATATCTAATTTATTTGGGTATTCAATCGTTGTTTTCTTCTCCGACTATCAAGTATAAAAAACGGAGGCAGAGGAAAACAACCAGAGTTTCTCACAGTAGCCACGCTCACAGCGTTGAAGCCACCTCGCCGGGTTTGAACCTCTTCGTCTAGATGAACGGACAGGAAACGGCGATGTGCTGTAATTAAAATGGGAACCAATCTGTTGTCGGCCCTAACCCGTGGCCCTTTGAACCTTGGTAAGCAAGTTAAGGGCCATCGATGGGGAATCAGGTTGACCGTATGGCGATTACAATAGTATGACTGTCTGACTTCTAGAATTCGCCAGGGCCATTTTTCAAGGACGCCATTGGGGATTCATTGGCGTCCTTGAAAAAATGGCCGTGGCGAACTCTATAAGTGACCTCGGCTTCTCCTGTTTCTGTGTTGCCAGGGGCGACACGTGCAAGCTTGAAGGACGAAACGTCGCTGATGAAAACCAAACGGTCACGAGGACGACGACAACAACAACAACAACAACACTTTCTGCCGAGGAGTGACAAGAAAAGTACCAAAAAAAGGAGACGGCTCATGTTTTTCTTACTGTACTCCGTGTTTTAAAGACAAACGCGACGGAGCACGTCACAATCAGACGGACGCGTAAATCGAGGCGGCCGTGTGCCGTGATCACGCGTGATTACACGTGATTACGCGTGATCACGCGTGATTACGCTAATCACGCTTTGTTTTGTCGTAATGAGCACTTGAAAGGCGACGGGACAACAACGCAAGAGAAACCGGGGCCCATTACGTCGGAATGACACCCGGAAGACTTGGCAAGAATACGGCAAACGTTTCAGTGACTGACAGTCGTCCCCCCCCCCCCCCACACACACACACACACACCCCCGTGGCAAACACATTGCCTCTCTTCTCTTCCCCAGGGGCTTTCGCTTCTGAGCCTGAGAAATAAACCTAATAAATAGCTTGTCATTCAAATCCTGTTTCTGCTCGCGTGCATCTGACAGGATGCACGGCGTGCCTCAAAGCTCTGTGTAATCTTCCTTGTGAGGGCGGCACTTTTTGTCTCACAGTCGGCTGGCCGCTCCTCATCAATACTGCAGTAACGTTCAGGAGGGCGTGTGCCATGCTGTGCCTTGCCTTCAGACAGAATCTCGCTCGCAAAACGTTTTTCTAATTCATTTCTAATTGATGGAGAGTGGATTGGACCCCCAGTAACACCTCTGAGAGGTTTTTAGTTGTTGAACTATGACCATCTTTCCAACCTGACTCCACTTCTGCGGACGGCAAGCACCGTCAAACTAGCGAGGTCATTTAAGCACGTGTGATGTTTGGCAGATGCTTCCACCCAGAGTGATTTTGAATTTGAATGAACCTTGGAACGCATGTCCTTTCGGAGCAGGTGGGATGGGTTGGGCCTTGTTGCTCAAGGAAGCCTACGGGTTAGGATGTGGACGTTGGGGGTTTTGAACCGAGGACCTTTAGGCTGGCAGTCGAACGCCCCTGGCAAGGAGAATATCCCGCCCTAGTCCCCTCTCTACCCTACATGCACTACACCCACAACAAAAACCTCCCTTGGTGGCGTTCCCATTCCACATCATTTGACTGCGACACGTGACGACTGTACCACAAACGAACGCCACCAGGACCCATCAAACCGCTCCTTTACCGGGGGGAAACAAAGCCCACATTCAGAGAGGAAAGGATCGCGAGTGCCTCAGCGAAAGTGCAGGGATGCAAAACAGGGGCAGCCCTGCCGTCTGATGAACACACACACACACACACGCGCGCGCGCGCTCGCTCATAAGCCGCCCGCCCATAAGACCCCCGCGCGCTGCACTTCCACATCCGTTGCCATGACAACCGATGGGGTGCGCGCAGGCCCGGGTTCCGGTGCTTTGCGATCTTTCCTCCGTGTGCTTTTCACTTATTTATCTATCCCTTTATTTTTGTGTGTGGTGAGAGACGGGAGAGGAGAGAGTGTGGGTGAGCGAGCGAGTGAGGGGGTGAGTCAGTGAGTGAGTGAGTGAGTGAGTGAGTGAGTCAGTGTGTGTGTGTGTGTGTGTGTGAGTCTGTGTGTGTGTGTGTGTGTGTGTGTGTGTGTGTGTGTGTGTGTGTGTGTGATGTTCCTTGCTCTTTGGTAATCCTGAGAAGGAGAGGCAATAAATAAAAGCGGGGACAGGAGCAGTAACTAACTAACTATATATATATGTTGTATGCCCTCTGCAAAAAATAATACTATCTTAAATCAAGGCAATAGATGCTTGTTTATTGTGTGATAAGATATTTCTTCCTACCAGGCAGTTAGAGCATTTGTTTCAAGTTTTTTTGTTCTTAATTATCTTAATAAGATATAATAACTTTAGAATTACCAGAATTATGATGCTGTTTGATTGGCACTGACAAGTACAAAACTGCTTTGTAAAAACCAGAATTTCAGATAATGACCCAATTTATAGTCCATCATGAAACAATGCAGTACAGAACAAAGCCAGTACACTTTTCTTCAATCTCATTGCAAGCATTTATGCACAATTTGGATTCATTGCTCAGATCTTTTTGGTTTGGCTGTTCACATTGGGTTTTAAACGTGACCCATATCAGATTCCAGTGGGAACGCGTCGCAGTCCGAACTGACCCGCATGCGCAAAAGAGCAAAGACGAAGCAGTGAGTCGCAGCACGCAGGGGAGCGAACCTAAAAGCCACTGAGGTCAGCGTTCACAGTTTAATTTATACGTTGAAAATGTGTGGAGAACATCCACACATTTTCACATGTGTGCATGTTCTTTCTTTTTTTTATCAACTAATCATTTATTCCTTTTCATTTCTAAAGTAGTTCAAGCCGTTAAAACAAATGTGTTGTTTTATTAATGCGAAGAGCAAAACTACGACAGGATGACGCTGGGTGGACGTCAGTGGTCGGTTACGGCGGAGCTTCAGTCCAGCCTCAAGGTTTCAGAGTAGCCTGCAAACAAGGGGGTTTGACATTGTGCAACGTTTTGATGAAGTTGCATGGTAGGACTAGCGCTATTCAAGGTGACCGATCGCCAGAAAAGGAAAAAAAGGTTCATTATTAATCGCCACCCAACATGACTTATTTTTACTACTATTTTATTACACTGTTCCTACACTGACTACCTCCACCACAGGTGTCTTTCATGTTTGTATTCACAGAGTTGCTCTCACCGGCGCAGAATTGTGACGGAATTCGATCTAGAGTCATAGTCAAAGTCGCATGAATTCCGATAGGACTGTTCACACTTGAGATCGCATTGCATAAAATCGGAGCTGTATCTCATTCAGGATCACATATGAAAGTGGCCCAAATCAGAAATGAAAAGATCAGATGCAATGGGAAAAAAGTCGGAACTGGGCCACTTTTGCTTGCAGTGTGAACGAGGCCATGAGTCATTTGAACTGTTGTACAGTTCAATTACACCCCAAAGATGGTGCTTTACCTGTACATAGGTTAGGCTCTTGTTGCTTTTTGTGTAGTAAGAGGCTAAATCATCCAGCTTCTCAGCATCCACTAACTCAGTGGCCGTTGTTGCTGCTTTTGCATCCTTTGTTCTGCCCATAAAGCCTCTGGATATACTAAGTTCTCAATAAAGAAGTGAAAATAAATTAGATTCATTCCTTCTTTAAGCAAGCCAATCTCAATCTAGGAGTAGTACAAGTACATTTATCTTAGTCAGGATTACTTACTTTAAGGACAATATGCTATTTTTCTAAATTCCAGGGTATATAGCCATATTTCAAGACGTTTGCAATAGCATTGTAAGCCAATTTTCCTACATATTGAGAAAATTATTCTTAAGTATTTTCTTTGTATCCAGACAAATGTACTTGCGTTTGTGTGGCCGCACTAGTTTTTATATATATATGGGTTCTTTGACTAGATTCGATATTTTTACTTGTTTTAAAAATCTTGCCAATTGAAATGTTCTTGTACTGTTGGCAGATAATTTGGCTTATTTTAAGTAATATTTCCCCCATTTTATGGCTTTTGTTTCTTGTTTTTGAGAGCTGACTTTTGCAGTCTAGACAACAATTTTCACACGCCCTCCTAGTTACTGCTCCTGTCAATCTCTCTACCTTCACCCTCTCCCTAACCTTCTCTCTCTCTCTCTCTCTCTCTCTCTCTCTCTCTCTCTCTCTCTCTCTCTCTCTCTCTCTCTCTCTCTCTCTCTCTCTCTCTCTCTCTCTCTCTCTCTCTCTCTCTCTCTCTCTCTCTCTCTCTCTCTCTCTCTCTCTCTAGTGATGCAGGTGGACAAACGACTGACCTTTGAATTCCCAGCACTTTGGGACTTGTTTGGTTGTGGCCCTAGATGTTTCCCATTCAGGGACTCTTTTTTTCCCCCTCTTTGTGTCTCTCAGTCACCTACACATTCGATACGGCAACACACGCTCATACATTATTCACCCACCACCCTCCCTCCCTTGATACAGCCTTTTAAAAATATACAAAACAACTCACTAAAGCACTTTGATAAACCAGAGTATGATTGCCTTTAAATAATGGAGCAAACCTCAAACTGGCGGTTACATAAGCTGTGAAAGAGGCAGAGGCCACTATTTGAGATTGCCGGTTGAAATTTAACAAGCAAACAGAAGCCACCAATACCATCTCAACACAGAAGACGATACCGGCTGAAAGCAAACCTATGGCTGGTGTCGTTCACCTAGGGTTGGTGTTTGAAGCTAACCCGTATCTAGCTTTGTTCACCAATAGGTTCGTCATTCACGGCTAACTTACGGCTAGCGTTATTCGCGATAGGTTTGCTATTCAAAGCTAACATGGTTAGCATCGTTCGTCGTAGGTTTGGTGTTGAAGCGACATGAATAATATCGGTCAGCGATGATTTGTCAATGTGATAGTCGGTGCTTTTTGTACCGCTTCACCGTGAGGTTGCCTTGAAAGCGCAGATACGGACTCCTATGATGCTAAATATTACATATTGAATAATAACAGCTGGGCTCTTAGAACCATTACACAACTCATGGTCCACTAATCATGGGGTCAGACAGCTAATGAAGCTTATTGACTCTGCCTCAGGAGTTGCAGTGTGTGAAGCCACACACACACCAACACACACACACTTGGTAGCGTCAGTAACACAAACAGCCATTGTCAGTTACTTTTTTCTTTTTAAACCTGCGACGGATGAAAATGTAGCATTTAACCGTGTACCACTCAGTCGTTTGGCCGACAGTGAATTCAGACACGTGTCGACAAGGAGCAGGTGCGACTGAGCGGCATCTCGCCGAAGAATGACCACCGATGATAGGCTGCGTACGTCGAGGAAGCAAAGAGCCGAGCGCCTTTCTGTCCGTTCCCCAGCCCACCACAACCCAGTCCCCTACGGCACCCAGCAGCACCCTTTATCTGCAGCTGTGGACCTCCTGCTGTGGTTGAGCACAAGCCGCACGTCGCATCCACTCTCTCGGACAGCGACCCCCGCGACCCCCGGCGACCCCCACGACCCCGGCCCGGAGGGGTGTGATGAGGGTCAAATGACATTGTGAGGCGGGGCGGTGACCCTGGAAGAACCGCTGATCTCTCAGCCTAGCGTGGAGACATGGGGACAAGCGGGGTGCAGGGCGAGCGAGAGAGAGAGAGAGAGAGAGAGAGAGAGAGAGAGAGAGAGAGAGAGAGAGAGAGAGAGAGACAGACAGAAAATGAGAGGGAGAAAAAGGGATGGCGAAAGAGAGATACACTGAATCGAGAGAATGAGATGGAGCAGGACAAAGATGGAGCGAGACAGCGATAGAGAGAAAGAGACAGATGAGGAGATAGAGAGATGGTAGAAGAGAACGATAACAAATAGGCAGACAAGGCAGAGAGGCCCCCTTGTAAAAGGTTCAATATTAAACACTTATTTCCCACACCCTATCACGCACGCACACACACACACACACACACACACACACACACACACACACACACACACACACACACACACACACACACACACACACACACACACACACACACACACACACACACACACACACACAATTTCCGTCCACCCTGCAGAACAAAACGAGCGTGTCATCAACAAGCGAGTTGCTTTTTATTCCACGCGTGTTCTCCTTCATTCTTCTTCTCCTTCTCCTTCGTCACACTTTGGTCCGTCTCAAATACACGCGTCCACCTCCTCTGTTACCAGAACAAAACCGTGCGGTGCGGCCACTCTGAGGTCGGACCCCCGTTGCCCACCTCAGTCTCCCCCCCCCCCCCCCCACTCCTCCTCCGCCCCCCCCCCCCCACTCCTCCGCCCCCCCCCCCCCCCCCCCACTCCTCCGCCCCTGGCTCCATGCAGTGTTGGCGCCAGATACTCTCCTCCCCCGGCCCCCGCCCCCCGCCCCCATGGGAGCTGGCACAATGGCGGGCTTTGTGTCAATGAGAAGTAAACCTGCACCCCATGACGCCCCCCCCCCACCTTACACACAGAAGTATACACACCGTCTACAGTCTTACCTCCCCCGGCGTCTCTTAATCTCGCTACTTTTCCACGAAACCCGTACATTCAAAAGATGGTACGTTCTACTGAAAATGTTGGGAAACAATGCAATGGTGTTGCATTGTTGCATTTTGCAATGCAGCAATGCAACAGTCATGTTTCATAAAGATTGTTATACAATACAGTTGTTATACAAGTAGAGATTACAGGAAGAGGAGGAGGAGGAGGAGGTGGAGAAGGAGGAAGAAACCAGTGGCAAAAGTAATGATCGGTTATCGATTTCACCGGGTCAATATACCACAGGTCAAACGAGTCAAAACGTCTCAAGGAGCAAGGACGACAAACTCGATAACGTTGAGCAACACCAGGTCTCCTTCGACGACAGTAAACGATGATCCATTTCAATCGCGTACAACAATTTAAAAATAAATGTATCGGCCAATCGAAAACCTGCCGAAAGCAGGAAATTCGGCTGTTCGATCGGTCGCCCTTTTGTGCGTGTGCGCTCGTACACGTTGCCATGGCAGCCAGTGGCATTTTACCATCGGCGCGTTTCACCAGGTTGAGTTTGTGTCACATCCCCTTAACAGGTGTCCCTCTCTGAATGCCCAACCTGCTTCCCAAATGGATCAATCACCCGTGGATGAACAGCTACGACTAATCAATAAACATGATCGGTACAGGCAGTGTCACTAACTAAATACAGGTGGGTTTGGTGGATTTCATTGGTTGTGAGTTAACTCCTATCTAACCATAACGGACACACAGACAGACAGACAGACAGACAGACAGACAGACAGACAGACAGACGGATAATAAATAGGAGTTTAAAATAGACTAAATAAGCACAAAGATATAAACAATTAATCTGTATGAAATCAAATAAACACCGGTATCAACAACAGTAACACAACTGTAATATGTCATGTATGTACATTTGGATTCGCCACAGTTTCAGTTGTATTGCATCGGTTTCAAATTCATGGCCAGGCTGGAGTGAACCACAACCGCAGGAAAGGGAGGTATTCATGAGCCCTCGCTACCCTCTCCCTCCACTTTTAGCTGTTAGCCCTAAGGCCAGCGGCATCAAAGCTAATGTTTTGCTATCATCAGGTCTCCACGGAAATCAAAGCCCATGCGATCACACCCACTGCTCTGTGTGCGTTTGTATCTCTGAGTGTGAGTTTGTGCATGAGTGAGTGAGTGAGTGGGTGAGTGAGTGGGTGCATTTGTGTGTATTTGTGAATGTGAGTCTGCGCATGTATTACTGAAAGAGTGTCTGTGCATGCATGCGCGTGTGTGTCTGTGTGCGTGCATCATGCATTCATGCATGTGCGTGTTTACGTATTTGTGTGTGGGTAGTTGTGCGTGGGTAGTGGGTAGAATTCATCTGAATCTGAATTCACTGCAAGTCGCTTTGGATAAAAGCATTTGTTGAACTGACTGAATAGCAATAGCTAATAGCAATATACATGCAGTATAAATGGCAACATAAGTGCCTGTGTGTGTGTGTGTGTGTGTGTGTGTGTGTGTGTGTGTGTGTGTGCGTGTGTTATGTAAGTCTGCGAGTGTGTGTTCATCCATGTGCCCGCATGCCCCTACGATTGTGTGCACATTCAGAGACACGACTTAATACGCAAGTTCTATTTTGCTCGTCACAGCTGATGCCTTCATGAACACTGCTCTCACTCTCTCTTTCTCCCCCCCTCTTCCTTCTCTCTTGCACTACCATCTCTCTCCCCCTCCCCTCTCCCTCCTCACTCCTTCCCCTCTCTCTTTTCTTTCTCTAACTGCTCTCCGTCTCTCCCCCTCCCTCCTCGACACCACCTCGCTCTCTCTACTTTCTCTCTCTCACCCCTCTCTCCATCTCTCCCTCCTCTCTCGCCATAGCCTCTCCCTCTCTCCCCCTCCCTCCTCGACACCACCTCGCTCTCTCTACTTTTTCTCTCTCACCCCTCTCTCCATCTCTCCCTCTCTCTCACCCATCTCTCCCTCTCTCTCACCCATCTCTCGCCATAGCCTCTCCCTCGATCTTATTCACGCTCTCTCTTCTCCCCCTTGCATCAAGTGTCCTTCGGTCTGGGCTCTCTCTTTATCAGCAACGCTGCGTTAATAACATCGTGCGTCGCCGTGGTGATGAGCATGCCTGTGTGTGTGTGTGTGTCTGCTTCCCCCTCACATGCATCTGTTGAGGAGCAGTCTGGGAGGGCAGGTGGGTGGAAGCTAGTGCCACCAAGCAAAAGGGTGGGAACGTTTTAATTGGCTGACGGGGCTGTCGTGGATGACACAGGAACCTTTGATTCGAGCAGACGGCGAAACCCTAATTAGACAAGACACGGAGAGAGAGAGAGAGAGAGAGAGAGAGAGAGAGAGAGAGAGTTATTCCTTGTTAAGCCGCGATAGGTCCTTTATGTGGAACAAAGGACTAGAGGTACAAAAGGTCATGGATAGAAAATGTGAGAACAGTGAGATCTGAAAGCAGAGCAATGCGACACGTCCTCTGAAGTCCTACATTTAGTCATCAAGCAGGTGAGCCAGGTGTTGACTCTCGACCGAAAGGTTCCGAGTTTGAGCCCCGATTGTCCGCAGTCTACATGTAGCCCCCCCCCCCCCCCCCCCCCCCGTCCCGTCGCGTCTCAACGACGCCGTATCTTAACTCGCTGTACGTCGCTCTGGATAGAAGCCAATGACTAAATTGTCAATAGTGTTGACGGAAAGATCCTGGCTCCTTCCCATCACCGCCCAGGTGCTCAATCTAAGAAACAACATGAGTCAACATGAGTTCACCCTGGCTAACGATGAATCAACACTTTCTCTCTCTCCACTGTGGAGGAGGCCCCTCACTGTGCATAATGGCCCCCCACTGAGCTGATGTTGTGTGTGTCATCAGTGTGTGTGTTCTGTGTGTGTGTGTTCTCAGTGTGTGTGTGTGTGTGTGTGTTCTTAGTGTGTGTGTGTGTGTGTGTGTGTGTGTGTGTGTGTGTGTTCTTAGTGTGTGTGTGTGTGTGTGTGTGTGTGTGTTCTTAGTGTGTGTGTGTTCTTAGTGTGTGTGTGTGTTCTTAGTGTGTGTGTGTGTGTGTTCTTAGTGTGTGTGTGTGTTCTTAGTGTGTGTGTGTGTGTGTGTGTTCTTTGTGTGTGTGTGTGTTCTTAGTGTGTGTGTGTGTTCTTAGTGTGTGTGTGTGTGTGTTCTTAGTGTGTGTGTGTGTTCTTAGTGTGTGTGTGTGTTCTTAGTGTGTGTGTGTGTGTGTGTGTGTGTGTGTGTGTGTGTGTACCTGAGTAGAATAGAGAGAATGCCGACCAGCACCCAACTCAGGTGCTTCTTTTATCTTTGCCGCCACGTGGCTCTTTCATCCACACAATGCGAGGAAAGGTCACGGAATAAACCCCCCCCCCCAGAAAATAAGAAAAAAAAGCGCTTGGCGGCGGCTGCCATTTCATATTTGCTTTTACACAAAGAAACAAAGAAACATCCAAAACTAACGGGGGGTAAAAAATGAATAATAATAAGAAACACAGTAGGCTGTGTTCTCCGATGCAGCGCTGGCGTCGCCGCAAATAGCCCCCTGAGTCACTCCGTTTGCCCCCCAGACCCCAACATAAGCCTTCTTTAGTGTCATTGAAATAACTTGTCATGGCAGCCTGCGCCCGCGAGCAGAGCAATGAATTTCCATTATATCAAGGACCAGCCGGGCACAGCTACTGGACTCAAGCACCGTGAGCTCCCTGACCGGAGGTGATGTGTGTGTGAGCGCGCGTGTGCGAGCGTGAGCGTGTGTGTGTGCGTGTATGTGTGTGTGTGTGTGCGTGTGGGGGGCGGGGGAGAAGCAGAGTAGGGTTAGGATTAGAAGGCAAAGGAGTCAAGGGAGCTCTTGTCGCTAATACAGGCCTTTAACCGCCTGTCTCTCTGCCGCCATGCTGCTGTAGTACCGGCACACTGCCAGCAGAGGCGCCGCTCAATTACACCAAGAGATCTTTCGATGGAGGAAGAAGAGAGAGAAAAGCGGTTGTTCGTTGATTTTGCAGTCGTTTGCTAATTGGGGATCACACCTTTTACCAGGCTCAAGGTGTTCATCATTTCACTTCACATTCTGCTGGGAGGAAATTGAGCGTCATTTCCAGGTATGAAAGAGACATAATTAAAACGTCGAAAGGCCATTCTAGGTGGCTGTCGCTGTCGGAGCTGTTCAGTGTCATCTGTACAGCTTAAGAGCATTTCTATTTCTTTTAAAATAGGCCTACACTTATTGTAAAAAAAAAAAAAAAGGACAAATTTGAAAGTAATTGACATCAGTGTAATTTCTGCCACGAGATTGATTTTTATTCCCTTTCGGTCACTCTAAATGACGCAGGGATCCGAGTTATCTCTCCGGTGGAATCTCAGATCGACAGGTGTGAGTGTCCTTCACAAGCTTTCTGGAAACAGCCAGAAAGCATGAAGACAGATGGAGAAGGGTGAAGAAGAACACCTCCACAAAGAAAGGGTTTCGGTGATAAAAGTAGATTTGAAAATACGGTTTGAGGTATGTGGAGCTATAGGCACTGAAGTGCCTAAAATGGACGGCAATCTCCATTTGTTAATATTAGCCTACTTGGTAGAGACAGCATGTTAAGGATATTGACTCAGTTTGACTTAGAAACAGTGTTGGCATCAACATGTAAATGTATTAATTATTCATCAATAAATCCACAATTTCAAAAAGTAATAAACGCAATTTCAAATAAATTATTAAACACAATATACATAATTTAAACATCAGTGTTTGGGGGACAACGTAAACATTTAGCTAGTGAGCATCCCAAGGCACCTTTTTCCAAACCTGGCAACGTGCAACGTCTAAGGTAATTTTCAATAGTTTAGCGCTAATTCTCACTTCTCCAGCACCGCGGCGCTAAGTGAGTGCTAATTAGCCCGGGTGCAGGAGTTAATTATGTAGCGCGTCATCTTAATTAGGAATCCCAGATGCACACTGTGTCGGAACAGCGTTTGGTAAGTACAGTTGGACTAATTGACTTGCGTTTGACAAGATATGCGTGGGGAGGGGACACCTGCCTATTGCGGAGGAGAGAAGAGTGTATTGTTTTGTTGCCCCTTGAGTCAACAGCAACTTCATTAACCTCCTTTGACCCATTGCGTTGTGTGCCAAGGCCAGACCGGGTGATCAGCAGCATCAGGATGCGTGGCCTGGTCCCATTGAAACCTTTCTCCAATCTACATCCATAAAAGGGAGGAACTTCTTCTTGGGTTGATTTGCATTTCATCCATTTATTCACAAAATATCAATAGAGGATGAGATGAGTGGTGACTAGGCTTTGCAGCGCTGGTTCGAAAATACTGCATATTAAAGGCACCATGAAATTATTATTTGTTTACCTCGTTAGTTTATCTCTACAGTGACATCATTTGCCTATTCATTATTGATATATTCTTTGGCTCTGCTTATTACTGATATTACCTCCACATCTGTGAGATGGAACTTATTCTGCAGCTCCGTTTTGTTTTGTGACTACAACTTGTCAACCATTATTAACATGTTTCCATTGCTCCATATGTAAGACCTGCAACGGGCTAACACACAGCTAGTGTGGTTTTCGAAATCTTTTTCGCGCAATCCGACAACACTGTTCTTCGTTTTTCCTGTGCTAGTTACCAGTTTCACTTGGAAATATGTCATGTAAACGGAACAGGAAGAGATTGACTGCTGATTGCAGTTCGACGTTGTCTTCAAGAGATGCACTAGCCAACGCAGCTAGCCAAGCAGCTGCCTCAGATGAGCAATTATGAATTTAGCCGCTGTAATCCATTGACCCCATTTTAACGAGAAAGGATTACATTCCAAAAAAAAAACAAAAAAAAAAACGGACTAACCGCTAACGTTTCAGTTGAAAAAGCACGGTCGGCTGGAAAAGCAGCAGAAGACTTGGGCCATCTGAACTTACTGCTTGCTGCGCCATCTGCTTAACCCAGATCACATCTGCTGCTTGGTTTTCCTCTGGTCCACGATGGCCCTTCTCATAGGAGAAACCAAACATCTGAAGGAGATTTTCTTTGCAATCAAATTTCCACACTCATTATATTTGTATTTCTAAATGTTTTTAAAAATAAATAAATAAATATATATATAAAAGAGCTCATTTAAAATGTATTAATACCAAGTATTTGAATGTTTGGTTCAGGTTCTGTCTTACATAACCTGTTTCATCATGGGTGTGTTTAAACCCAAGAACACAATCCATACGTGACGGCTCCCGAGGTACATCGATTTAGCTTGCGTGCCCCCCCCTGCTGTACGGACACGGTGTCTGACTCCTCTTTAACGCTGTCCCTTTGAAAGTACCAGCAGGAAGGACCCGGCCGGGATCCTGAAGCGTCCTCTCCCCTTTATACGAACGCCTACTTTGATCAGCACGTGGGGGACTTCGTTTACACAAAAACGAATAATCAGAATACCAGCTGGTGCATTTTTCATATCCCACTTATTGTGTCCATTAAGGTATATGGAATATTGTGATGCTTGCCGTGGAAACCGAACCCGCACAGACCGCAAAACCAAACCCAACAGTGAAGAGATCCCAGCTAGTAGCGTTTCCCCAGAGATGAGCCTTGCAGGCTCGTTGATCAACAACCCACAGCCGTGGAGTCCAGTATGAACCTTAGCATCCACGTTAAGACAGAGAGAGGTCTGTCTTCGTGTCGGCGGGGCTGAGCTGAAGCAGCGAGAAGCCTTCTCCTTCTTTGCCTGTCAGCTGCATGCGGGAGAGTGCCCACGCAGGCTACCATAACACAGAATTACAACCCAAAAGAACCAATGTTTTATGAAAATAATCACGGTCACACAATAGGCTACCCTTTGTATTTAGTATTATAGGGCATGGCATTACAATACTATTATAAGTTCTGTATTATTATATAAAATACTGATATTAAAATCTCGACATGCATTTCTCGCTACAGCCACTAGGGGGTTCAGTGAGGCCCCTGAGCCAACGCTAGCTGCGCCAATGTTAGCAGGCGCTAGAGCTGACGCTAATAAAGACACTGGGGCATGCTGGCATCATGGCGGCACCGCCAGCTTTCTCGCTTTGGAGAAAAAAGTGATAAATTCTACTCTTTAGTATATCTTATTTATTTATATATTTTCAATTCGTTTGAAATGTACGCCGCAGCTGTGGTCATCGGTATAGTTGCCATTCACCGGACACTACTTGAGAAATGATTTTTTAAATCAGGGGAAAGGAGGGCTTGAGAAAATGGCGGTTGCGAACAGAAAGCAGGATTGTTTATCAAACGCTCTTCAAATTGCACTCAATGGCTCTTGAGGGACGTTGGAGAGCAGTGTGTCAATTAAAGCTGTTTGTCATGTGCCCCCTTCATGACAAACAGCTTTCTTATCATTACCTTATTATTTATTAATAATACATTTCTTATTATTACAACAATAACCATGGGAGCTATAGGAGTCATGGAAGGACGTCCATGTGTGATCGTACAATATCTGCAGATGGATAAATGCCTTTTTTCCCCATTCTGTTCGTGGCCTCTTGCTCTATAATTATGAATCGCAAAGCATAGGTAAAATGTGTAAATTCGTTAATGATTTGCTGTTAACAGCTTTCAATTTTACCAACCATTTTATTTCTTTATTTATCTTCCAAAAGTGTTCCCTTGGTGTTCTTTGGCTTGTTTTGATGATTCCTTAATCACGGTTCATTTTAATTGCTATTTTGTGACTTTTGGGAGCCCGTTTAGTTTTCACAATGCAACCTTGGGATAGATTTTGGGTGTTTATGGTTCCTGGGAGCCGTCAAAGGGCCAAAGCGAAAATATGTTACCCTTTGAGATATTATAATTAACGAATGCACAAATTCATCATGACATTGACAATGATCGCAAAGATGATTTTCGCATTCAAATCAAATCAATTAAATTACAACATTTCAGAGCATATCGTCTCTAATTGGCTTCTGTTAACGACATGGCTAATCAAAAAGAGGAAAATAATCAATGATCATCAGGAATGTATGCTTTGAAGTGGGCAAGACGATATAAATGAAATATTGTTGACGAATTGTCAGTAATAACATTTTGCAGCAAAATTTGATGAATAAGTAAAACGCCACCCATGACACAGGCTCTATCAGCATTCCAGTTAGATTGAACAAAAAATAATAATAAAACAGCTCAGTGATGTTCCCAACCTAATTCCTATCCTTTCCCTGAACACCAGAGTGATATGTTTAGTCTGGTTTATGTCTTCATTTTAAAGCTGAACTTTACTTCAGATGTTATCCATCTGTTTCTTTTGTTTATTGTTACGTGACAGTATAAATACTTTATCCCCGCAAAATCCGAACACATTGTAACACAAAAGGCATTTTATGGCCGAAAATAACTGTTTTGAGTTTGACATTCCCGTTTTTCTTTGTTGCGTGTAATGGCATATTTAAATATTCATATTGTGCACGTGTGGAGTGCACTTGGATCATTTGTGGGACACTCGCTCAATGAAAAAAAAAAAAAAACATTTGCCCTCAAAAGACATAGCACAACCCAAACTCAGCGCCGTTCGGGGGAAAAAAAGCGATTCTAGAATATTCCCGATATTCTAGCGTTCAGTCGTCATCCAACATTCCATGTTGATTATCCGTCGCCGATCTCCGTGACGACGACGGCGCACGAATCCCTGCGCTCTCTGACGCGTGGGAAGCCCTTCCTACACTCTACGCCTGGAGGCGTGCTGCTTCTGAAGCGAGGACACCGTTCAAGCCAACGAGACGCCTCAGGGCGGTGAGAATGACACAAGACCCAGAGTCTCACCCATGTGATGGAGGTCATGTGATGGAGGTCATGTGACCTCACAAGGCCAGGGGGGCTTCAAGTCTTCCCTGCCCCAGCTGTTAAGAAACCCTTAAAGTCCACAAAGTAGATGGCAGATGCGCCAAATCCGAGGGTCACACACACACACACACACACAAACACACACACACACACACACACACACGACTGCCCTTGGTGCTAAACGCCAAGAAAATATAAATTGATGGCTTTGGGCAGCCAATAAAATGTGGGTGCGCTACTAAGCTATGCTTATGCTATGCTAAGCTGCTCAAGTATACGCAAGGCTAAGCTATGCTAGGCTAATATACGCTAAAATATGCTATGTTTAACTATGCTAGGTTAAGCTATGCTAGGCTACAATGCTTTACTTGTCCTCCACGGGAGAGACTTTAAGGTGACATTTTAAGGTTGGTGAGAAAATGATTAATAGCCCAGGTTAGCCTTTGAGTTGCCGGGTGAAGACACTGAAGTCTTTCTGTCTTAAGGGGGCTGTAAAGGAGCAATCAGGTTACTGTTAAAGGAGCCAAATAGGTTTGTTTGACCCGGTGTGCCACTTGCAATATACAATGTGTAGTTGTGGTGTTGAAGGGTCTGCCCAAACCGCTCAGTTCGCAGCTCCATTATTTTCGGATCCAGCAGTACTACTGACTAGTACTACTGGTCAGTACTACTGACTAACTGTCGTTAGAGCAGAACTCCTGGGGGTGAGACGGCACAGCACCTGGGCCCAGGGCTTCGGTTAACCGGCAGTCACCGGCCATTGGCCGACTAGAATTTAAATTGGCCGGTAAATATCAATCTTGATGGCCATCTTGGCCGGTACATTTTATTTTATTTATTAAATAAAGTAACACAACATTGCAATTCAGGATTGTTCTCCTCTGTGTTGATTCGAAACCTTTACAGACACCTTTTTGTTTGAAGTTGACTATTGCTGGTCACGTTTGTGTTTACACACGCTTACAGATCCCAGCCTCCGGATTGGTCGAAAACAAAGGCGAAGCGAAAGAATGTGTAACGAACGCTTCACCCATATTTGTGCTGGTCTGCCATCAGACATTCATCTAAAGTGTTTGTGAAACTACAGTTCCACAAACGCTGTTGTGGTTGCTTGTAAATTGACCAGAAAGATGCAATTGTCAGATGCCATCTTGACATTTTCATCCGGGCAAATCAGGAAAATCAAAAAGGTAGTTTCCCAAAGGAAAGAAAAAAAAAAGAAAAACAATTCCAACAAAGCTTAACTGAAGTAATTCCCCCCATTGGTTGACAACCTGACCTTGACATAAATGTCAACATAAGATCATGTCCACCCAAACAACACATTTTAGATCCAGATGATAATCCAGCATAACTAGCTCTGAAAAGGCTGAGAGAACGTCGTCGGAAGTAGTGAATGGTGATGTTCTCCTGCTCTTCGTCTTTCCTATTCTGTCAGGGGCGATGAGGTGGGGGGCGGGGGGGGGGGGGGGGGGGGGGGGGGGGGGGAGTGGAGGGCACCATCACAGTGACGGTTGGTGGCAAGCAATCTGTCACAGACTTAAGGTTCAGGCTTAACTATTTCAGCAGAAAAAGTGCTGAAGTAGCTCAGTGTGAATTATTCTACTTAGCAATTAAAGTGGCCTAAAAGTCACAGTGACAGCCGCGCTGCTATTGGCTGTCACGAGGGAAAAAGGTGCAGGGATCAGCCGTTAAAAGTTTGGGGTTTTGTCTTTTTCCATTATTATGATATTCTCCCATTTATTTAATGGTCTATTTTTTTTAAAGAGCCACACGCAAACCGTTGTTTTGTTGAAAGGTAATTGTCTCCGACGCGGAATCAATGCGGAGGATGCAATGCACAGTTTGGCCCGGTCGCTCTCTGTGGTCCAGTGATGGCCGCCGCCGAACTCACAACACAGCCACCGACAACACCAGTGGCGCCCACACCAGTGGCGCCCACACCAGTGGCGCCCACATCAGTGGCGCCCACACCAGTGGCGACACCTGCGTTTTCGTGATGTAATAGGGGAATGAAAAAAAATAAAAAAAGGCTCTTCTCACCTGTGACGGATAACTCGGTGGTCCGCCGCACCACGAAACCCCCGAACTGCAACTCGCAGGTGTAGTTCCCGATGTCGTCCTCCAGGACCTCCTGGATGGACAGCGTGTCTCGGCTTCGGAGGACCGTCGGCCGCCATTGCTTCGGCTTGCACTCCTATTTCAGTCGGTGACATTTAATCCACTGTCGGTCAAGTCAAGTCAACTTTAGTTATACAGCACAGTTCACACACTAGGCAGACTCAGTGTGCTTCACATGAAAGCATGTCATACGATAACAAATAAAAGGATTACTGGTAATAGTGTCTATAGGTGTCGATGGGATGTAGTGGTTGTAACGGGGCTGGGTGGTCTTGTGGTAAGGGTGTGTGAGTCCCCGCCGACAGACTGAAGGTTCGAACCCTAATGTCAGCAGTCTTACCTGTTGGCATCTTTGAGCGAGATGCCTCGCCTGCCGTGTTGATGTCATTTGTGCATGGTTGGGAACGGAGAGTTTAACAGGAGATGTGTCTGACTGGACTCACTTCTGATCAATAACAAGACGACGCAGGAGACGTGATCTGATTTTTAAACTGCTTGTGTTAGAAAATAGCTTCAATTGATTGGCTGAACCCGTCAAGGACTCTGAATAATCAATACTCTGGACGCATTACAAAACTGAAGTGATTTAAAATGGGAAATAGGAAATCCAGATAATCATAATTCAACAACGACCCACATTAGAATCAACTGCAAAGCATAGATGGAGGTTTCCACGGTTACTTCCAGGGATGGGATGAAATACCACTGGACGGAATCCCGCAGTAGACAACGTCCGCGGAATGCACTCTGACGGAGTAAGACCAATCACAGCGGTTTGCTGGAGAATCCCAGGTGTACCCCAAGACACCGTTCAAACAGCAGACGGCGCAACCATTGTTTTGTTACCCAGTTGGGTCGGAATGTCCTCTGCGCGAGATTAAATGCCTTAAATGTTGAATTTGTATCTGCCTGCCTACCTAACTGTTAAAAGTCAAAGGTGTCCCGTTTTTGGAAAAAAATGCACACCCTTTGGCCGTTATAGACCAATCAGGATGAGGCATTTAACAATGCTGTGGTATAAATGTGAATAATACATATGCACTCTGCAAGTTTCTTAAGAGTCCCCAC
Source organism: Lota lota (assembly GCA_026745465.1). Classification (NCBI taxonomy): domain Eukaryota; kingdom Metazoa; phylum Chordata; class Actinopteri; order Gadiformes; family Lotidae; genus Lota; species Lota lota. The sequence continues at coordinate 94,267 of JACYXH010000493.1, read as the reverse complement.
ATTTAAACAGTGAGAGTTAAGAAGCAAAAGACGAGACTCTCAGTTCATTCCTTGGTAATGAACTGTTCGGTTATGAACTCCACTGCAGTTCTGCACCTTTATTATTTAGAGGGTATTTTTAGGGCTGTAGCTAGAGCATATACCTTTCCACAGCAGTTCAGAAGAGTCTGTCAGACTTGGTAGAGAACGAGACTATATATATATATATATATATATATATATATATATATATATATATATTCGGGCAGTCTTTCTGTGATGTAGAGTCACCTTTGGGTTGGTGTTTGGACTAAGGTTGTGATGAGGAGACAGCATGCTAAGCTAATTAGACTTTACACAGTAGCACAGATGACCTTCCCAGGATCGTTACTCTGGAAGAATAAGAAGAGAATGTGAAAGACGAACGGCATCTCTTTCGCTGGGTTTATAAATGAGTCTCGGGAAACTCACTGGGTTTAGAAACAGATAAGGTTTTTGTTTCAAATGTCTTTGTTCTTTCCTTTAAGGTAGAGTTATTTGCTCGTTTAATTGTAAGGTCTGGCAGTTCTACATTCCACCAAAAAAGCAAACATAATCAGTTTTAATTGGATTCTGCTATGCACCACATTACAGAGAGAGAGAGAGAGAGAGGTGTGTGTCTACTTGTTACACCGTCGTAGCCTGGAACTAGAATACAAGACAATTGACCTAATGATCCAAAGCGATTTATAGCTAATTCCAATTTAGATTAATTTAGGAGCGGGCAGGGGGTCAGGGGGCGTCTTGCTCAAGGCTGCCAACAGATACGCTGTGGACCTCGGGGATCGAACCCAGAACCTCTAGTGGTGACTGGGTTTGGCATTTGGGGATCGAACCCAGAACCTCTAGTGGTGACTGGGTTTGGCATCTGGAGATCGAACCCAGAACCTCTAGTGGTGACTGGGTTTGGCATTTGGGGATCGAACCCAGAACCTCTAGTGGTGACTGGGTTTGGCATCTGGAGATCGAACCCAGAACCTCTAGTGGTGACTGGGTTTGGCATCTGGAGATTGAACCCAGAACCTCTAGTGGTGACTGGGTTTGGCATCTGGGGATCGAACCCAGAACCTCTAGAGGTGACTGGGTTTGGCATGTGGAGATTGAACCCAGAACCTCTAGTGGTGACTGGGTTTGGCATTTGGGGATCGAACCCAGAACCTCTAGTGGTGACTGGGTTTGGCATCTGGAGATTGAACCCAGAACCTCTAGTGGTGACTGGGTTTGGCATCTGGGGATCGAACCCAGAACCTCTAGAGGTGACTGGGTTTGGCATGTGGGGATCGAACCCAGAACCTCCAGTGGTGACTGGGTTTGGCATCTGGGGATCAAACCCAGTACCTTTTAGCTTGGGGAATCCAACGCCCAACCACCACAAGACTATCCATCTCGCTGAGGAATGTATGCTGCAGGGCGGAGGCGGGTGGGTTAGAACCCAGAACTCGCACCTTGTACCAGGTGATGTCAGGCTCCGCCCCGGGCTGGATGTAGTCCTCAACGCCCGGGCAGATGATCTCCTTGCTCTTGCTGAGCTCCGCCTTCTCGGAGAACCTCATCAGGGAGTTGTAGCAGAGGTCTGTGTCATTCTCCGCCACCGTCAGAGCCATGGACACCTTCATGCAGTACGTGGAGTTCCTGCGGAGAGCCGGAGAAAAGATGAGCGATCGCCCCGCGACGTTTGTGTTTCGGTTGTTATTCTACGTTCTACAAGGTATTTTTCATTTGAGTTAAAACATGCTCACAGAAATAAGGAAACATTGTAAGACTTTTTTTTTTGTGTAAAGAAATAAGCAAAAATAAAAATAAAGAAAAACACAAATCAACCTCTGGCATTTCAAAAGAATCAATAAAGCAGCCTACATCCCTTGGGTTATGTCCAAGTCTCTGACCGTTGACCCCTGACCTCTACCATCACAAACACACACACATACAACATTTTAAAATCCATCCATGCATACCACTAGACGAAGTGGGTGCCTACAAATGCTTGCTACCAAAGAAAAAAGACACCGGGGACAAAAAGGTCTGAATTAACGTGTGCATGTGTGTGTGTGTGTGGTTTCATTTGTGTGTTTATGTGTGTGTGAGTGTGTGTGTGTGTGTGCCCGTGCACACTCGGGTAAACGATAAGAAGGAACAGCAGCTCAAACGCGATGCTCCCCAGAATGTCAACCGCAATGGGAGACTGATTGAGGGCTCTTGGCTCTTGTGTGTTGTTATGCAGATATAATGGAAACTAGCGGAGGGAAAGAAAAGACTGCGTTGTCCTTTTGATGGGCTGCTGTACCCAGGCAGGTCACATGCATTAAAACAATTAGGTGCGAGTAATGAGGGAGAGAGACGGCCGGGATGTAAGATGAGAGATAAGCGATGACGTATTCGGCGACGGTACTTCACCAAACCAAACTTCCTGTTTGCAGCCGTTAGCATATCGTGTTGTAATTTGTGTTGTAACCAGAGTAGCATATCTTTGTTGTTGTCATTATAACTAGGCGAGAACACAAAGAAAGTATCGCTTTGAAATGTATTTCTTGTGTTTTGTTTCCAGGGTGGGAACGTGTCTTTTCTATTTTGAGCGTTTTAATAAAGAATTTCTATGTTATTAATGTTAACACTATCTTTAAACGTTTTAATCCGTTTTCAGTGAGTTTTTAATCACTGACATTTAATATGTAAATATTTCTACGGTGGAAAATATTTAAAGATATGGTTTGTAAAGTGTGAAGTGTTGAATCTCTATGTCAACTATACAAATATAATTAATACTTATTGTTATTGCATTTCTGATGCAAACGCTGCTGCACTTTTTAAATACATATTCAGATCACTGTCGCTAAACCAATGGGCTCCTTTTAAAACAATGCGCCGCAAAGTAATCCTCTCTCTCCGTTGTCCCCCACGACACAACAACAAAACACCAATACAATTAGGTTAAACATACACTTTTCGGTAGTTGAGGGGTGTTGGGGGAGAGCAGGACAATGAATCAATGACTCAATCACTCAATAGACACAATATGCCCCCCCCCCCCCCCCCCCCTCTAGAGGGTGTAAATAAATAATGAAACACAATCGAAATTTGCCGGTCCCCTGTCTCGATTCCAACTGAAATTCCCTCTTGGTTCGAAGCACCGAACATGTTGGCAGATTGTGGGACGGGTTGGGGGGGGGGGGGGTCTCATCGTTAATTTTGCCCCCCACCTCCTGGGGCTAAAGCTGGTTACACAAATTGAGCTCGACGACGAACAAACAATTACCAAACATGTTAAATCCTCCCGTAATTACTCGGCATTAGCCAAAAACTCGTGGATTAGCGCAACGACAACAAACACTGGCAACTCAACCCCTCATCCACACGCCACAACATTGTGGGCCATGAACCTCTCTCTCTCTCTCTCTCTCTCTCTCTCTCTCTCTCTCTCTCTCTCTCTCTCTCTCTCTCTCTCTCTCTCTCTCTCTCTCTCTCTCTCTCTCTCTCTCTCTCTCTCTCTCTCTCTCTCTCTCTCTCTCTCTCTCTCTCTCTCTCACTCACTGCCGTCGCCCGCCTGCCCATCTCCCCATCGAAAAGCCCGGACGCAAATGTGACATGATGTGTAGATTATCCTTGACAACTCCCGCCAGATGGACACCCTTGCTGAATAAATGACATCCCTAGGGCTTCTCTGGCGCTCGCTCTCTCACTCACGCTCTCTCTGTCTCTCTGTCTCGTCCCTGGTTAAATATTCTGAGCGGCGCTGATAAAATCCCCATCCACCCCTTGCTTGGAAAGGAGAAGGAGGGGAAAATGACCAAATCGTGTCATCTTGTCCACGAGAGTGATCGATGGTCCAACACGTTGTCCCTGGTCGTCTTAACTTGTTTCCCACATCACTCATGGCAGTATATTAGTTGTGTGTGTGTGTGTGCGCATGTTATCTGAGACAATATTGGATAAGTGTATAATCAGAGTGTGCGGTGCTAGTAAAGTTTTGTCGAAGTTTAAGCTAACAATGTTACATAGGCAAACAGCCTTAATTAAATCATTTTTCATGAACACTTTAAAGTCGCAATGTGTAACATTTCAGCTAGCTCGTAGCTCAGTGTAGCGTCGGTACGGAGCGGTGACGTCATGCTTAGCAATAACACATAATTAATGGCTGTGAGTGTCTATGAGAGAGAGAGAGAGAGAGGGGGGGGGGGGGGTTGGATCAATTGGAGAGACGATGAGGGGGGAGGAGTGACTGACAGAGGGTTCCAGACACTGCGTGGTGACTGTCACTTTCTCTGAGAGATAACCCCGCCCGCCCATACTAATACACACACACACACACACACCCACACACACACGACCCGGAGAGAGAGAGAGAGAGAGAGAGAGAGAGAGAGAGAGAGAGAGAGAGAGAGAGAGAGAGAGAGAGAGAGAGAGAGAGAGAGAGAGAGAGAGAGAGAGAGAGAGACAGAGACAGAGACAGAGACAGAGACAGAGAGAGAGAGAGAGAGAGAGAGAGAGACAGAGACAGAGAGAGACAGAGAGAGAGAGAGAGAGACAGAGAGAGAGAGAGAGAGAGAGAGAGAGAGAGAGAGAGAGAGAGAGAGAGAGAGAGACAGAGACAGAGACAGAGACAGAGACAGAGACAGAGTGTAAGAGTAGAGTGGTGTGTAAGGGATATATGCAATGCCTTGGCAATGACAGATGGAGCCCCGCTCCCTTCCCCGACCCGGTCAACGGCCTGGCTGCTGGCAGCGTAGCGTGTTCTGCTAGATAGCTCAAGGGCAGACAGGGAAGCTGGGGCCGCTACAACGGGCAGCAAGCGGTCAATTATGAGCCGAGGAGATATTTCGCTTTTTTTGTTCGCGCACGCCGAGAGGCGATTAGCGGCGGCGCCGGGCGTGAGCTAACATAAGTCAATTCGGCGTCCCGGGGCGATTGCAAAGTGTTTGCCTTGGCTTAAATGAATTCAAATTAAGGTTCATCCCCGAGACAGAGTCTGGCGCCTGTGTGCTACGGACAGACCCCAATGCCTTGTCTTTTTATCGTTTTGGTTTTTTGTGTTAATCCCCTTTGTTGGAGACTAATGTCTATGTCTAGAGCGACGCCCGATGAATGAACCCCTTCTCCATCCTCTGTCGCCATCCATGCTGTCACCACCCTACCTCCCTCGTCATCGCCACCACCACCCTCTTGTCATCGCCACCACCCCCTCGTCACCACCACCACCCCCTCATCACCACCACCCCCTCATCACCACCACCACCACCCCCTCATCACCACCACCCCCTCATCACCACCACCACCTCATCACCACCACCACCCCCTCATCGCCACCACCACCCCCTCATCACCGCCACCCCCTCATCACCACCACCACCCCCTCATCGCCACCACCACCCCCTCATTGCCACCACCACCCTCTTGTCATCACCACCACCACCACCCCCTCATCACCACCACCCCCTCATCACCACCACCCTCCTCTACCCCCATCATCACGCCCTTTTCCTGCCTCGTTCGCCACCACTGTTTGTGCTTGCTTTTTGGATCAATGGCGACGACGGAATTTATAAAAAATTCCTGTGCGAGGTTGCGTAGCACCTGTGGAGGAAATTAATGAGCTTGCTTAATGAATATCTTAATTAAGACAGCACCTCTTTGATTCAAAATGTGATGAGGAAATAACCGGATGATTGCTCTTTGGGGGTGTTTTGGCTGGTGACAAAAAGCATGGTGACTGGGAGAGCACTGACTCACTGAAGTAGAACCCCAAAAAGCCGGAAGGATAGAAGGCAAAAAGAGGAAAGTTTAACTTGATATAAAAGAGGCGGTGAATCAGTCTTTACAAGCCGGAACTTTAAAGAGGACACAGATGCTGTCCTCCAGCACGAAAAAGACGGGGTATTTGAGCGCTTGTAGCGTGATGGTAATGCGTCTGTCAGGGAAACTAAGCGGGAGGTAAAGTCAAGGAAATCAAACCAGTGTAATAGGACAAAATCAAAGTGACCGAGAACGTTAGTGGTATGAATACAAAAAGATATACATACATACATGCATATTGTGGGAGTGCGTGTGGATGATGGCTGGTTCAAGCAGCCATAAACCGGCTTTCAACATCACCACCCTGCGTCCTTGGTTAGGAAGGAGCCCAGAAAAGCCACCTAGGTGGAGTGTGGCAATGCGCATGTTGAAAGCCGGTCTATTGTAAGGCTTGCAGACAATGATACATGACACTGGTGCTCCATGTTGCCATGCAGGAGATCTCTCCCTGCGTGTGTGTGTGTGGAGACGGCTGGTTTAACCTGTTGCACACTGATTGCTCAATGTGTGTACAGGTGTGCAGCCTCACCCAGCCTCCCAGAGTCCAGTCAGACTGACTCAGGTCAGGTGAGGCTGCCTAAACCAGCCATCATCCACACACACTCCCACACATTCATCTATCTATCCATCCATCTATCGAGGCCCGTGTGTATATTTATAAATATACATACATTAATATGATGATATACAGTACATAGCAACAAGGGGTTATAAATGAAAGTACAGTATATGCTAAACATAGGTACAGTATCAGACAAACTTGCATTGAATTTCTCTGCCTTCTCAAAGCTCATGGTGTCATTTTGTTTTCCTTCCGCGTTTCTTTGGGGGGACAAAACCTTGGTATTGCGTTAAGTCAATAGCTTCATTTCCTGACTTTACGATACCGATACTCAAGGCTGACAAGTGATAACGTTGAATTATTGCCGGGCCGCTAGATACAACTAACATCACATTAATTGCTGTGTGTGTGTGTGTGTGTGTGTGTGTGTTGCCTTGCATACACCAGCAAACCAGTAGCGTATGTTAATGTTATGCCACCTTGTTCCGGTTTTATGTCATGTCATGCTATGCTATACAATGCTATGCTGTATTATGCTAGGTTATGTAATGCCTTGTTATTTTATGTCATGTTGTTTCATGTCATAATTTCATGATAATCATCCTCTTAAATTAAATAAAATGTATTATTTGATATTTTATGCCATGTTACGATATGTCACGTCATATTAGGCCAGGTCACGCTAAACTATGCTATGTCATGTTATGGGACACTAAGCTATGCTAAGCTATACGCATTTCCTTTACATTTGAACCCCAAGCGTCCATCGCTACGCCTCCCTGCTCCGCGCCCGGACACGTCAGACCCGGGAGCAACCAGGACAGGGCTGTCCTGGTTCTGTCCTGTCCTCCCCGGTCTTCCGGTTTTACACACCGGTTTTCCCAGTTTGTCCTAAATCACAACTTTTACCGGCGCTGAATTATTAACGACCCCTCTGCGAAGGTCACCGCCGCTACCTGTGGCTCCCACTCATAACTCAGCTGTCAGCTGTAGCCCACCAGCGCTGGATGATTAAATACTATCTCCCCCCCCCCCACCCCCACCCCCCCACCTCACTTCCAGGCGTACCACCGCCGTCGTCCAACTTGCTCCCACTTAGCCCCAGGGCCCTGCGGTGCTCGGTTTGGCATGCTGCACGCCACTCAGTGTTTATGGAACATCTAACTGACATCCTCCTCCTCCTCCTCCTCCTCCTCCTCCTCCTCATCCCAAGTTCCAGTGGACAGCACTCCACCACATCGCCCCGCACCAACGCAGTCCTCCGTGTGGTTCGGACCCGTTCCAGTGGACAGCACTCCACCACATCGCCCCGCACCAACGCAGTCCTCCGTGTGGTTCGGACCCGTTCCAGTGGGAAGCCGTGTGCCGTGCGCGCTATCCCACCCGCTTCACTTTGACGCGTGGACATGGGCAAACAACAAATTTACTGTGGGGAGTTGAAGGGTCAAACGGTCACACATACACGCGTGTCCGAAGTGTGTAAGCCGAGTTCATGCTGTTGTTAGTAGGATTCAGGTAAAGTGCAAGCCAGCACCGCGAAAAGATGTACCGTCTAGATGTTACAACTTTTGAGTCGAAACGAGTATAAAGTATGTCATCTGAGTTTTTGCTATGTGTCAATCATGCAACTAAAGCGCAGGCTAGCACCACAAAGGAGTCATTCTCAAAAATAAATAAAAATGTTTCCTAATGAAGCAGGAACCAATTTTTCTGTCCCCGTGCCATTTTTTTTATTTTATTCCAACAAAATGTGTGAATGTCCCTTCAAGGCCTCCTTAGCATGGGTGGTCTCAAACGTAAGTCACACTTTTTTACATGGCTGCCATATTGAGATTCATGCCTCACTTGATGTCTTCAGGGAGCTTCGCCCCGCTTTCTGTAAGTCATCCCCCACCCCAAACTCCAAACCTTTTTCTAACGCGTGACGGGGGAAGTCATTTCATCAAATGTGTCCGCCACTGTATTCCCTTTACACTCTATTGTGACCTCATTCTCGGCTGCCTCAGGCCGCCGAGGATGTAGGGAAATGTAGTCAGAGAGGAGGATTCAGGACAGTGCATATTAAATACTAAACACAGCTCCTTCAGCACTGAGGAAGTCAACACCGAAAAGTTCCTTTATTTTAAGGTGCTTGAACACAACGCACAACTTTAGACTTTAGTCTTTAGTAACTTTAGTTAACTTTAGTTTGCCAACGCCGAATCGCCAAAAAGAAACCTCATCTGTCAACAGCCAAGAAGCACCCCTGGTTATGGCACACTGACCTGACATATGTACTGTATGGCTATATATTGGTTGTATTGGTTGGTTATGTAATTGGTGGGTAAACAAAGGGGAGCGGGGAAGAATGTTGGATTCCTACCCCAAAAGGTGCAGGGTTCGAATCCTGGGCTGGTATGAGCCCGTATCCCTGAGCAAAACGACTAACCCTTGCTCATGAACGCGCTGTAGCTACAAAAACCTTTAAAGCCAGATAAATGAAAAGCACCAAATTGAAATTGGATTGAAAACGTTTTTTTTATAGGCACTTGTGTCATCCCCTGCTTTACCCAAAAATGTGCCCAACCAAACTGAAAACCGTGCCCCCAAAACCGTGATATGAACCAAACCCTGAATTATGTGAACCGCTCCCCCCTTACTCTAGTCTGGACATATCATCGCTTCGACGTACAGCTTCAGCTTTTTGCAGATGTCTCCCTTGCTAGCCTGGCTTTTTACCATCTAGCTGGTTTAGGAGAGAGGGGTGAGGGGTGGGGGGGGGGGGGGGTAGGATGGAGAAGGAGGCTGCGTTGCCATGGTGCAGTGATTGTGCTTGGGGGGAAAAGGTATTTCTGGCATTCGTCGGGCAGATAAGCAGCCGCATCAGATAGGAGAAGATACGGTCAGCGTGTCCTGCCCAGAGGCGAGTGGTTGTTTTAAGAAGAGGCTGTTGTGGGTTTGATGGCCAGGTGGATGATGGGGGGGGGGGGGGGAGATGAGAAGAAAGGAATAATGGGAGGTATGGAGGCGAGGAAGCAAGGAGGGAAAGAATAATTAAAGACAGGAAGAAGGGAAAAATCAAAGAAAGATTGATAAGAAAGAAGAGAGAAATGAAGTAGCAATTAGAGATGGAAGAACGAATTGGAGAAGGAAAGAAAACAATAACGAACAGAAGAGCTAGAGAGTTAGAGAACGAAAGAAGAGCGAGAGAAAGAAAGAAGGAAGGAAAGAAGATGGAGGAATACGGTGTAGAGAGAGGCGGACAACGCAGATGCAGAAGCTTCTTTCTTGGGGACGTCGTGGCGTATGGCGTCTCTACCGGACCTCACAAGAACCTCGCCGCCCAGGGCCTCTGACCGAACTCAGCTGCCACTCACAGGCTCCCATCTGTGTGCGTTTTATTTGCCACACGCGCAAAATAAATCGCCCTTCACCGTCAACGCTTTCATATCCCCAAATACTTGTGAATACGTCGCGTTGCAAAATATTCCTTTCTCCAACACCCTTCGGCGGGCGAGTAGGATCTGATAAGAGTTGTGTTGCTGTCAAGTGCAGACGCTGTATGAACGCACACGCTGCCAGCTAACTCCCTAGCCGCCACGGCTACAACACATGGACATTGCCGACTTTCCCGTTTTCCAACATTTTCCCAACGCATAACTACCGCTATGCCTGTCCATACAGCGTCCATGGAAATCCAAACGCTCCCTGGAAAGAGGGGCCCCTCTTTCTGCCGTTCCATCTCAAGTCCCTGGAAAGAGGGGCCCCTCTTTCTGCCGTTCCATCTCAAGGTTTCCTCCTCGATCACTTAGGGGAGTTTTTCTTTGACCTTTAGAGGATTTAGGGTTCTGGGGTGTCCTATAAGGTGGCGTGTGAATCCCTTCGAGGCTGTTACTGTAAAGGCTGTGGGCCCACAGATAAAGCTGACTTGACTTATCCGACCGCTCTTGTCTTTCCTGACTTTATTTCTCCAAGCGGCCAAGATGCCATCAAATGTATGTCAGATAAGGCGAAGGCAATTGAACAAAGGACCGGCGTTTGTATCAGTGAGGCAGCTGAAGGGTGAATGTGATTTATGGTATAAATCTGCAAAGGCTGTAATGTATGCAGATGGTTGGATTCGAATGCAAATGTATAGACAGGAACGTGCATTTCGATCTTCCTTTCTTCCGGACGGCACTTTAGATATGTCTGATAGCTGTGGGCACAGTTCACAGGCACAGAACATGAGTGCGAGTTGTGCATACATAAACATAAATGTATTCAGACCAGCGACATTAGGCATGGTTCGTTCATGTACACTGTAAAGACTAGTACTATTTCCAGTTACAAGTCATTTAGGAGACACCCTAATCAAAGAAACTTACAGTGAATACAGAGACAGGTCATTAAGGAGCAGGTAGGGGTTAGACAGTACAGACAGGTCATTAAGGAGCAGGTAGGGGTTAGACAGTACAGAGACAGGTCATTAAGGAGCAGTAGGGTTAGACAGTACAGAGACAGGTCATTAAGGAGCAGGTAGGGTTAGACAGTACAGAGACAGGTCATTAAGGAGCAGGTAGGGGTTAGACAGTACAGAGACAGGTCATTAAGGAGCAGGTAGGGGTTAGACAGTACAGAGACAGGTCATTAAGGAGCAGGTAGGGGTTAGACAGTACAGAGACAGGTCATTAAGGAGCAGGTAGGGGTTTGCCAGTGAATACAGAGACAGGTCATTAAGGAGCAGGTAGGGGTTTGCCAGTGAATACAGAGACAGGTCATTAAGGAGCAGGTAGGGGTTTGCCAGTGAATACAGAGACAGGTCATTAAGGAGCAGGTAGGGGTTAGACAGTGAATACAGAGACAGGTCATTAAGGAGCAGGTAGGGGTTAGACAGTGAATACAGAGACAGGTCTTTAAGGAGCAGGTAGGGGTTAGACAGTGAATACAGAGACAGGTCATTAAGGAGCAGGTAGGGGTTAGACAGTGAATACAGAGACAGGTCATTAAGGAGCAGGTAGGGGTTAGACAGTGGGCAGAAGCAGGTTTTTAGGGAGCAGACAGGGGTTAGACATATTGTTCCTAGACTGCCCTGTTAAGAGATGAGGCCATATAAAATTTAATTAAACCAGGCCATGGTCACATCGTAAATTAGTACAAGCACAGAAGACCTTCTGAAGAATTTAAGATCTTCAAAGAAATTAAGTGTATAAATTTGGCATGCATTCAACCATTCAACATTCAGCGTTTTACGAGCCCTTTTTTCTCTAGTCTATTTTTATACTTTGACAGGGTCATTTGTTTCCACAAAATGGAGATGGAAGAGATGTAATTTTCCAGACCTATATCCCACTAAGTGTAAATCGTAAAATATATGCAAACAGTACCAGAGTTAGACTTATGACAATCAAACACATGTCACACTATGTATCACATAAGCGACCAACTGAATCAGTTTAACTGAAGAAATAAATTCCATCGACTTGGCGTTATATCCGAGCAAAACGACCCAAGATTCCTTGAGATGAAAGTCTGGTATATTTTATGAGCAATGACATCAGATTCCGTAAGTAAGACAGCGCATGATGTATTATAGATGGAGATACTACTAAAGGCTTCCCCTCTTCAGGATTCAACGTCTTTTGTTTTTCGTTTAACCGGAGATCCGGTCTCGTGAAAATGGTGATCCGTTAGTTCCTAATCAGTCAATACAACAAAATTCATATACATAATTCTGACGTTGAAATTACTCCACATTAAGTCATTTAATGTCATCTATCTTTTTTTATATCACAATAAGCCTCTCTCTCTCTCTCTCTCTCTCTCTCTCTCTCTCTCTCTCTCTCTCTCTCTCTCTCTCTCTCTCTCTCTCTCTCTCTCTCTCTCTCTCTCTCTCTCTCTCTCTCTCTCTCAAATTGATATTAGGTGTGAATGTTCCATCAAAAGTAACACGATGTCCAATTTCACACACAAAAAATGGTTTGCAGGGATTTTATTCCTCCCGGCATTTCGTGTGTACTTTTATGTATATTTGTGTGTCTCTCTGTGTGTGTGTGTGTGTGTGTGTGTGTGTGTGTGTGTGTGTGTGTGTGTGAGAAAAAAACAAATTGCAGTGTGGTAATATGCTGAGATAATCGTATGTGGAAAAACAAATGAGGTTATGGCTTACATATTGGAAATTTCAATGAACATAAAAACAGGACACGCTGGCTTGTGTATCTTTGCATTGATATTGGCTTCTCCGTTTGAAGAGAGAAAATAAACAATATACCTTCTTATGCATCTCAAAGGACTGGCTGGGCTGAGTTCATTAACTGGATTAATGTTAGCGCTTCTGTATCCACTCACCATAGCCTTTTCCTAACAAACTCCATCTATTATCCCCCTGTGCTAGCAGTGTGCACATTAATGGTAAACTGTAGTAAAATCCTGTGCAGCTTGAACGCGAGAGGCTTTTAGCTTGCGTTTCTAAATGGTCCGAGCACTTTGCTGTGACAATGGCTGTTATCGCAGGGTCATCGAGGATGTGAAATAGTTTTCAGTTCGTTTGCAGTTTAGCCATTCCGCTTGGCAGTTGAATTTGTTTCAAGTTGCCATAGACTAGAGTCCTCATGTTTTTCCCGCCTAAATCAACCGGCGGTGAAGAAGTGGCCATTTTGACGGTGAACGTTAGTAAATCAAAGTCAGCAATGGGGAAATAACACCGGATACATTGTCAATGTTCCCTCTTCTCGTCAACGGCAAAGCATCTACAGAACTACAGAAACTACTTCACCGGCGTTGTTTTGAAGATAGCCCGGATAAAAACAGTGTCATGCAAAAAGAAACCATTGAAGCTGGTATGTTTAACTATAGACAACGACCGGATAGATGCAACAGTAAACTCCAGAGCACAGCGTGCGGTCGGGCACCATGGCGCTACAAGAGACTAGCGTGACCACATGTGGCGCGTACTCTCTCGGGCTTCGTTGAGGACACCGTAGTCTCGGTACACAGAGATGTACATACTGGGAGGATTACATACTGGGAGGATTACATACTGGGAGGATTACATACTGGGAGGATTACATACTGGGAGGATTACATACTGGGAGGATTACAAGGGATCCCCAAAGACCGGCTTGTACAACACTACAAAGTAGACAAAAGGAGACGCAAAACTAAATAGAAGACACTGTCTTCTTACAGAACCGTTTTTTTTTTTATGACGATGACAACGTCAATATCCAACCTACGCTGTTGACTTGGCAGATAAATAAATAAATAAATATTACATTTATTGAATTTGTGAGTGTATTAAACTTGCCGTGCTCGCGAACACATCTTAACGTGTCCATGAACTTAAAGAGTAAACTAACCCCTATGGGTTAAATAGCAGAGGCCTCGATTCGGCTCTGAGAGGCTGTTTACAAACGAGCTGCGATCTGATTGGACTAAAACCCCAGGAAGTTTGCTTGAGCTGGAGATACTGTTTGAATGCAATAACAATGAGGCTGCTTTCTTACAGAGATAATGGGAGTCTTGTCTAAATACATTAAATTCAGTTAATTTAACATGGCATACGTTGACAATTATTATTACTGCATTCTGTGAATCCCCTAACAACCATACACTTTTTTGGCAAGCTTCACATTCAAATTATATTCAGGGCTACACTCAAAACGTTTGGGGATTAACAGTGAGTGTGAGTCAAACACCCAAACCTCTACACCACCTGCCCCCTGTAACCCCCAACCGACTGACAGGAAGCTGGTAGACCTGTCTGCAAATGATGCTGCAGTTTATCACACTCACAAACAACACATAACACACTATCCACACCCTGTACACACAATGTACTCTCAGTCAAGAATGGGCTGCATTCCTATTATCCTACGTAACAATGGACTGCTTCAGTCAGGACGAACAGCAATCACAAAAGCATATATTTACACACGCATACATCCAGTCATCCGTTCACACGCACACATGAACACACACACACACACACACACACACACACACACGTCCTCGTATGCGTGTGGAATAGCAATCCCAATAGTATGTAAATATCGGGTGCATGCTACACACGCGCAACACAACCAGTCATTCATTCACACGCACGCACACGCAGAGAGGAGCAATCACAATGGTACCTATATAAAAACACACACACACGCACACACGCACACACACAATGCTCTACATTGTACTTGCTATTCCCCGGAGGCGCGGCGCTAGCGCTAGCAAAACGCCTCAAGCCGGCTGCCAGGAAACCTTTAGCACGTCGACCGCCGCCACCGCGCATACATCACCCGTAAAGCTTAGCGGGCGCGCCTTTAGCCCGCCGTCCCTCATTGGCTCTGGCAGCTGGCGTGGGGGGGGGGGGGGGGGGGGAGGTTGGATCAATTGGAGAGACGATGAGGGGGGAGGAGTGACTGACAGAGGGTTCCAGACACTGCGTGGTGACTGTCACTTTCTCTGAGAGATAACCCCGCCCGCCCATACTAATACACACACACACACACACACACACACACACACACACACACACGACCCGGAGAGAGAGAGAGAGAGAGAGAGAGAGAGAGAGAGAGAGAGAGAGAGAGAGAGAGAGAGAGAGGGTAGAGTATGGGGAGAGAGAGGGAAGAGAAGAGGGAGAGGGGAAGATAAGGGAGGTGTGTGACAAATAGTTTTTTTGTGTGTTTGTGCATGTATGAGGGACTGGGTGTGGTTGTGTATATTTTTGAATGGCTTGATGTTTGTTTGTGTGTGTGTGTGTGTGTGTGCGTGTGTATAAAGAACTGGATGCTGTGTGATTATGTGTGTGAGTGCATGGGTATAGATGAACAACTGGATGCATGTGTACCGTGCAAAACTGTGTTGTGCGCATGCATGGGGATGTTGTTAACGTAAGCAGACAATACAGAATAGTGCATTTATAGTTAACCTGCCTGTACCTCTTAGCTGTAAATAGATTCGACGCCGGTTTGCTGCACCTGCTGTGTCTCTGATATGATAGTACGACAGCATACTTTACAGCAATGACTCTCCCTCTGTTATGTATGTCTCTGTATGGTCCCCATGTGTATGTATTTATCGATGTGTGTGTGCGTAATCCCCCATATACACACACACACAAACAATAACACACACACACACACACACACACACACACACGCACACCTATTGACTCCTAATGCTTGATTCCATAATGCTAGTCATCTATCATTTAAAACGAACACAGCAAAGAACGAATCAACGCGGCCAGTTAGCATTCAAACAGGAAGAGCATAAAGTCTTAAAGGAAATGCTTGAATCTCTAAATGATTAATAACATTAATGCCGAAACATTTCCATGGGGTAGACAACAACAAAAGGTGTGACGGTTCCACATTCAAAATACCTTTCTGTCTCCTTGCGTCCGCCGTTGACTTTGTGATGCTAGGTTGTCCAGAACGGGGCTAACGTTAGCCTTTAAAGAGGGTCTATGACAAGGGTCTATAGGCTTGGTTTGTAGACGGTGTATACCCTACCTTTAACTGGACAGATCAACTTATGATGTTCAATGATGGCTTTAATTGTCCATTTTTGTGTAATAGTTTAGTCTCTTGGGGAATTGGACGATACATGATACATGCTTGTCTCAGTCCAGTAAGCAGCAAAATGATCGTTAAGCCAGACAAGGGAAGATTGCCTGACACCATCGTGACTGTCCATTAGGGTCATTTTCTATTGCCGATGTTCACTTCTAACCAAAAGATGCCACGAACAACACGCGCAACCTGCACCCAGGAAAAGCATTGGGGCCTGATGACATTCCAACAAGGGTCCCACAAAGAGTGCGCCGCCGAACTGGCCAGTCCCCTCAGCTGACTCTTCCACCTCCACTTCTCTCGTGGCATGTTTGCTGAACAATGGAAATCAGCCAGAGACACTCAGGTCCACCAAAAGGGACTCAAAATCAGATCCATCAAAGAACCGTCCCACATCCCTGCTTGCAGTCATCAGTGCAGTGATGGAGTCCCCCGTTCACACACAACTGCAGGGCTGTTTCCTCCACTGTAGACTCATCTCTGATTCAGACCAAATCACAGCACAGCCGACCTCCTCACTGTTTTGCCCCCGACGTGGAACAACATCCTTGAAAAAGTCGATGATGTGTGCATTGTCGCTGACCGGTTGTGATTGCGCTTGATTGCACTAGATAAAAAGAGCCCACTTAACCAGGACTGGCCCAAAGGCTACGGTGACTGTATATGACTGCTGAATTACCTCCAAGGAAGATCCATCTTCCTCTGAAGTAATTCTCTCAGGTCAGTCTTCAACATGTCCGGTCAATGCATCAGTACCTCAGGGATCCATAAGGGGGGCGCTATTATTCCCCATCTTCACAGAGGATGTTGTGGAACAATGTTTAACTCCATGCGTATGGTTCCACCATCTTTGCACCCATAACATCATCACATGGGTCCAAGATGGCAGAAAACCTAAACAAAGACCGGGAAACACTTCACCTTTCGAGGCCAGCAAGAGTAAGGCAACGGTCCTGTCCAGAAAGAGGAAGCTGAGCTCTTCTTTGGGAGCAATAAAATCAAGCCCTGTGAGCAGATGGAAGTTCTAGGACTATGCATTGACAGAAAAGCCCTGTGGCCCAGCCATCCGTCTTACATCTGCAAACACGCTGGACAAAGTCTTGTAGCATTGCATACGTTGGCCAACTAGCTTGATCTTAGAGGCTGAGCCACCTTCTACCAAACCGAGGTTAGTAGCCTCATGGAGAACTAGAACTGGATGATGCCTCACAAACCACCCTGAGGCAGCTACATATCATCCAGAGAAAGTCACTAAACATCATAAGGGATTGATGAGGACTATGCCTATAGGTCAAAGACTTCAAGAACATCTACAAATCAGTCTTATACTATATAGTCCTGAGTAGCTGCAGATCAGGTATGTGAATTATGGTCATGAAGCTTGCATCTGCAAAAGCACACAAGGAGAAAAAGAAATGAAAAAGAAATACGGAGAGCCAAAAGGAGTTCACCTGCTCCAACCTCTCCGCACCCAGAACACTCCAGGTTTCAGTGTGAGGGACGGGGACGGCTGAGCCATTGGTGGTTCCTGGGTGCACTGTGCTATGGCAGGCCGCGACTCACCTCCAACTGAAACTGCTCTAGGACCCCCCCCCCCCCCCACATACACACACACACACACACACACACACACACACACACACACACACCTCTGTCCCTGTGAGTGCAGATGTTTGAACTCTGTACAGATGCCTCCAGGGCACAATGTCTTAGCCAGCTGCTGCCACTCATCCACATTCTGTACGCCTGTGGAAATGTGTGTGTGTGAGTGTGTGTGTGTGTGTGTGTGTGTGTGTGTGTGTGTGTGTGTGTGTGTATACAGGAAGATGCTAGTGAGAGATCAGAGTCCCATTAAGGTTCCCTTTCAGCAGCGACCCCCCCGCCTCCTCTCCACACCCACACCCACACACACACACACACACACACACACACCCACACCCACACCCACACCCACACACACACACACACACACACACACACCCACACACACACACACACACACACACACACACACACAACCATGTGAGTGGGACGCAAGGTGTACATCTGTTCTTATTTATTACTATATGTGCATGGGACTGCGATATGCCCATCCTTCCAAAGTGCGCTCGAGATGAAGCCTCACTAGATGTGTGTGTGTGTGTGTGTGGTGTGTGTGTGTGTGCACAGTATGGGTGTTTGTGAATGTGCATGTGTTAGCAGGCAAGTTGATCAAAGAGCGGCAGAGAGTGAGAGAGAGAGAGCGAGAGCAAGAGAGACAGACAGACAGACAGACAGAGAAAACCTATGGAAGATCTTGTTAAAACCCCACAAGGAGAGCGAAGCTAATCCCAACTGAAAAAATTTACTTAAAAAACAAACCACAACAACTAACCCAAGAAGCATCATAAGCCAGTCCCTGAAACCACTCAACGGGAGGGAGAGAGAGGAAGAGAGAGGGAGAGAGAGGAAGAGAGAGGGAGAGAGAGAGAGAGAGGGAGATTAACTGCCATCACTCGATGGCTAGTGAAAGATGATTCATTTGTGCCTTGATCGCCCCAACCTCCCCCCTTCTCATTTGCTCGAATGTGCCAAGTGCTCTGGTTGTCTGACGTTCCTCCCACCGCTCTCTGTCAAGAGAGGGGAGGAGAGGAGAGAGGAGCGAGGGGAGGGAGATGAGAGAGGAGAGGAGAGGAGAGAGGAGTGAGGGGAGAGGAGAGATGAGAGAGAAGAGAGGGGAGATGAGAGAGGAGAGTGTAGAGTGAAGAGAGGAGATGAGAGAGGAGAGAGGGAAGGAGAGAGGAGCGAGGGGAGGGGAGAGGAGAGAGGAGAGAGAAGAAGGGAGATGAGAGAGGAGGAGAGGAGAGAGGAGCGAGGGGAGGGGAGAGGAGAGATGAGAGAGAAGAGAGGGGAGATGAGAGAGGAGAGAGGAGAGAGGGTAGGATAGGAGAGAGGAGCGAGGGGAGGGGAGAGGAGAGGAGAGAGAGAGGAGAAGAGAGGGGAGATGAGAGAGGAGAGAGAAGAGGGGAGATGAGAGAGGAGAGAGGGGAGGAGAGAGGAGCAAGGGGAGAGAGAGGAGAGGGGAGGAGAGGGGAGGAGAGGAGAGAGGAGCGAGGGGAGGGGAGAGGAGAGAGGAGAGAGGAGAGAGGAGAGGAGAGAGGAGAGAGAAGAGAGAAGAGGGGAGATGAGAGGGGAGAGAGGAGAGGGGAGAGAGGAGATGAGAGGGGAGAGAGGAGAGGGGAGAGAGGAGAGGAGCGGATCGAGGGGAGGGGAGACTCATACGAGAGAGAAGATGAGCTAGGAGAGGAGATGAGCGAGGAAGAGAGTAGAAAGGAGATATGAGAGGAGAGAGGAAGAATAAAAGCGCTGCCAGTAGCTTCCTAATCCAAACGAGATCCACTAAGGTGTTGCCAGGAGCCATCATCATCCATAGCATCAACATGGATACAACAATAAAGACAACCACTTAGGATTCAACGCAGTGCCGAAATGAGTCACCTCAACTTTCGCTTATTCGGCGCACGTGCGTGCGTGTGTGTGTGTGTAGAATTTGACCGTGGTAATTCCCTATTCTCGCTTTTATTTATTTTCTTTCTGTTTGCCCACTGGTCATCCCTTAAGTGGAACTGCTCGTGTATTTGAGAGCGCCGTAGGATGGAGGATGGATCCAATGTAATCATTTGAGAAAGATTAGAAAAGTCATTGGTAACTGCACTAGGTCAACAATGTGTGATAACACTTTACACTAAGGGTACATTAATTATCATAGGTGATGCAGTAATAAGCATTAACTAACCGTTAATTAACAAATGATCTAGTAAACATTTAATAATGGTGTTGATGTTTACAAATGGTGTTCATGTTAACTAAGGTATTATATATAAATTATGTAATAGGGTTAACTCTAACCCAGTAATAAGCAGTATTATATGCTAATGCTAAATAAGAATGCTAATTACTGTTAACGTTAATTAATGAACCCTTATTATAAAGTGTTACTGTGTCACCTACTGTATTTAAGAAAAAAATATATAAGACATTCAAGATACAGATAAACAAGGTATGTTTTCGATAACACATAGATATACGTACTATACATAAATGTATTCGATTTGTGCATTAATCCAACACTTGGTACTGCATAAATCATCTACCGCACACGTTTCATCGCGGTCGAATTTGACGAACTGTCTGAAAAAGGGAACTTTTCTTTGGTAGCCTTTGGTGCGCCCCCTCGTTCTCACGCTTCCTGTGGAACTATTTGGCTTGGTCAGCCGTTACGATGGCTCTGCTTCCTCCGTGTCTCACGGCGACGGCTTACTTCTCTGGCACACGGCTCATAAATCACCGTGAATTGACAGGAGTATTGTGTCTGAGCTGCGGTCAACTGAACGTCAGTGGCGTGTATTCATTTTACACGCTTTGACTCGCACACACACACACACACACACACACACACACTCACATACATACATTTGTACAGAAACACACATACGCACGCATAGACACACAAACAGATGTGCATACACACACATGCACGCACACTTGTGCATACACATGCACCTGTTTTTCTCATTACACACGCACACCCATACACGCACACCTTCACATAGAGGCAAAACATACTCACACACATACATGAGCATACACACATCGAGGCGCTCACACACACACACGTATACAAACACCCATTCATGCAACACACAATCTCGCTCTCTCTCTCTCTCTCTCTCTCTCTCTCTCTCTCTCTCTCTCTCTCTCTCTCTCTCTCTCTCTCTCTCTCTCTCTCTCTCTCTCTCTCTCTCTCTCTCTCTCTCTCTCTCTCTCTCTCTCTCTCTCTCTCTCTCTCTCACTCACACACAAACACATGCCCAATCACACATAAACACAGATTCACAATCACACACAAACACTCACACATGTAAATGACATGCGTGCGCACACACACACACACACACACACACACACACACACACACACACACACACACACACGCATGACGCCGGCATGTGCGTGTGCGCTTCATGGTAATTCCCGCTATCCTCTTCCAAAGCATCCATATGCTGCCGGACGAGAGAAGCTATTGACGCAGCCATGCAAAAGGAAACGGCTTAATCCAGGTTATTTCCGAGGAATTCTGCGTACGCAGTGCTGCACCATAATCTGCTCCCAACGCACACACATCGACTCGTTCTTTATGTGTCAACACACAATTTCAGTTGCAAGGAATCCTTCACCTCGCAGTACGTAGCCGCGAGTCAAACTGTACTTAGCGGAAAAGCGCCTAGCCACACGCTGCTGTAGCAACAAGCTAACCATAAAATCCACAGTAAAAACTCTGTGACGCTACCGGTTGAATTGGGACACAAAGGGTGAACAATAATAAACCAATACTAACGTCTCCCGTGGGTTACACACTGTATGCATGTGAAATGTTATGCTTTCAAACGCGTTATGGTTTTAGTCGCTACGCTTGTTAGAGTGCTTGTTAAACATGGAACGTTTCGGTTGGCTCTAATCAGCACAGCTAGGGTTCGGGATTGCCTCTATGATCTGGATCAGGGGGGCGGGGCGGTCTAACGGTAGTCCCATCTGAAGGGTCTGGGTTCGAAACCCAATGTCCTGCAGCCAAGCTGTAGGCATCCTTGAGCAAGGTGCCCTCCGAGCCCCTTACCTGCTCCGTAACGCTCATGAATATTCATTCATTTTAAAGCGACCCCAATAGTAGTGGTCATGTGATAAACAATGGACACATGTCGTCCTTCCATCTCCAACAGCATGATGCAATGGGCCAATGAAAATCAATTGAGTGTATTCTTGGTTGCAACTAATTACCAAAGGGTTAGGAGTGTTATCAATTTAAGTGAAACAATGGTTCCGTGATCAATCGTCTCGGGGTTAAGACGCATGTGGTTGCTAAGTCGAGGAGAAAAATAATGCTTTCCGTCGCCATGGAAACTCTGCCTACTTTATGCCTACAACCTCCGTATTAACAAAACCATCTGCCATTACGAGCATGGATTTCATCCCATTAATACCATCATAAATCAAGCTTACGGCGCTACCTCTGCCACCGCAGAAGCCAAAGAAGAAGAAAGAAGAAGAAAAAAGAAGAAGAATCTTTGACTTTATTTTTTTTTACATTTAAATATTCTTCTCCTCGTTTCCTATCCAAGCGCCGTGGTTTTTTTCCCGAAGACCTCACCGCTTGGTCCCAGGTCCCCAAACGTCATGAGGGGTTGAACAGAGTGATGGCGCTACCAAGTACCCCCTAATGGCTCCACCGCTCCCCGGAGAAGAATAAAGAAATCGTTTAACAAGTTAGCAGAAGCAGTGAGACCTGGCGGTGTGTTGAGGTGACGGAGGAAGAACAAGGGGCTCCGCTTTTTCAGAAGGACAGATTTCCTCAAAACGCAGATTCCTTTTATGTAGACGGGGGATGGAGTGTTTTCCAACCTTGGGGTCACCTGAGATGCATATCGGGCTCGCAGGGGACCACTGGTTTGTGAGCCATAGATATTGGAGGGTGCCTCTGGGATTTAAAACACGTCCGAGGGTTAAGCGCCTCTGCCGCGCAGGAGGTAGAGCAGGTGGTCTGGCAACCGGAAGGTTGCCAGGTTGGAGCCCCGGCACCTCCCAGCTAAAGTGTCGAGGTGTCCCTGCTCCCACCAGCTGACTGTGTCCCGGCTGTCGGTGCATGAACGTGGGCATGAACGTGGGCATGAACGTGGGCATGAACGTGGGCATGAACGTGGGCATGAACGTGGGCATGAACGTGGGCATGAACGTGGGCATGAACGTGGGCATGAACGTGGGCATGAACGGGTGAACGTGAGGCAATAACCGCACAGCGCTCTGAGAGGCCACAGGTCAGAAAAGCACCGCATAACTGCTGTCCATTTACCGTTAGAGCCGGACTGCTTAGTGAATAGTAGCCACAAGCGAGGAACAAATGACTGCAAAGTTTCCCCCAAAGTTCTTCCCATCGTTCAACTTGGGGGAAAAACCCCGCATTTACCTGAGAACGCAGGAGTAGTGTCCGACGTCTTCAAGCTCTGCCGGCCGGAACCATATGGCGTCCTCTTCCTTGCTGGTGCGCGTTCCGTCAAAGCTGATTGGCTCCTCGAAGTCGCCGTGGCCCGAGCTCTTGTACCACATGAGGCTGAGGCCGGTGCTCTGCGCGTGGGTGTAGTTGGCCCGGATGTAGCCGTAGAACAGCGCACACTTGATCCGAACCGGCTCCCCCAACAGGACTTTGTACTTCAGGTAGTCCACCGACCAATCGGTGCAGCCGTCCACTGCGGAGGAAAAAAAAGAAAAGAAAAAAGGAGAGCGAGAAGAGAAGGAGGAGGGAGGGAGGGAGGAGGGAGGATGGGAGAGGAGGATTAGTTGTGACGTGGATTGGCCTTAAAAGTGTTTGGAATGATACTCCCGTTGTTTGCGGGAGGAAAGGCAAAGACAATTTGTATCGTCGCAAGAGCATAACAAAGGGGAATTATGTAAATCATCAGAGTGGAGTTTGGCATGGCGGCGGGAGACACTCTCAACACTTGGCATTTTGATGTCTATTCATGTGCACTTGCCAGTGTTGCTTGTACTGTAATCAATCAAAATGACATTTTCCTTTTTTATCGCCTCCTGTGCAGCGCCACGAAGGGCCCAGTATTCCCGACACAACGGGCGGGAACCAAGCCGGCCATGTGGGCAAACGTGCGCCACGGCGACGAGTACGCAGAGGATACGTTTGTTAACACACACACACACACACACATACATACATACATACATACATACATACATACATACATACATACACACACACACACACACACACACACACACACACACACACACACACACACACACACACACACACACACACACACACACACACATACATACATACATACACACATACATACACATACACACACACACACACACACACACACACACACACACACACACATACATACATACATACATACATACACACACACACACACACACACACACACACACACACACACACACACACACACACACACACACACACACACACATACACATACACATACACATACACACACACACACACACACACACATACACATACACACACACACATACACATACACATACACACACACACACACACACACACATACACACACGTCGTTGAGAGTCAATATAAGGCAGCTAATGTGTTTTTTTGTTTTTATGAAAGAACAGAACACAACCCTTTTGCTGTTATGCGATTCAAAGCCCTGTTCGTTTTATTTGACTGGCAGGCAATTGCTGCAAATAAATGTAGTAAGAGGGAAAACAAACTGTCTATTCGTTGGCAATATGTTTTTGTCATTTTGGCTGAACAAAACCCCCTCCAAATAAATCTAATTTCACTTTTAACCGTTGTTTCCTGTTTCTTGGCCAGCTTTTCCAGTAAGGTTCATGACGATTTCAGATTTATGTCACGGACTCAATCCTCTAGATAAGTCTATTGGCAACGATCGTATACACTCCTGCTTTTACGACGCAGTCCCCCGACATTCATCTCGATAGATCGGGATTGGAACCTTTAAAGCCATTGCAAACGCAATTAAAAAATTAACTCTCCAGCGCTCAGCTGCTTTGTTCTGGTTTCCAGTGATGTTCCCCAGACACGGAAATGTGCCTTTTGCTGATATTGCTCCACATTTTTACATCCCCCGAGAACAAAAGCAAGCGAGGTCTCCTCGGTCAGACATATAATAAAGTCGGTCCGTCAAAAAAAGAGAGAAAAACACTGGGAAAAAAATGGCAGAATAAATTATTCATGGAGATCAGGAAAGCGTATTGTCTCTTTCCTGTGTACGACTCATATCTGATGGCAGACCTTCCTGTCCAGAAGCCAGAGTTTTACGGACGGGGACTCCAAGTTAATCAAATGCAACACTGAACTCACCGGTTGCTCAAAATGAAGAGGGGCATTCGTAATATAAAGCAGGTGCGGTACAAGTGAGTGGAAATAAAATGAATTCATTGGACCAGATGTTTCATTTCTGTGATCCCCCCCCCCCCCCCGGCCGGTTTCGTTGAGATCTCGAGGTTTTTGCCAAAGACCTACTTTTGGAATTGGTTGTTCCCTGTTTAGGTTCCACTATGTTCTACTATTTAAGTGATCTAGCCCAGGCATTACCGTCTTTATAGTTCCTGCCCGGGCAACCATCCTTTCAGCTGAGTATAAAGCATGACCGTCTTATTGTTCCCTCATGGATTAGACGACTGAAAAAGTAGGATACCTGTCATCTTCCACGGCGCTCTCTAAAATCATTTGAAGGAACGAGAGCAGGGCTTTGATGAAGCCGTCAGCGTGGCAGGGCGAGGATGGGCTCTACACTGAGCGTCACAAGGCGTTCGTGTCCGGGTTGTGTGCGGATCTTTGCCCATGGCGCAGAAATGTTGGCTTAAGTCAATGCAGCGTAGTTTGGGAACTAACCGCTGGTCTGGACGTCTTGCTCAGAGGCAATGGCTTGCAGGGGAGAGCAGACACACTGGGATACTGATATAGATTACAAGGAGGGTCGATACGTTTATCCAAAGAAGTTCACCAAATAATGTAGACTCACACACTAGCACATACTCCCAAACACTCAAAATGAAAAATTGTGATAATAGACTTTATTGGTATGGCACTTTATAAATAAAAGACTGCAAAGGGCTTCAACATGAACGATAAAAGCAAGCACTTTCGTTTGAATTGAAAGCAAACGGATCAATAGAGGAAGGGAAACCGTGGACGCCATAACAAGCCCGAATCCTTTCGTTTCTAGACATGCCAAACAAGGAAATACAGCGTCTTAATCACCGCGCGTAGCACTCTACTACGTCACCCTGCACTGCGTCGATGTGAGCCTACATACGAAAGTCTTCGCTCCTGTGCATCACTTCCGCGCATCGCCGTGGAAAATAAATAAATAAACAAAATGGCAGCTGGCGAGCGCAGCTGCGAGCGGGCTTGTCAGGCGCCACTAATTGAGGCTGCAGAAGAGAGAGGAGATCAGGAGATTTTCGTACAAAGAATCGGACTAAAGGATATACAAAACCTGTAATGGAAACAGGGACCCAGCCCACTGTCTCTCACCACCCCTGTCCGCACAACCCAAGCATTCAAGGCCTCCAGGAGAGAACAGCTGGGAACAAGGCCCACAGATTGTGGTTCTGAACCGCTAATGTCCATGGTCTGCCTACAGGGATCCTCAGAGCAAGATGGCTTCTGACCCCTACCTGCTCCTTAATGACATGGATCCAACCTACTTCACTGGTGGCTGGGGATGAAGGAGTCTGCTAAATGACTCAATGGTTTCTCCTGTGGCATGATCAATGAGCTTATAAAATGTACGTTTCAGTTTTTTTCTATTTATTTTTTATCTTTGCAGAAGGAAGTGTGCTTGCACTGCTTTAAAAGGACATTTCAACAAAAGTGCTGTGTGTTTATGTGTGTGTGTTTATGTGTGTGTGTGTGTGTGTGTTGGCATCGCTATGGCAACAAACGGCCTCCCTCGTTTATCAACAACTGGCTAATTAGTTTGTGTGGTAAAGATAAGTTGAGGATTGTGCAGATTTTAGCGCGGTACATAAACAGACACACACACACACACACACACACACACACACACACACACAGCTGGGCTCGTTCCACTCACGGCCAAGCGTCCCAATTAAAACACAATTCTGTTGTTGTTGTTTTTTGTCAAGAGTGACAATTTTCAAGGGTATTCTCGTGTTCTTCTCTTTCTGACTCCGCTGGAGAACCGCTGAACCGCTCGTTACAACAACCGGTTGTTGTCACGGTTATTATTATAATAACATAACACCCTATGCCGGGTTCTATTTGTACCTCTGCGATGACTAATAATTTAAAAGAGGAATCCATTCCCCATTTATTTATCATGCGCCTTTGTACGGATGGGTCATGCTGCCCTACCTTACTTCTCCCTGTCTAGCTTTCAATCTATCTAGTCTCTATCTATCCATCTACCGCTATATCTAGTATCTATCTCTCTACTTATATATCTAGCTTTCTATCTTTCTATCTAGTATCCTCTATCAATGTCGTTTCTGTTTTTCTATCTACCTATCTAGTACGTATCTATATATCAATCTATCTAGTCTCTTATATATCTCTCTATCGATCTATCCATCATCCCTCCATCCCTCTCTCCATCTCTCTCTATCGATCTATCCATCATCCCTCCGTCCCTCTCTCCATCTCTCACTCTCTCTCTTGGCAGCAAACACAAATAGAGTGCAGGGCCTAATTGAACCCAATTAACATCTCCCTGCTCCCCAGACAGATCCAAGCTGTTGGTGGCTCGCTGGCGAGGCAACGAGCCCAGCTGCTGAGCCATCGCACACACAAAAAAAAAGAATCCAAGAAATACCGTCACTGGCGTCACCGCCGTTCCAAGCCATCGGTCTCCCCCATGAAGACAGAGGGAGACGACGAACAGACGGTGACCCAGCGTTGCTTCTCAAGAGGCACCACATCTACGTGCGTTTCGGTGTGTCGGTTATAAAATGGAAGATGGTGGACGGTGGAAATTCACCACAAACGCAACAGGTTTCTTTTTTATGGGGGACATCCCAAGTCAATGTAGCAGAGAGAGAGAGAGAGAGAGAGAGAGAGAGAGAGAGAGAGAGAGAGAGAGAGAGAGAGAGAGAGAGAGAGAGAGAGCTAGGGGGGCGGGGGTGAGGGTGGGAGGGAAGTAGGGAGGGAGAGAGAGATTAAAGGATGAAAACATTCAAAGAGAACAAATGAAGAGAAAGACCCCTCCATAGCTGGTGCAGTAGAGTCTGTTTCAATTAAGGGTCAAAAATGGCTTCCACGCAAGGGGAAGCTAGCCTTTATATACCTCTATAGTATATATATAGATATATCTAAACCTATACAGATATATCTATGGCTGTGTCCAGGATTTATGAAGTACTTATATGACCCCCACCTCTGCGCCGGTTCTCTCTCTCTCTCTCTCTCTCTCTCTCTCTCTCTCTCTCTCTCTCTCTCTCTCTCTCTCTCTCTCTCTCTCTCTCTCTCTCTCTCTCTCTCTCTCTCTCTCTCTCTCTCTCTCTCTCTCTCTCTCTCTCTCTCTCTCTCTCTCAACAGATTGTGTTTGTGGCCCACGAGAACTTTGGTACAATGCTGTTTTGTTTTTTGTGGGGGTGTGTGTATAATCTGTGTGTGAACCTCTCTCCATCTAAAACCACCATTTGCATTTAAATGACAAGCGGGTGGTGGCTGTCAATATGAGCGAGAGCAAGAGAGCAAGAGAGCGAGAGAGAGAGAGAGAGAGAGCGAGAGAGCGAGAGAGAGAGAGAGAGAGAGAGAGAGAGAGAGAGAGAGCGAGAGAGAGCGAGAGAGAGAGAGAGAGAGAGAGAGAGAGAGAGAGAGAGCGCGAGAGCAGGTGAAGGGTTATGAGAGTGGAAGGCGCTGACTAGACGCGGGTTTGCAGGGTAGCTAGCGTGTTTTTCCTTTGCTTTTTTTAGCCCTTTGCGGTGAATCGAGTGCGAGAGAGGCGTTCAGTTAAATGTCACCGGCGTTGTGAAAGCAGGGCCATTTGGACAGCGTTCGGGAGAATAAACGCGTTAACCCGCCATTTTGATTGAAGATGAAGTCGTCAAACAGCTTTTATGTGACCCTCTTGACACCAATAACACACAGGGGTGCATTTCATTAACTTTAACCAAATGGCGCTGTGTCAAAGTGGTGTCAGATCGGCAAATTAAACTACTAGCATGCGGGGAAATGTTATAATCCACATTTGGAGGGATGTTCGAATAACATTAGTATCGTTACATCGACATCGCAAAACAAACAACAAAAAAGCAAACAGTTGGTCATTTTTGTTGTGAAAACAGCATTTGGAACAAGTGTTGAAACACATTCGGAGCAGACTTAGCTCTGGGTTTATGATTTAGTATGTCCTTCGTCCGACAATAGTGGTCTTGATTTCGACCAAACCGAACGTGACGCTCGACACGAATATGGTAGGGATGCCCTGGCGACACCCTCGAGAATTCACCAGCTCATCAGAGGACCAGAGAGGGGCCTTCTGGTCCCCCCCCCCCCCCCCCCCCACACTCATACTCCCAGGCTGTCGACTGTAACCAAAACAGCTTTGGGACTCGTCAATAAATACATATATAAATAAATACCTAACTAAGCAATGAATATAACTGGAAGAAAAGAAAACGGAAAAGATTATGCTGGATTTCTGAGGACATGAGCATGGGAACATTAGAGTGTGAAGTTGTCACATACAAGTACACACGCGCGCACACACACACACACACGCGCACACACACTACTCAATCTTCCAACCCCATCGGCGTCACAGCCTTTCCATCCCAAATAAACGAATGCAAGCACACACAAATTAACTCACAGAATAAACCACACAATCATTAATGCACGCATGCACAGACACACTCACAGACACACACACAACTGAACAGCCGTACAATTAGCACTATGCCTCCCCCAGTCCTGTTGGCAATGCACTGCAGCTTAGTGTGTGTGTGTGTGTGTGTGTGTGTGTGTGTGTGTGTGTGTGTGTGTGTGTGTGTGTGTGTGTGTGTGTGTGTGTGTGTGTGTGTGTGTGTGTGTGTGTGTGTGTGGAGCTGTGTCATGCTTGTGGGAGAACATCAAGAGGATGACTCAGATCTCCCCCCTCCCCCTCCCCTTCTCACACACACACACACACACATACACACACACACGCACTCACACACAGTGGTGTGAGTGTTTTGTGAGCCCTGGTGCCCACTGCAAAATGAGCGCGAGTGGGACCCCAGATGGATGAGGTTCAGCTGGGTCACATGACCACCCTTCCTCCCCCCCCTCATCTCCTCTGTTGCCACGGCGTCCTGTGTGAAACAACAGTACAACACTTTCAGCTCTGATCTGTTATGTCCTCATCTCTCGCCCTCTCTCCCCTCCCTCTCACTCCCCCCATCTTTCACTCTCCCCCCCTCTCATTTGAAATTCATTAATTTTCTAATGAGAACATATATTGAAAAATACAAAACAGAGGCTGTCTGTGCAGTCGCAAATATGACTGCTGGTTGGAAAGCTACTTCCTCAGCTAGAGTGGTGTTGTGATCTGGAACAAGGGCTGGCTGTGGAAGACTTAGTCCATTCTTTCTTTCATTCTCTTTCTCTAGCCAACATCAACCAATTTTCCGATAAAGTCGAAGAGAATGTGTGCCAATTTTTAAATTGTACTTATGTATTGAATATATATATATTTTTTCTATTTGTAGATATATTTTATTTTCTATTTATTTTACATATTGTAAAATACTGCCGTTGTCCTCTCACATTTTCCCTCTCTCTCCCTCCCTCAAGTTCACTTTCAATTTGGACTAAACCGTATTATATTTTAAACCGTATAAGTGGGTATGAGGACGTGCTGATTTCCAGTTGCTTCCCCCCCACCAAACCATCCTAACTTACATCCTATCCCCCCCCCCCCCCCCAAACCAGGGCAGATAGTTCTACATCTGTTCCTGCGTGAACTGAAGGAATGAAAAGATGAAGAAGAAGAAAAAAAGAACGACACCAGCAATGGTTACTTAGCAACAAGTCCCGACAAGAACAGTTGATAAGATAAAACTTGCACAGAAAGCAAAAGAAATATCGGCACTGGTGTGAATTGTACTGAACAAGTTGGGTTGAATGGGTGTATGCCTTTAAAACGATAAGATATTCCATCGTAAACCCGGCTGTAAATCATGAAATTAGTTATATAAACTAGCTGGAGGCGTTGGTGGTAGTGTGATGTGTTACGTATTATCTTGTATGGCAATCTAAACTCATACGCTATATTTCATACTCTCATTGTATCTCATATTCTCAGATGATCCTAAATAGATGCTGTTGTGTCTTATACCTTTTCGTGTATTCGAGACATTCTTATATTCCTGTTTAGTTTGTCTTCTAAATGTATGTCACTTAGCTAACATCAGCTTTATCTCACAGATTACACTGACCTCGACCTGGTAGAAAAAAAGTTTACATTTACTTTAACAAACTTTTTATTATGATATTGTGGGAAATTAAACTTGAATTGGTGGCACCGGTAACTACATTTCACATTTATCTCTTCCTTCCACTCTCTCTATCCCCCTCTCTCACACACACCATCCTTTTCTCCACGTCTCTCTCTCTCTCTCTTTTATTTTTATTTTTTATATTTCATACTCTAAATTCTTGTTTCACCTTTGGGTAACCCTCTTCTTAAAGTCTCTCTCTCTCGCACTTTCTCACTCTCTCTCTACACTTCTCAGACCACAAAAGGAGGTGTTTTGGAAGGTGTCACTGATGGTAGCGAGAGGGAGGAAGAGAGAGGGAGTATGTCTTAGAGAGAGAGAGACAGTGGGAGAGAAAGTTACTGAGCTGTGCTTGAGAGAGAACGACCAAGATGGATAGAAAGACAGTGAGAGAGAGAAAAAGTGTCAGAGGGAGAGAGAGACAAAGAGTTACTGAGTATCCGAGCGAGAGAGAGAGAGAGAGAGAGAGAGAGAGAGAGAGAGAGAGAGAGAGAGAGAGAGAGAGAGAGAGAGAGAGAGAGAGAGAGAGAGAGAGAGATCTTTTAGCCTGTCGCCACGGCGATAACAACAGCACTTACATCAGAGAGCTAGGAGAGATGTGTCAGCTATATACAAATATAAACACGGACACACACATGTAAACACACACAGACACACAAACACAGACACACATGCACTGGAAACAGACAGTGCATGTGCACTCCACACAAACAGAGTTGTGTGGAGTGCAGCACAACTCACGCACAATATGTAAACATAATAAAGAAAAATCACACATACACACAAACACGACACTGTATTTACAGTAGTGCACACAAACACACACACACACATATTCCATGTTGGAATCCAGCGAACCAGGGGTAGCGTTCCAGAGTCCCGGAACGTGATTGGTGGAGCCGGCGTTTGCCACTAGACACCATTACCATCAAGCGTGGAATGGAAAACTACCTGTTACCCCAATCGATTACCCCGGGCCCCCCCCCCCCCCCACCCGCTACAATACAATCACAACCCAGAGAATAGCGTCCTGGACGCGTTGCCGGCGACGACGGTTACCGCCGGCGACGAGTGACACGCAAGAGGTTGGGGGAGGGGATGTGACACGGCATTTTTATGTTTTTCCTAAAGAGAGAGACAGAGAGAGAAAGAGAGAGAGAGAGAGAGAGAGAGAGAGAGAGAGAGAGAGAGAGAGAGAGACGGAGAGAGAGAGAGAGAGAGAGAGAGAGAGAGAGAGAGAGAGAGAGAGAGAGAGAGAGAGAGAGACAGAGAGACAGAGAGAGAGAGAGAGAGAGAGAGAGAGAGAGAGACAGACAGAGAGAGAGAGACAGAGAGAGACAGAGAGAGAGAGAGAGAGAGAGAGAGAGAGAGAGAGAGAGAGAGAGAGAGAGAGAGACAGAGAGAGAGAGAGAGAGAGAGAGAGAGAGAGAGAGACAGAGAGAGAGAGAGAGAGAGAGAGAGAGAGAGAGAGAGAGAGAGAGAGAGAGAGAGAGAGAGAGAGAGAGAGCAAACTGACGTGAGCAGCAAAATGTCGTGCTGTCTCCTGCTGTTTTTGCACTGGCAAACCACAACCAAATCCAAACAAATATTTAAAAAAGAAATAAACCTAGCATAAACCGACATCGTTATGGTAACTGGAGTCTCTCCGCGTCGGGGTTTCCCGCCGAAAGGTATTGTGTTAGTGCGCACGTTTTGTGTGTTGTGTGTAAAGTATTCATTATGCAAATTAAGTTCAGGGATTACGATTTTATTTTATGGTAACCACTTTTGTATTAATTACAAGAATACAAATGACAGAGAGAGAAAGTTTGAGAAGATTGCCAAAAGTAAAATCTAAAAAAGCTAATTAAATTCTAATTCATAGTGCTTAGTACAAACAACACTGAGTCCTTGATATTGATTGAGATCAGACTCTCGACCAAGGCCGTTACATTGAACTAATAGCAACACTAAAACCAGGCAGGCTGCCAAACTCAGTGGTTTGAAAGAATTCAAATTAAACTCTGGTAAGAGCTTTTTAATGTTTACTTATCAACACTCACACACGAATGGACGTGACATACACACACACACACATACACACCACAAATACAAAACACACAGGCAAAATTACTTCCTTAATGCACAAAACTCAATCACCCATCCGTTGGTTGTTGACTTTTGTGCATTCATAAATAAATCAAAGATAAAGGATTTTAAAGCAGACTCAAGAGATATGGGGGGGGGGGGGGTGAGAATTTTCAAATGAGATCTTGGCTCATTAGCATGCACCTAATGATTTAGCCGTTAGTCTGCAGCGTCTCACTCTTGTCAAGTTAAGAGATATTGAACTGTAGAAAAAACAGTTGAAAAGAAAAAAAGCGTAAAATAAACCAATAAAGAAGTGTTTGAGTGTGCGTTTGAGTGTGCGTTTGAGTGTGTGTGACCACAAACCCCTTTTCCCTTACATGGTATTGACTTAATAATATCCTTCCAGTCGAAACTCAAAACAATCCATCACACTTTATATTCAACCGCTTGGAAGACGGTTTATAAAAAATTAACTAAATAAAAAACAATAAAGTCAAGGTTCATGCGGGACAATATTGGCAAGCAAATACATACTTTTTATTTGCTTCTTTTACTGTTTATTTAAGTGTGAAAATACAAATGGTATGGGAAATGGGAAAAGGACTGCGTTTCTTTGCCGGAAAATGTCGGTTTAAAAATGTCGGTTTGGGGGAAGTGCAACCTCAGCGGCTAAACATTGCGCTGTGAGAGGATTTTTATTTTACGTATCACCTACTACTTTTGTTCTGTAAACTCCACAACTAAATCCATACAAAGGTAGAAAACAGAAGGTAGACCTACGTATTATGAGTTTACTTCTGTTCCATTATTGCGGTTTAATCAGGATTAATGAGAGCAGTGGCCAAGTCAGGTGGCTCTCGATTTGCTTATTTAGTTAGCATGCTAGCCTTAACATTCATTTTTAAATGGTGTCCCGTATTGATGTCTTAGGTAGGCGCAGTAAATGTTAGTCCTTTTCTACTTATTTTCTCTGTCCTGTTCCCTCCCTAAAGGAATTATCTTAAATCCTAAAGCTTAAATCAAACCTTCAGCGAACACTTATATCAAAAATAGGAACAACCTCAATAATCTATTTTCAATAACAACACAGGCGGTAAAGCCCACATCTTAGCTGTTTTGTTAGCAAGGAAACTTCTTAGAATTCATTATCACTTTCTGTTGGCGTTGTTACACTCACTGTCTGTTGCAAGTTGTACTTCAATAACCGTAGGCTAAGAAGATGATACAAGATGATATCGTGTACTGATGAAAGAAGGCTACACTAACAGAGAGGTTGTGAAGCATAGTTTACCCGTCAAAGACAGACTGCTACAGGGCTTTAAAAAGCGATATGTAAAAACAACTTTACCTCTCGCCTCTAAACCTCCACTGGTCCATCAGACGATGATGTTCTCATTCACATAAAGATAAGATAAAACCGGAGGGAAATTCAGGTGTTTACAGCAAAATGTTAACAGAACAGAGCATATCAAACAGGATGGGGGAAAATACATGTCTTAACGATGAAAATAGTAAGAACAACAAGTCTAATATAAACAATAAATAAACATCTACATATGAGCAAAACAAATCAAATACAATGAACTATGGTACAATTAAATAAATATATATTTACATGATTAACATAAAAAATGTGTAGGTAAAGGAGCCGAAAAACTAATGAAATTCATATTTAATATAGGGTGACCGGACGTCTACGTTTTCTGGTGTCCCTGGCAAGAGCTGTCCTGGGAAATGTCCCCATAAAAAATAAAATAAGGATTCTAGAAATATTTGACTTGAGTTTTAAATGGCAACGGTTCTAGCCTGCTCATGAATATTACTTTTGAGACAGTTGGTAATTAGTCTTGTGTCTATCTGATAGGCAGTGACATGAACTAGCTACGCGGGGATCTATTTATCGATTTTGTACCATAAGCAGGCATGACTGATCATGAACAATAGGCTATCAATACAATATACAATGATTCCTTATATATATATATATATATATATATATATATATATATATATATATATATATCATAGTAAACCATTGGCCGTGTACTGCCCAACATTTTACTTTAGTAGTACATTTAAATGATGAGAATAGGCAAAATATAAATATGTTCCTTTTATTTCATTTCAGAAATAAAAACATCAGATATTCTGTTGATATATGGGCCGCTAAACTACAAATGGCCACCTTAAATGAATAGTCCCTGTGCGGCCTTGACTAGATAATGCTTCTTAGAGGTAAAAGGAAAAACTAAAACTAAATCTTCACCTTAAACTGCCCTGGAGGGAGGAAGTATTTTAGATGTTGCGTAAGCGCTAACAAGAGAGCTATGCTAAATCAATCAAACTGAAACCATTGAGCTAGCACTAGCAACAGATGCTTAGCTTGTTAGCTAGCAAGATGTGTGAGTTCTCTTTGATGCATTGTTTCAAATAATGAAATGGAAGCTACATCTATTTTCATAAGTTTCTCTGAGATTGAAGAAATCAAAGCAGCAGTGTCCTTAACATACTAAAAAAGTGGCGGTTGGTAAGACGGTAGTGACACGATATCTAATTCCCCTGCTGAGATCCATATTGGGCGGGAAATGAATTAGCTTTTTACTTTTTTTTTTACTTTCAAGACACAGAAATTGAAGAATACGGGTAATTGCTTTAAGGCCTCCCACGGGGATTGAGGGAAAGTTAACGAATTCAAATGCACATTACTTGACATTTCCTAGCTACTTTTGATTAAACACTTTTAAACGCCTACTACCCTTGTCTAAGGCAAAAATGATACTTCAAATTGAAATCACTCTACAAAAAGTGTCCTACAAAAATAATTGTGTAATATGATACACTATTTAAAAAAATGAATACCGCCTAGGAATCACATGGCTAATTTGTGGAATGATGACTTTCACTTTGTATAACATGGACTTTCTGTGTGTGTGTGTGTGTGTGTGTGTGTGTGTGTGTGTGTGTGTGTGTGTGTGTGTGTGTGTGTGTGTGTGTGTGTGTGTGTGTGTGTGTGTGTGCCACGATTAATGGTGACTATATAGCTTATTTACAATTAACTATGAAGACTTAACTATAGTTGAATTCAGAATAAAAACACAAACTTTAAGTCAAACTCAGCCTCGGCACACAAGCGTGATGTGATTCGGCAGACTGCCGACTACGTCGTCCACAGAGAATTAGCGGAAGAGCTACATGATTAGCATAAAAGCATCTTTGTACAGCAAGCGGCCAGGGACAAAAAGGGGTGAGGGCGGTCATTATGATAGAGGCGGTGCAGAAATCCTGTCAGCTATTGGACAGGATGCCATCCAAGGTCAGGGGAGATTAACCACAGCCATGACTAAACAGTCTGGGTAATGATTACCAGGATATCTCTCTCTCTCTCTCTCTCTCTCTCTCTCTCTCTCTCTCTCTCTCTCTCTCTCTCTCTCTCTCTCTCTCTCTCTCTCTCTCTCTCTCTCTCTCTCTCTCTCTCTCTCTCTCTCTCTCTCTCTCTCTCTCTCTCTCTCTCTCTCTCTCTCTCTCTCTCTCTCTCTCTCTCTCTCTCTCTCTCTGCGCATGAGGGAGAGAGAAAGAGATGAAGAGGAGAGAAGGAGAGAGAGATGAAGAGGAAATGTGAGAGCGAGATGAAGAGGAGGGAAGGAGAAACAGGCAAACGAGGGAGAGAGAAAGGGAGAGGGAAGGAGGAGAGATAGAGAGAAAGATGGGGATATATAGGGAAGGAGAGAGAAAGAAGGGGAGGGATGAAAGAGCAGAGAGATGGAGTTAGGAGATAGGTAGAGAAGAAGGAGAGAGAGATACAGAGACCGAGAGTGTGTGAGAGAGAGAGAGAGAGAGAGAGAGAGAGAGAGAGAGAGAGAGAGAGAGAGAGTAAATGAATACATGAATGTTGATCAGCACCCTGGTCTTTAATCAAGGAGTTACATAATATGACTTTGGTTTCTCTCCTTCCATCTCTCTCTCTCGCTCTGCCTTCCTCTCTCTTTCTCTCCCTTCCTCTCTCCTCCCATTCCTCCCTCTCTCATCCCTCTCTCCCTTCCTCTCTCCTTCCTTCCCTGCCTCCCTCCCCCTCTCTACATCCCTCGCTCTCCCTTCCCCCCTCCCTCCCTCCCTCCCTCCCTCCCTTCATCCCTCGCTCTCCCTCTCTTCATCCCTCGCTCTCCCTCTTTCTCTCACTGTACTCTCTTATATACAGTATAATGATGGAGCTGAAGAACAGCTGCAGAGTTGAGATTTTAAACGGTAGAACGCAACGGGGGAATGGGATGGACGGACGGACGGAGGACTCCATGTCCAGTTGAATCCAGTCCGGTGGATTTCCCGCCCGATCTTGAGATGCAGCCGAGTGGCGAATCAGTACGTACGCAGTAAGCACTTTTTCCCTGCTTCCCTCCCACGCCCCCTTCCCCTCTCTCCTGTGTGCCCGTGTCGTTTTAATGGCCTGTTAAAATGAGTCCACAGGAATGAGTCCATAGCCTTACGTTGTCTCAACAGGGCTGCTGGACATGGCAACAGAGAAACAAGAGCAGCCCAAACACAACGTTTCCTAAACAACTCATGAATGGGGCTAGGCCAGACCTAGCGGTTTACGTCAGGGCCTTTGGCATGTGTACTACCAGCCTCTCTCTCTCTCTCTCTCTCTCTCTCTCTCTCTCTCTCTCTCTCTCTCTCTCTCTCTCTCTCTCTCTCTCTCTCTCTCTCTCTCTCTCTCTCTCTCTCTCTCTCTCTCTCTCTCTCTCTCTCTCTCTTCTCTCTCTCTCTCTTCCCCCCCCCCCCCCCCCCCCCCCCCCCCCCCCCCCCCCCACTTCTTGGGGAACAACATCAAGGGCATGGCATGTGGCTTCCTTTGCTCGAAGCCTACGTTTCAGTTTGCATCTGAATTCATTTCTTCCCCTTTGTGGTTATCTTGAGAAGCTCGCGAACATCTTCGCTGGTCGACACATGCGGTAATGACTCTCTCTGGTGCGTGCATGTGTGCGCGTGTTCGAGCGGAATATCATTCTGTCCACCCGGATGTTTCAGGACATAATAAACCGGCATGTTCATATACACTATTTCGCAAAAAAGCTATCCCTTCAAGGAGAGACGTTGTATGCTTTTACTATGAATGATGAACCAACAAAGAGTGACACAGGCAGCCATGAGGTCAGACCTGAGTTTGGTGTATTTTGGCAGTGGGGACATCGAGGTGAAACGGAAGAACAAAGACACATTTATGAAAGTGTGCACGAGGGGGGGGGGGGGGGGGGGGGGGGGGGGCTTAGGATTAGATGATTATAATGAAGTCGGCGACGATAAGTAAGATACAGCTTTATTAATCCCCGGAGGAAAGTCCAGGTGTTACAGCAGCAGTGCAGACAAGAGGAGATAAAAATACAAGTAACGATATGAATACAAATGAGAATATCCACTATAAACTGTATGTACACCTATACACAGAATACATTGAATAAGCTAAATGAAAAGGTGAAATGCAAACCTGGATTTACTACATATTCAGTTAGATGGTAAGTTAAATTGTTTGTTAGTTATTAAGATAATATCTATTATAATAAACAGTTATTTCCACCCAGGGCTAGGTGACAGTGAAGCTAATTTATGGTTGAATTGTTCGTGCTATCGTTTGATTCCTCACGTGTAAAAGTAAAAGCATTAAAACGGAGCATAGTCACAATTTGGCAACTTCAGAAAGAAAAGCAGAAAATATGTGTTTAGAAGATGAATAAATAACGATTTCAAACCAGACCGATTTGTTACAGCATACACCCACTTTCAATCTCCCCTACATGCCTATTTAAAAAAACAAATTGGATCACCCATTGCCAAAAACATGTAATTTCTTCCCTAGAAACTTTGAAAGGCTGAATTATTCTTGAGAATGAGAACACAGACCCATCCTCTCCCCTTGAGAATAAATATACATGTTTTCCTAAGTAGCACATTTCCCCTCAGCAAAGAGGTGGGGTGCTTCAATGTCACGCGATTACAGACGGAGGAATTGATTCCTAACTTGTGCCGCAAGGAATAATCAGAGAATTCAGACTGAGAAACTGTCCCGTGTGCCCACTGCCGAGCAGGGCTTAGGGGTGAGAAGTTTTAACGCTAGGAGGGCCATGTCACCGTTTTCGGATGGCAATTTGCGATTTCCCTTCTCTCCCACACACCGAATGGATTTGAGAGAGACCGATTGAGGAAGGTTGATTGAGTCGAGGACGGGCGGCTTTCATTCTCACCTGTAATTTGAATTTCATTTCTGACTAAACGTGAAAATGCTAAAAAGTGCAGTTAATAAGAGGGCAGTGTGGTGCAGACAGGATGGGGATTTCGACACCCAGCTGAAAGGCTCTGGATTTGATCTCCAATATCCGCAGTCAAATACGGTCAGCATCCTTGAGCAAGATGCCTGACCCCTACCTGCTCCTGTAGGGCATACAGTATATCTGAATCCCCTGTAAAGCTAGCTTTATAGGTCGCCGTCATGCGCCGTTTGTGAAGTCCGCAGACAGTCCACGGATGTCTATGGCATTTAAATTCGCCGTTTGGCCATATCAATGGTGTGGACGTGTAGTTTGTCCAGAGATGTCATGGGCCGAGACGCCGTCTGAACAGATGAGTTTCCAGCCTGCGGCGGGAGATGGGTAAGGTTCCAGCTGTCCTGAGGTCAGCGGGGAGCTCGCTCCTCCATTGTGGAGCCAGGACTAGTAGGGCTTCAGCTGTCCTGAGGTCAGCGGGGAGCTCGCTCCTCCATTGTGGAGCCAGGACTAGTAGGGCTTCAGCTGTCCTGAGGTCAGCGGGGAGCTCGCTCCTCCATTGTGGAGCCAGGACTAGTAGGGCTTCAGCTGTCCTGAGGTCAGCGGGGAGCTCGCTCCACCATTGTGGAGCCAGGACTAGTAGGGCTTCAGCTGTCCTGAGGTCAGCGGGGAGCTCGCTCCTCCATTGTGGAGCCAGGACTAGTAGGGCTTCAGCTGTCCTGAGGTCAGCGGGGAGCTCGCTCCTCCATTGTGGAGCCAGGACTAGTAGGGCTTCAGCTGTCCTGAGGTCAGCGGGGAGCTCGCTCCACCATTGTGGAGCCAGGACTAGTAGGGCTTCAGCTGTCCTGAGGTCAGCGGGGAGCTCGCTCCTCCATTGTGGAGCCAGGACACCTTGTTCACACGCATTTATTCAAAGGATAGCGTGCGGGTATATTGTACAGTATAGCATGTTATGCTGATGTGTGCGTGTTTGCACACATGCATTTTTTTTAAATTTGCATAGAACTCAGTCCCACCCGTACAACATGCTAGGGGAAACCTCAACGCGTTTTTGAACTCTCTCAGTGAAAGAGCACTGGCACGTTGCTCTCCAAATAGCTCTTCTTGAGCACAAACAGCATTGTGGAAAAAGACTGTTATTCTATCTACTGTCTCCACTCAATATTTATCAGCTCTCTTTCTCTCCATGAATACACATTCCCCTGATTTGTCCTCTTTAGATTTTCCCTTCCACCTCACCTTCTTTGTGTGTTTGACCTTTTCTGTCATGTGTTCTTTTGAAAATGATTTTCCCTAAC
This sequence comes from Lota lota, assembly GCA_026745465.1. Lineage (NCBI taxonomy): Eukaryota > Metazoa > Chordata > Actinopteri > Gadiformes > Lotidae > Lota > Lota lota. The sequence goes on along the minus strand of JACYXH010000493.1, from coordinate 53,679 downwards.
CTTAACTCCCCTCTCCTCCTCCTCCATCCCTCTCCTCACCTTTTTCCCTTCCTCCTCCCTTCCAATTCCGCCTCCCTGCCTCCTGTTGGTCTCTTTCTGGCCGATGTGCATCACTTTCTCACAGTCATCCCGTTCCCTCTCACCCTCCTGTAAACCGCTGAAACAAGTTGAACTCCGAACGAGAGCTTGTTGCTACAATGCGGCTACCAACTCAGAACTCTGCGTCTCCATCCCCGCCCCCCCCCCCCCCCCCCGCCCCCCGCTCTCAACTCGAATCCCCTGCTTTCCAAATCCCCACCCCCCTCTTCCTCTCGCCTCCTCTTTCGTCCTCCCGTCTTCACCCACTCTCGCCAGTTCCTCGGCTCCCTCTCCTCTCTCGCTCCCTCCCTCTCCCTCTCTGTCGTACCACCATGTTCTTGTTTTGAAAGCAGCTCAAAACCAGGTCATGTGGTCTCAGGGGAAGATGCTGGGGGTTCTTATATAACACACTAAAAAATTCACACACACACACACACACGATGAGATGAAAAGGAGGAGGAGAGAAGGAGGAAAAGGAGGAAGAAGAGAAGATGAAGAAGGAGGTGGAGGAGAGGAGGGGCATGAATGAGATGAAAAGGGATGAGGAGAAAAGGAAGGAGAATGGAGAGAGGTGAAGACAAGATGAAGGAGGAGGAGAAGACAAGATGAAGGAGGAGAAGACAAGATGAAGGAGGAGGAGGAGGAGGTGAAAGATGAAAAGGGAGGAGGAGGAGGTGAATAAGGAGGAGAAGGAAAATAACTAAGTAGGTGAGGGAAGAGGTTGAGGGTGTGTGCGTGTGTGCGTGTGTGCGTTTGTGTTTGTGTGTGTGGGGGGTATATGAGGAGGGAGGAGGGGGTCTGACAGTTTGGCAAGTGCACATTAAAAAGAAGTTAGGGGCGCAGTGCAGCGTAAACACCACAACACAGCCGTGGGTGTGGCAGGAACACACACACACACACACACACACACACACAAACAAACTGACACACAAAAGACCCCCCCCCCCCCTCACCCGCATAGGAGAACATGCCAGAAAAGCGTGCAGTTTGAGGCGTCTCATCGTCTGGTCCGTGTGACTCTGCACAGGTAGAGCTTTCAGAAAACCCAGTGGACACGTTGCCTTTGTCTCCCCGCGCTTTCCCATCACAACGATGTCTTTCCTCACACCGTGTACGCTGTTTTAGCGTTTCGGTATGTGGACGGTGGCCATCGGGGTTTGAACGCAGAACCGTGTGGCTGGGGGTCAAACACGCCCTGACCCCTGGACGACCCCCGACCCCACCGTTATTAGCCGACTTCAACATATTCAGTCCTCGTGAATTCCGACATTGTAATATTCTACAAAGAAATTACATTTTTCGATTAACGTTTTTATCCGACCTTCACTTTTCTCCTCCCCCCTCGTTCACGCAAGCCCTCCCTCCCTCCCTCCCTCCCGCCCTCCCCCTTTACGCTATGCTCCATGGCCCCGGCGCTGAAGGAAAGGCACAGGTCGCAAGGGTTCAGAGAACATTCTTAATACATCTCCGTCCACGAGTTAAGCATTCTTATTGGTTTGCTCGCCCCTGTAGCCAAAACCAAATGAGAGAGAGAGAGCGAGAGAGAGAGACAGAGAGAGAGAGAGAGAGAACGAGAGAGAGAGAGAAAGAGAGACAGAGACAGACAGAGACATCGATTCAGAGACAGTATGAGAGAGAGAACAAGAGAGAGAGAGAGAACGAGAGAGAGAACGAGAGAGAGAGAACGAGAGAAAGAGAGAACGAGAGAGAGAGAGATGTTTTGGGTGTTTTCTCAAAGTAGTGCAGTTATTACGGCTCATTTAAATAGGGAGGAATAAAAGTGTGCGATTCACAGATCATCTGCAGAGCATGAATTTTTAATGGCCACCAGAAGGCCTGGTTCTCGCCTCTCGCCTCTGCAATGGAGGCTCCATAAACAACTTTTGCTGGTGAAGTAGCCCACAAATGATTCGACGGACATCTGAAAGGTCAATGGGACAAATTCTCTCTCTCTCTCTCTCTCTCTCTCTCTCTCTCTCTCTCTCTCTCTCTCTCTCTCTCTCTCTCTCTCTCTCTCTCTCTCTCTCTCTCTCTCTCTCTCTCTCTCTCTCTCTCTCTCTCTCTCTCTCTCTCTCTCTCTCTCTCTCTCTCTCTCTCTCTCTCTCTCTCTCTCTCTCTCTCTCTCTCCTCCCCCCCCTCCAGGGTGTAGCTCGATCACCCACTGCCCAGCAACGCGGCCCTTATGTCCGCCCCAATGTTCATGAGGAATTATCAGAAATTAATTAAGATTAGGTGAAGAAGGACTTGCGTATTGCAGTGCCGTGTAAATCTGCTATAATCCCCTGCACACAGCAAAACATTGTGTGTGTGTAAATGTGTTACAGTGTGCATCATCCATTCCCCAAATACACTGAGGTGAGCACCCCCACAACCCCCCCCCCCCCACACACACACACACACACACAGGCGCCTATTCAATGCAGATATCCCGTGCCAAGAGACACAGACAACGATAAATGCAAATGCATGTATACATGCTTACTCATGGAATCAGTCATAGACACACACACACACACACACACACGCACACACACGGACACACAGGGAACAGGAATCCTATCTATGACTAGATAATGCTTACACTACTGAGATCTCTTGTCCTGAAAAATCATAACGTGAACATGAGAATAATAATAATGACCATAACGAATCTATGTACAGTATGTGACACACTGAGTAAGACATCCAAACCCATACATGCTCCTTACTAGTGCCGTGTATCTTAAGTCACTTTGGGGTTAAAAACGGCTGCTTAAAAAACGAAATAGTAAAAGTAATACAAAATAAATTGGTTTTGAAAGGAGACCAAAAAAAAGCCCAAAGCACAGGGTTTGTGTCGAGACGGACACGGATAGTGTTCCCTCGTCTCCGCGTCCCAAAGAGACTGGAGTCCTGTGCGAAGGGAGCCAAGGGAAAAACACAGCCGGGATGTATCCGCACTCGGTGCGCCGTTCGGTCACGCTACAAACAGGAAGCGCGACCGAACCCTTTTCACACCGAAAGCTTTGATCAAGAGTGACTGCTGCGGTCACGTTTTGGAGATTCGTGTCATCAACGGAGCAGGCAGGCGGCACATCTTAGTTCAAAGGACGCCTACAGGTTAGGCTGCGGACATCGAGCATCGAACCCGGAACCTTTCAGGTGGAACTCAAATACCCTTACCCCCACGCCGTTCTGTTTCGTATTTGTCTTCCACAAATGGTGGCGATGTGTTCGATGCTAGTGGGGGAAGGGGGGCAGACGCCACGCCCAAACTGGGGGGAAAAGCCCCCTCCGGCCAAGAGCTGGACACCCAACATGGAGTCAAACAACATGGAGTGTTCCTCACAAGACACACACAAATGCACACGGACACACACACACACACACACATATCGAGTGAAACACTATCCTACTGTACTCCCATAAATAATAAACGAAACCACCAATCACCAACAAGACGGACAACACACAAGCTAGAATAACCCTTCAAACACACACACACACACACACACACACACACACACACTTGTATTCACATTCTCCACATATCGTTGTCTACACTCAGAGTTTCTCCACCGCTGGCTCCCTGCTGCCGTCTTGATGTTTGGCACGATGACAGCGTGTTGCGGATCAACTCTGCCGAGCGCATCCACCGGGGGGGGGGGGGGGGGGGGGGGCAAGAGATTCGACAGGCAAAACTAACCAAAACAAACAAGTAATACACACAACTTGTTGCCCTTTCGGACCGCGTCTTCCGGGGTGGGTGAGGCGTACGAGGGTGGTAGAGGGTTGTGACCGCTGGGTTTGAAAGTGCATGTCAAAAGTGGACGCATAAAGCGCAAGCAACACCACCAAGTATAAAACCATCGTGGAGTGGTCACCGCTTACGCACATTTATGACGGAGCTAGGCTAACATTCATGCTAACGGTATCGCCGCTGCCTGCCATAACAGTGAGTGGAGATGTGTCACATGCTAGGACACCACAGAGCTAGGCTAGCGCTCATGCTAGCACTCATCCTAGCTGGACTCCTTTTGGGCTAATTATAATTGCTGATGCCATCGCCACAGTGACTGGGGATGTGCCAGAAGCGAGGACATAACATAGTTAGGCTAACATTCATGCTTCCTCTAGCACCACTGCCTTTCCAGTGACGATGTGCCGATACCTGTGGCATCACATAGCTAGGAGAACTAATTGTACCGCCTCTGCCTTCACAGTGACTGGGAGTATGTCACACTGCGAGGACAGCACCATAGAGCTAAGCTAGCGATCAGCTAACTGTATCCCAGCTGCCATCGCCATGGTGACTGGAAACGTTTCACATGCCATGTCATCATCACAGCAGGGCATTATAACACCAACGGTTGCATCACTTTTCCTCGGTATTTAACTTCATGGCACGCATACACGCCAAATAAGGATGAGGATGTTTCGACATAGTAACCGACACAGCACCACCACCCACCAGCACCCCCCGCCCCCCCCCCCCCCCCCCCACCAAAGACAAAAAGGACTCTGTTGTAACAATGTAGGGGAGGCTGCATTCCGCGACGCTGGGGCAACGCCAAGAGAAGAGGGGTCACCGCAAAGCTATTTCTAAAATGGCTGAAAGTACACCAGGCCTCCCCCCCCCCCGCCGCCTCCCCTCCCTCCCCTCCCCCGCCGCCTCCCCTCCCCTCCCCCCCCGCCGCCTCCCCTCCCCTCCCCTCCCCATCGCCGGCTCCCCTCCCCTCCCCTCCCCCCCCCGCTGCCTGTTTTAGACAGCGAGCTACTGTGGTTTATTTGGGGATCAGGCGCCTTTTTGTTGCAGTGTCCTTTGATTCAGTCGCTTGACTTTATTTTTGCCTCTCAGACGTAGGTGTGCTGCAGCCGCACAGGGACAGGGTTATTGTGGGAAAGCGCTTGCGATTGAGCTCCGGTACTTGAAAGGAGTTGGAGCGTGTACGCAAAGACGAGAATAGCACGAAAAGTTCGCGGTACTGTGAGTGAGTCACTGATGTGTAAAGATAGCTTGAAGACGTCCTCCACAATGAACCACTGAACAAGCCCCCTCGTCGTGGTTTGTTAAGTGTAACACGTTCCATTTCCGTTTGTCTGAACAAATGTATAAAAAAGATGAAAAGGTAAAGAAAACGGAAAGACATCATACATAACATCCACCATCTACAAACCCCTTAACCAAACAGTTTGATGGGCAGCAAAACATCCCTGTCCAAGGGATCTAAAAATGTACAAAGCCCCTCCTTAATCCATAATTCATCCCTCTATCATGCATCCTCTAATCCATCCATCCATCCATCTATGCATCATTAATCCATCCATCCATCATTTATCCCTCTATCATGCATCATTAATCCATTCATCCAGCTGTCCATGCATCATTCATCCATCAATCGAAGGAGAACTCAGCGAACTCCTGACCCTGACTCAGCCCAACCCTAACACCTTTCAGCAAGAGCAACCACGACAATACTTCACCGACGATGATCCACAGAAAAGAATCGTGGAAGACACGCAAAAATTGTATGAAGCCATTTTAGTAACAAACAGGGATTCCTGGTCCGGCTGATGGAGTCAAGCTTATTCTACCGCATGGAATATTTAACATAAACGCTTCAAAATCGTTTGGACATTTTCACTCTTCTAAAGTTCCTGCCGACTTCATCCAGCAAGGGAAATTGGATTATGTGGCTTGAAGTTATGTGTCACATAGCCAAACTAACCTGACTCGACTTCCTCGTCGAAAAGAAGGGATAAGCAATTAGTTCTCACTCTACTATTAAATGCACCCAATCCGACAATATTATTTTTGGGAGAGCCGTTTTGAAATTGATAAGGACGCCACTGCACATTTCTCAAAATCGGCACTTCAAACCGATAAAAGAAGAAGGTTGGACTACCCGGTTACAAAACCAAAATACTCTGAGACACTTTAAAAAAGTGAATCCTGTCAGTGAAGCACTGGGGCCGAAAAAGTCAGCGAATCCTAATTCCCCGTCTCTTTCTCACAACACACAGAAACTCTCAAACACAAACGCAGAGACCACTCAGTATGGTTGAATTTAACAGGCTCGGAAATGGGAGTCATTTCCTTCAGCTGTTCCGGTCGGCTTCGAATCTCCAAAACAAAATGGCAGCTAACACACTCGGATGATTGGTAAAGAACCATGGAAGCGTCTGAACAACTAGTACGTGTCGGAATAGCTTACAGCTACCTAGCTAATTGTGACTAAAAGTTGCCTGTTGCGGTCTTCCTAGCACTAATTCACAAGAAGTTCACAGTACAAGTATTCCTATAATTGTTGAGTGCCCGGTGGTTATTTTAAAGTAACTTAATTAGAACAAAATTAGACTTTGCACATCTATTTCACGAGGTAGATCAAAGGTTGTCCAACAAACTCCCGCACACTGTCTAACATGCGATGGTGAAATGTCGCAAATAAATATATTGCAAGTTAGACAGTGTGAGTTTGTTTGCAACCTTCGAAGTCACAAAGGTCATAAAATACCTGAGGTCAACAACAAGTTTAGTAATTGCGTTACATATATAAAAACATTCAGCTTTTTTCAATGTTGAGCGAGTTTAACTATAGGAGATCAAACAAAGTCAAAATCACTAATTATAGAAATTGTGGAAATTTAATTCCCTTTAAAGCAGCGCTTCACAACGAAAGCTTGTCGGTCATCATCATTTTGTGTTGGAGTTGTATCATAATTTTGTGTTGGAGTTGTACTCCAGATGCTCCTCTAGTATAAATCACAGTCAGACTTTTACACCCGATCAAGTAAGCATTGGTAGGAGGCGTTTAAAATATATATATATTCAAATGGTCTTCTATGAGTGTATTCAATTCAATTAAAGAACAAATCAAAAACAAACAACTCAGAGTAGGTTACATTGCCGCCTTGGGATAGAATCTTCAAACAGTCAGAAAGTCACACAGATATAAAATATAGCCGTTGTTAACCAACACAACACAATGCCCAAACGTACCCTAGTCATAACAGAGCCAGCAAGTACCACCCAAAGAATATCCCACACGCTTCTAAAGATTAAAAAGAAGGGGGAAAATAAATCTGTCGCCCAAACGCTGAGTGGCTGGCAGTGGCGTGGGCGTGCAAACGATAATTTGAACGTATTTCTCCAGGACATTTTTTCAAACGACGACTTTCTGTTGCCTCACTGACATCCAATACTCTTTCACATGATGACAGGCGAGGAGGAGGAGGAGGAGGAGGAGGAGGAGGAGGAGGAGGAGGAAGAAGAGGTGATGCTATTAGTCATTTCATGCGGCATCCCGCCGAAGCCATTGTTTTCACACCGTTCTCTGGGAGAGAGAGAGAGAGAGAGAGAGAGAGACAGAGACAGAGACAGAGAGAGAGAGAGAGAGAGGTATAAGGAGAGGACGACGGAGAGAGACAGAGAAAGGGAAAGATGGAAGAGAAGGGTGAGAGAGATGTAGAGAGAAAGATTGAATGAGAGGGCGAGAACAAGCGGATTGGAGAGAGGGGAGAGAAGAGAGAGTAGAGGAGGGAGAGACAGATATAGCAAAAGGGGGATGGAGGGAGAAAGAGAGGCAGAGGGAACCAAAGGAAGAGAGGGAAGGGATGGGGAGGGAGTGATACAGTTAGAGACACAGACAGCAAGGGGGAGACAGGAAAAGGTAGAAAAACAGAGAGAAAGAGGGGAAGAGGCCTAAAGATTGAGAGGTAAAGAGCCAAAGAGAGAGATGGAGAAAGAGATTCAGTGAGAAATAATCGGAGAGAGGGAGAGAGAGTAAAAGGGCCATGAAAAGCTGACCACTTTATTTATTGTTACAGTCCTATTGGCTTTGTTGGTATTTATAAATGAATGAATACATTTTAAAAAAAATGGCCATCTACCCACAGTAGAAAAAAGCAAACAAGTTGCTGAGTATGTATAAATATGGACCAAATATAGACCAAAATAATATGGACTGAACCTCAAATAAAACCTAAATTATATCAGGAAATGTGGACTCTTTTCTTAGTACAGCAGCGAAAAATCCAATAAATACAAAGGTTGCCGTATTGGTTTGTGTGGATTCTGTTTCTATTTTGTTTCACCTCTCCTCACATTTATCCTCCCTTTACATATTAGATCAAGGTATGAGCGGAACTATACGAGGCTCCTGGCCACAGGCAAAGTTACAAAGTGCTTGGTTTGACCCTCATTTAATTGAATTATGTCACCCTGGAGACACATAAATATTGTATGTATCTTTATCCTTTAGTGAAATTTATCCTTTTGGTGCTATCCAAGAACAGCCCCGCCACATCAATCTCCAGAAATGTGCGAACCGGCCTTAAAACCAGCGCACTAAGCACCGGGAGGTGAAATAGTCTCTGATCTCAGTCATTAACACGAGTATAGTCATTAACACACGTACGCATTCAGGAAAAAAAAAGGACTGGCGCAAGGTTTGCTTTATTCAAAACTTGCCATTTTCTGGATCGTTCTTTCACATTAGAAAGGTTGCTGAGTCACCGAGCATGAACAATAGCATGACACGGCATGCTGTCCAAAATCTGATTTAGCTTGATTAAGTTCACAAAAAACAAGCTAGCAACAATAATGACCTCGCAACGGTGGACTAAGCAAGTTAGCTAGCAACGTTAAAGTCCACAAATTGAACCAGAGTGCCAACAACAACAGCAAACAAATCGACTGGTGTTGGCATTCGAGGCACGCACGTTGCGCGGCTCGCCTTGAGCCATGCTAGGCGTCAACGACGCACCGGAGTTCAATTTGGGGCGGCCGCGGTCGGGTTTGACGTAGCGAGGGTGTGATGAGAGGCGGCGGCAGAGGGTTCTGACGTAGAAGAGAAGTAAAAAGGTCACGGCCGAGTGATGAACTCCTCAGGTTGGCGAGTGTCAGGATTAGCATTGATCACCGTGTAGCGTATGGATCGGGCTAATGAAGCCTGTGTCTTGGCTTAATGTACCCATTTGTCTGCAGGAACACCCCACCCCCCCCCCCCCCCCCCCCCCTCAAAACCTGACAGTAGTGCCTGATTATGCGCAGGCAGCAGTAGCTCAGGGTGAGCAGGGCTTCTGGAAACCAGAAGGTTGCTGGTTCGATTCCGCGGCTCCTCATAGGAAGCTTACTGTCGAGGTGTCTCTGGGCAAGAAACCAAACCTTATTAGCCTCCGACGAGGTGGCTGTTCCCTTGAATGGTTGACAACCTCGCTGGCATATGAATGGGTGAACGCGAGCGCACGCGAGAAAAATACAATACGACACACTGAGGGACACACACACACACGGAGAGGCAGCGACGCACACACACTCACACAGAGAGACGGCTTTGTGAAATGTACCTGCCGACTCAAATGCATCACATAAGTACACACTCACATATACCCTCCTATTCATACACACCAGACCTCAAAGAACATACTCCTAATGTCCTAGTATGCTTATGCATGCACTTACTATTGAGCCATTTGGGTGACGCTTTTACACAGTGCATCAGATACAGCTCATTAAAGAACAAGGAGGGGGCTAGGGCATCTTGCTCAAGTAGGTCTACAGGTAGATTGTGGCCAGTGGGGATTCAAACCCGACACCTTTTGGCTGGGCAGTCAATCACCCTAAGCACTAAACCCCCCCCCCCCATTCTGATACATAACCAGCCCTAACAACACTACTACAAATTTCAATGTAGACTGGAATACAGAGAACCTACTACCCCCCCCCCCCCCCCCCCCCCCCCCCCCACACACCCACCCCCCCCACACACACACACACACACCCAGATCATTGGCCAGGACTAAACGAGGCTAGTGAGCCAGCACTAGTGGCTTTATTAGTGACGATCTGCAGCTAACGGATGCCCGTCACGCGGGCTAATGAGTCCAATGTGTCCACATACCGAAGGAACGCCGCCTCAAACAGAAGGCATTATGGGAAGGATTTGGATCCCACACACACACACACACACACACCAGACATCCCATAATATAATCTAATAGGATTGTAATGGCACTCAGAGGTCAGAGGTCACGTCCCTCGTCGTACGTTGATGGATGGGAACCAGCCGCGTTAAAACATGGTCAACGTTCCCCATGAAACAATTACTTTCGACGCCGTGGAATTCATTCCTTACGGTCGCTTTTTTTTCCGAAAGCTTGTTAGCAAGAGAAAGGAGACCAATATGACTTCTGGGATTTTGTTTTTGTCGGTTATTTCAATATTGGGATAATGGGAGCAGTCTTAAAGGACTAGATTGTAGAATCGTCTTATCTGCGCGAAAGGGGTGACAACAGACAGTTAGTCATGATCTGGTGTAATTGGTGTTATGTGCAGTGGCATATCATTGATCCGTTTCAATGGTACGCAATCAACATCCTATTTTATGAGGTTGATAATACAGAAACAATTCAATTTCTCTCTCTTTCTCCCTCTCTCCCTCCTCAGTGACAGCTGGGTCAAAGAGGAAACCGGCGTTCTTTAACCACTTCCTGTTGAATGTTGTGAGCGCATTCATCACCAGACCGTCCTGTCCTGGTTCTACACCTCTCGGGACTCACAATGAAACGGCCAGCCGAACTCTTCCTGGTTCCCCAGCCCACACACACAGTCCTGTGCTCTTCCCAAAGCCATGGTACGGCGAAAAGGTCAAACGAGACATTAATTAACAGATCGCCGAAACCATGTTGACGAGTTGTTGTTTTTTCAAATACATTTTCTTTATGCTCACATCATGGCAGAGATAACCACGCTGTTGCCGTAGCGAGCACAAGAGTGGTGATTGTCAGGGGAGGGGGGGGGGGAGGGGGCAGGCGGGGAAGGCGTCGCCGACGGCGACGGCGACACGACACACTCTCATCACACAACAGACGAGCATCCACACCGGCACCTGCTACGATCGACAAAAGCATCCACCGTTCCCCTGAATTCCCAGGGTCCTTGAACCCTGCTCCCCCCGTAGCACACGCTTCCTGTCCCGAGCCACAGCTCTCTGGAAAGCGTGCCAAAATGTTTTGCTACCGTCCCATTATACAACGACGTACCATGGCTTCACGGCTAGGCAAGGCCTAGCCTATTCAAGCCGTGCCTACTGGTGTCCCGGGGGGGGGGGGTCGAATAGGA
>JACYXH010000493.1:2500-40000 GCA_026745465.1 Lota lota | reverse complement strand
AAAGCCATCAGTGGTCTTCGTAAGCTTGAAGCCGTGGCATATACAACAGGCTTGTGTGTTCGTGATTAGCCCATTGTGCTAATCTTTGGACACATTGCACTTAGTGGAAAAGTGAAATTGTCTCAAGCACCTTCACTGTGTGTGACATTTTCTCCTGGGCTCCAATTATCGTTGATTAGCTCCACTGTCGCCTTTGCGTGTGGGCTCAATTATTTACGTGAACGTATCAATTTTATTTAATTATGACAGATTAAAAATAAGTATTAAGGCAGCCAATCTCCATCAAATAACCGTAACTTGAGAAAGGGTTCCGGGTGATGCGATCGGGGAACTTTTGAAACTCTTGGACAACGTAGAAAGTCATCAAAAGCAAACCGTGTACGGACCACTGATCCATTGAGTTTTAATCCGAGCGGGTCAATGCGTTTAACATTTCCAAGAATACGCTCTCATTCTTTTACATTAACTGAGCCGAGGGTCGGCCACTTTGGACACACAATCTACCACTCCCAAAAGTGCCCACTCAGCTCCCCCCTTCAGCTGTTGTACTTCATATTTCATATTAAGCTGAAAGAAAATCATTCAACCAATCACGCCGTTCTTCTATTAAAACAATTTGTTCGCGAAACCTTGGGTGATTTTCTAAAGAATACTAATCGGGTTGCAAAGGAAATCATACAACACAAACGTTGGCTTTTTCTTTTTATAGCAAACAAATGCCTCATTCCTCATTGGGCGACTTAAGACATTTGCATTTATGCTAAGCTTCGACCTACGGTGGCCCTGAGGGGACACACTTGGAATTGATTTCATATGCAGTTGGGAGGTTGGTGGGGAGGCGCAGCTGAGACCTGATTGGAGGAGAGGAACAAACAGTCTCCCTGTGCCTGGGGGGAGGGGGCGGGGGGGGGGGGGGGGGGGCGGTGGACTAGTTGTGTTTAGGTGCCAAAATGGCCGCCAATGAAAAGAGAAGCACCACTGGCAGTGGCTGGCGCTCACTGGCCCAGATACATACGGCTCTTTGTGCCGCCGGCCGCCCACCCAACACGACCCAGCACAACCGGATCAGACCCGTTCTACGTTGAGCGACACGCCTGCTCCCACAGGTTTTTGTTCAGTTTTTTGTGCGCAGAACGGGGGGAAACAAGGAGTTTAAAATGTTAAACTCTCGCGTCACAAAGGGAACACTGCGCTCCAGTGCCAGTATTTAGACTGTCCAAACTGTCTCCCGTGAAAGAAAAGCTATTTTATAAAAGGCCTCAGATGCCCTAAAACAAGTTTTACCTGTCAGTACAATTACCGTTATAATATGCCGGGGTATTGAGTAACTTTCTTTTTAAAACATTTGTCATCAGGCTGTCAATCAGATTTTCCAGTAGTATTTTACTTCTAGGTTTGTTTCTATGGTAATAGCCAGGGTTCAGTAACACACATTCTCGTGACTTACATATCCAAAAAGTAGGAATTAAATGAGAAATAATAACTTGAACTTCCCGGACCCAAAAACGGATCCCCAACTTTTTCCCTCCATCGGAACCGAACTGCGATTCTTATTCTTCATGCTTTTTCCTTCACTATTCATTAAATCCCGGAAGCACAGCCTTCACCCCCCACAATGCGGTCAAGTTAATCTCCACAAGGGAGGTCATTCATTTTCTTTGACGTGTAAAGATAATTAAGAGGGGGGACGGGGGATGGGGGGTTCCTGGTGAAAGCCCGGCTCTTTTGAATCGAGGGCTGGAAAATACAATTACCCGTCCAGAAATACCACAGTTCACTCCGGGACAAAAACGCTAATCTGCATTTTGCAATATCACAGTATACAGGGCTGGTTGTGTGGATGCAGGGTACGGACCATTGTACTCAACTAACAAGCACTGAGAGGTTTTGTGTGAACGTCTCGAACAAGCTTGTTCTCCAAACCATGGCCGCGCAAAGTAAGCTGTTTTCTTAAAAAATAAATTAAAAAAATGTGCTATTCGCAAAAGGACTATCTGCGGGGAATTAGCTGAAACGGTGTTCCTGTTTGTGCATGTGTAATATTCACGCCAGGCAAGTTTCCCGGCTGTGCTCGTTCGTTTTTAATCATGAAACAAAAACAAGTACTTCTTTAATTGAGTGACAGTCATGTGTTCAAGTTGTTGCTGAGCCCAACGAGATCGCAGGAAGCGCTTCTCAAGGCGTGGTACTTCCGTAAATGCAGTGTTTCTTTCTGAAGCAAATTGAATGACACGGTGACGCTTCAGCTCATGGTGAAACACCACATGGAACAATACACCACCATGTTTAGATAACGACAACGCCACGACAAACATGCTTAATAGGGGGGTGGGGTGTGTGTGTGTGTGCGTGCGTGTGTGCGTGCGTGTGTGCGTGCGTGCGTGTGTGCGTGCGTGTGTGCGTGCGTGCGTGTGTGTGTGTGTCTCGTCAAATGTAAGCTGTGCGTGACATAGCCAAGTGCCGACGGTCGACATACGATTACAAAGAAGGAAAATAATGAAGAAGCAGAAGACAAGGAAGACGAAGAAGAAGAAGCAGCAGCAGAAGAATTAGACGAAGCAGAAGAAGAAAGAGAAAGCAAAATGGATGCAGCTCTAAATAAAGGACACGGCACGTACGTCCCCGGCCTGTGCGGCTCCGTCGAAATAACCGCTTTTAACGCCACGCTTCTCTACAAGCAATTGTGTGTCAGGGGGTGGGGGGGGGGGGGGGGGGGGGGGGGGGGGGGGGACCCCGCCCCTCCCCCCTTACTGTCCCTGGGGAGGTGAGGTGGGGGGTGGGGGGATTTCAAAGACGTGACGGCACCATCGGCGATGACAAGAAGCGTTGAGGTGTTGACGCGATCGTTTCTTCCTCTCCGCTTGCGTTTACCCGTCACTTGTTTTGCTGATGCCTGCAATGGTATGGGCGGGGGGGGGGGGGGGGGGGGGGGGCAACGTACCCCCCCACCCCTCCTACCTCCCAGGGGGGAGAGAAGAGGCTAACTGTCAGAATGCACCGCCGTTCGCCGAGCTAACCTAGATGATGGGGTGTCAGAGGCGGGAATGCGTGGCGGCCATTTTTGCTAGCTCGTAAAAGGTAAAAAACATAATCTTGGCAGGAATATTGAATGATATATATGGCTTTACTTTTTGGCTGGTACTTTTAAGTTCCAAAAGGGGGAAAAAAAAGCATAGCAGTTGATTCTTTTCATGAAGAAAACTTTATGAATCCAATAGGTCTCATCATGTCCTTTATATACTTTCCAACAGTCGACGTCAATGAACAGACAGACGTGTGTAAAGACAGGTTACATTTTAAAGATGACAAGAGAACACTTACTGACTACTTTCAAATGAAACAATCCACAGATTTAAAACGGTTGTAAACTGCATTAGGTGCCAACCGATGGGAATTCAGTTAGAGGAATGTTTTTTTATTTGACACAAACAAAAGATGGCTTGGCACTTTGAAACGGTCGATGGGAACCCACTTTCTGTGGGGGGGGAGGGGGGGGTTAGGAATGCCGTTTGAAGCATTTTGAGGTCTTATCGACCCCGACCAGATTATTTCGCCTGCTGGTGTCCACCAATGGCTGACCCTCCCACCCCCCCCCCCCACCCCCTGTCCGTGGAGATTCACACAGCAATCTCTTATAGCCAATGGCATCGCAGTACTGCCAAAATGGTCGAAGCACTATCCAAAAAACTTGAAAACTTGGGAGACATGAAAGGGCCTGAGGGATTTAGTCAGTATATATAGAGCTAAATATTTAAAGTTTAGCTAGTACTGTGAAGCTAAGGATTTGTTTATACAGTTAAGCTAAAACTGCCAAGCTAAATATATATATATATATATATATATATATATATATTACACAGGAGGACAGAGATATATTTACTCAGTAGAAGCAATGTGTACAAACACTAAGCAAGACCCCAAAATAAAAAGCTCTGCAAAAACGACGGACAAATCAGGACACCAGACGTTAAAAACCGAGAGATTCACCAAGCGGCCTGAATTAAAGCCTCTTAAAAACAGAAAAACAGAAAGAAGAAGAATCATACAAATAAAAATAAAACAAAAACGACAAGGAGGGCTGCTGTTGGCGGTGAGAGACTTGGTGCCTGGGGGCCCCCCTGTTTCGCTGACAGTGCAGTGGGGGCCCGGTGTGTCCCAGTATGGATGCATATAACAAGGCAACAGGACCCATCATTAAAACCCAGCGGTGGAGGAGAGAGATCGGACACCACCACCTCCACCCCTGCCTCCTTCACCACCACCACCTCCACCCCTGCCTCCTTCACCACCTCCACCACCACCCCTGCCTCCTTCACCACCTCCACCTCCACCCCTGCCTCCTTCACCACCACCACCTCCACCCCTGCCTCCTTCACCACCACCACCCCTGCCTCCTTCACCACCACCACCTCCACCCCTGCCTCCTTCACCACCACCACCCCTGCCTCCTTCACCACCACCACCTCCACTACCTTCCCAGGAGAAACCGCTCGAGTTGAACTTGCTCCTCTTCTGTCAGCACTTTCATAAATAATACAGACCTACACACACACACACACACACACTGCTCACACAAACACACACCCCAAAGACAAACATACACACAAATACTGAGGTTCAAGCGCACACACACACACACACACACACACACACACACACACACACACACACACACACACACACACACAAACAAAAAGAATCCCATACAGCTGCACAAACTCAGGTTGAACCCAGGTTAAGCACACATATACTCACAAGACACACACAAACACTTAACTATCTAAACTGAGCTAACAAATCCATCACTTACACAAGCGAATATCCATCTGTCACCATTTTGAAAAAAAACAAACAAGCAAACAAACAACAAAACAAAAACCCTTCAGTCATGTGCTATTGTCGTGTCCTGTGTTGCTACAGCACAATCTTTAGTCATTTGTTGTTTTTGGGCCGTTATGGGCTGTTATTCACCTATCGGCCATCTTGGATCTAAACGTTAGCTGGGTGGGGGAATTTAATACAAAATTCTGCATTCAGTTTCCCCACCCAGCTAACGTTTAGATCCAAGAAGGAATCAAGATGGCTGCTCGTTGAATACAAAGTGGAACATGGAACCAAGATGGCCGCTAGGTGAATATATAAATGGAAGATGAAACCAAGATGGCCGCTAGGTGCGTGTATAAATATAAGATGAAGCCAAGATGGCGGCTAGGGGAATAAGACCCATTAGGAGGATTGGTGAGGAAACGCCAGGAGGCCCTCCTGAAACATGGCTGACTGTGACGCTCCCATAGGACATAGTCTGCTTTACATACTCGTTACTGTACAAATAACAAATTATTCATAAAGAATATCTATATTCATCATACATGTATGCAATATAATTTGAATTTGATGTATATGATGTATAATCATTGAAATATGATATATGAATAATGTGAGGACCGTATCTGAATGGGACTGATTATTGACAAATAATTTGTTTCTTACTCTTTCTTCACCCCCTTAACTTAGAGTTAGTACTGCACTGTCAGGACAGTACTGAACCAGAGCATCATAGGAAGAGAGAGGAGAGAGAGAAGGGAAACAGAGAGGGAGAAATAGGAAGACAGATGAAGGGAGACACAGAGAGGAGACAGAGTGCGAGCGACATAGGGAGTTAGAGAGCGGTGTGAGAAAGGAGAGACATGGAGACGATACGAAGATGAATAGAGAGAAGAGATAATAAAGTCATAGGAAGTAAGAGAGATGGATAAAGAAAGATGGGAAGGAAGAGAGAGAGAGAGAGAGAGAGAGAGAGAGAGAGAGAGAGAGAGAGAGAGAGAGAGAGAGAGAGTGTGGAAGCAAACAGCCAGTTAACCAGCAGAGGAACAATGACGGGGACGTGCGAAAAGAGCAACAGCCTTCCCTACGTGTGCTCTCTCCTATCCATCACCCTCCTCGCCCCCCCCCCTCCCTCCTCCACCTCCTCCAGGGAGGATTTCAGGGGTCTCCACCCGACTCTGGGACACAGCAGGGGCCACCCCACCTACATCTCTCCGGCCTTGACACCGCTCGAGGGCGAGGGAGGGTGTCGGGAGGGCAGGTGGGGGTCGGCTGGGCGGGTGGGGGGTCAGTGGATGGTTAAGAATACGCCCGTCACGATCACGTGACGCATGGGGGAGGTTCCTCTCCGTCTCCTGCAGGGACATTTGTGTGAAGAGGGATGTGACTCAGTCTGATGAAAAACGTTTACTCCGCCGGGTGTTTTGTTGTTTCGTTTGTTTTTTCCGTCGTCGGCGTCGTCGACGGTGTTATCATTATTGCTCGGCTTTCATCCCTTTTATTCTCTGCGAGTGGCGCACTTCATCAGACACTCGTCCACCGAAAGCCCTCTGCCGTCTGAACGACACCTTTGTGCAGCCCACCGTCGTGTGATTTGACAACCCGCGTGCCGTTCGGATTATCAAGTGTTTTATGAAACAGTTACACTCTCCCCAATAAGCCACTTGTTTCTCTTTGTGGAAATGAGAAAACAAACATCAGTCCATCTCTTGCGGATACGTTTCAATGGCCCGTTTAAGATTTCTTAAAAGCGACACTATATATACACGACTGCAATAAGTTATGGATCTTCATGGTGTTTCATAGCCTATGGCTCTGTGCGGTGCTGTGGATGAATGGCCAGGTGCAATAAAGGCACAAGCTTTAGCTAGCCACTGGTTGCATAGCAACTGCCAGTCATTTAAGTGGTTGACTGGCCCCACGCCAAAAATATGTAACCTTTACGTTACTGCAATGACAAAAATGAAGAAAAATAAATAAAATGGTGCTTTGTCTGATTTGACTGCGAAGCGACCCTCAGCTACCCGTATAACAACAGAGCAGTGGTTACATCTAACACAGTGTGTGTTGCGTTGCTGTAGATTTGGGGGTAATTTAGCCGACAGGGATAAATCCACCATGACGGCGCCATAATTGCCACTACCGGAAATCCAAAATGAGCCATGGCGCGCGCGGTGTAGCACAACACATACAACACACACACATACAAAACGACTGAGTGAAAGTGCGGAGTGTACATCATAAACTACACAGGGGAACCAGACGCATTTATGACCATGACGTGGTGACATTCAGTACGATCACCGGACCAAAAAAAAAAACAACAACATCGAAGGTCTTGCACTTTCACAAAACGGTGAAATGTATTTTCATATTGAGCGGTCCATTGTTTAGTAGAGAAAGGCATATTCCTTACAGGTCGGTCTGTGTGTCCTTGTGATGGCGCCACAGTTTCCACCGGTTGATTTGACGGAGGTGTCGCTTTTTGTGTGAGTGCTTTCGAGTCTTTGGCAGGCAAACAAGCATTTGAATACAATACTCCGTGTTTACCTGCCGACTGCCCCACTGTTTCAGGACACCGGAGTCTTCGTCGGAAAGTAGACCGTTTTTTAACTGCGGTGGAAAGCACGGCGATGGATTTTGTGTGAACTGCCCGACTTCTAGGAAGAGAGGACGTTGGGGTGTTGGGCTCTCCGAGCTGAAGGGTTCTGAGTTCGGTCCCCTACGCCCTTGGTCTGCCTGTAGGCAGCCTTGACCCTAACCTGCTCCTTGATGACATGTATGTTAATAACAATGAATTGAAAGAAGCTTTTAGGGTAAAAGAGCGTCTGCTACGTATGGTAAATTACATACGGAATGGTAAAAGGTTTGTGGGCCAATGGGAAACGAGGGAGGGGAGTAGCTCCACACTTTGTGCCAATGGGACTACACACACACACACACACACACACACACACACACACACACACACACACACACACACACACACACACACACACACACACACACACACACACACACACACACACCTTCATGAATAAAACAGAACAAATTCTATCAAGGACCAATATCACAATCGTTAAAGTATAATTCAGTTGTTGCAATGCATAATTGACCATTTCCGACATTCCCACTGCAGTAGATTGTTATAGATTAACAGGACTAAGAATAGAAGATCTTTATGTTCTCTCATCTCGTTCTCTGACTTCCTACCATGGACGACCCTCTTGCTTTTTTATCTCCAAGCACCATCTTTGGCGCTCTCTCTCTGCATCTCCCTCTCTCCCCCCTCTCTTGCTCTCTCTTCATCTTGCTCTCTCCCCTCTCTATCCCCCTTCTCCCTCATCTATCTCCCTCTCCATCTCTCCCTGCTCTCTCTCCCTCTCCCTCTCTCCCTGCTCTCTCTCCCCCTCTCTCCCTCTCCATCTCTCCCTGCTCTCTCTCCCCCTCTCCCTCTCCCGCTCTCCCTGCTCTCTCTCCCCCTCTCTCCCTCTCCATCTCTCCCTGCTCTCCCTCTCCCTCTCCATCTCTCCCTGCTCTCTCTCCCCCTCTCCCTCCCCCTCTCTCGTATGTTGGTGGCTGACATGCTGTCATGGTCGAGGACTGGCGTCTCTCAGACGCTGCCTTGTCACAAGCCGTTACCCACGAGTCCCAGCTGTTAAAGTTAAATGTTAACGTTAAACGTCTGCGTTTAACATGTGTGGGGGGGGGGGGGGGGGCGGACGATGGGAATTGAGGACACACACTCTCTGTGTTAATCGAATTGGATTGTATAACTTTGTGGCACAAAGAAAGAACACAATTTCAACCAAGCACAAGAATAACAACACCGATTTTATACCTAGACCACCGCTGCCACTTTTGCTTTTATATTAATTAACACTATTAGATGTGTTTTACTATGAAGGTGTCCCTTGCCTTTTGTGAAGTACTTCACCGTACAGAAAGGCCACGATTTCTTTGATAATAAAACACTTTAACTTCGAACAAAATCACAATCAAAAAAAGTATGGAATTTGAGTAGACTCAAAGACCAGGTCCCTTATTCCAATCGAGGTTCTCTGCACACTATTTCATTCCTCACAGGACACGTCTGGGCGGGAGAAAAATGATGAACTATGAACTACGATGATCATGTCAACGAGGAAGATCCTCTCCTTCAGAGGACCGGCGCCCTGAGCCCTGAGGGGGGGGGGGGGGGGGGGGGGGGGGGCTGATACGGACCAGTGCTATCACAAGTCGGTCTACGGTTCTTTTTCGTTCTGCTCAGGGACTACTGAGCACTGTACTGAACGGTACTAAAATACTATACTGCGCATACTTATCCAGTATACTGCATTCTATGTCAGTACCGCAAGTGTAGACGATGAGTCGGGTGGATTATGTCTTTCATGGATTCATATCTCCGGTAAAAAGACACCCACTGAGATTAAACCTTTTTGGAAGGGTAGTGGGAACGAAACAAACTGCGCAGGCTAGGAAGCCGTCGTTTCTCAGGCATCATGATTCCTGACATCGGGCCGCATTATCTACTCCACCCTCTTTTCTTGTTATATTTCTCCTCCCAAAGAAACCAGCTGTCATCGTATTTCCCCTCACTGGGAGATGTGTGGACGGCGGCCCCCAGGGGCCAAACCTGCCAGACTGAGCAGCAACGGGGATGTTTGCTTCTTTTTGTATTGACGGAAGCGGGGGAACAGGTGATTTAGCAATCGTTGGGGGGATTCGTTTTGACGGCTCGTACCGTCGCGCACGGAAATGGGATGCATACATAAATCGGGACTTGCGGCGGCGGCGGTGTCATATTCTCAAAAAAAAAAAAAAACACCCATTCGAACACTACCGTCAATCACTGGCCTTAAAGACTGTCGTCCAGTCCATCTGCAAAACGCATTGACAGACCCCGCGGCAAACAGACCGTAAGAACCTCATGACAGAAACAATTTGTTTTAAATAAGAAGCGATTTTGAGACGCCACACTAGACAACAGCCCTCGATAGGACCTGTCACGTTAGATATAAGCCGTGCGCAGAAACTCAAGACAGTGCCGGTCGGCACTTACTTGAGGATATTTCTGGACTCTTTAAACCCTGTATTCCTTGAGGTCAGGGGCTTGCGGGGGTGGGGGAGGGTTTTACGGCGAGAATCCGTCAGTTTGAAACCCCCCCCCCCCCCCCCCCCCCCCCCCCCCCCCCCGACCGGAGCCTTTAATGTGGCCCCTTGGCCATCTTCAAACAGCTGTTCTCATTGGCTTCCTGGTCTCTAATTAACAGGAATTACACTGGGCCCTTATCTCCCTCGCCCACGCGCCGCTCGCTGGGAGGAAAACAAGCCCACGTAAAAACCCTGTATTTCAAACCGAAGAGTCCCCACCCGATCTCCGTCCGTCTGGCTGCCCTTTTCTACGGGTCTAATTGTATTTATCTGGATGTAGCCTATGTCAGTGCCTAACTCAACACCCCCCAGACTTATTTATACGTCCTGGTTATCCATCCGATCGGGAGGCTGCCTCGGACGGAGTCAAAATGGCCTCTCTCCACACCTCCCGACAAAAAAAATCCGAAGTCCGTCTGTGAAGGTATTTATTTAGTTTATCGGGATGCTACCTTCGCCCGGAGTCAAACCCCCCCCCCCCCACCCACTCGACCCCGCAGCTACCCTATCTTGTAATCCCCCACCCCCAAAGTTTCAAGACCCAGTCTGACGTGAAGTGGTTTGTCTCACTTTCTCCTCACGCCAGTGTGTTCCAGAAGGTAGCAGCGATCGGCTAGCTGATCACTTTGAACGCGAGTGCGTGTGCGCGCGCACACTCAGTGGCAGTTGGATTTGACCTCTCTTGAACGATTAGTAAGCATTGCTCACATAAGCCCTTTCCAATAGTCTTCAGAAAGAGCTCCTTCAACGATATCGACATCTGTGTTTACTTCTGTTGCTTGGCAGTCGCTGACCATTTTCTTTTAAAGCTGTCAATCAATCCGTGAAACTTTCATATCCGATAGAGTTTTGTATATATACGGACCTGTACGAAGGAGAAGGCAGCCTTGCATTGCACCTCGTACGTTGTGCGTTCGTGGACTTGTGAGGTGTTTTGGTGACAAACAAACCTGCATACGAATGTATGACAGCCAGCTTCAGTTTTGATGTTGTTTTTCGTGTATACTTACATGGGCTTCACAGTGAAAAAAAAAAAGAGTGAATTCGTTTTCACAATCAGGACAACGAATCGCATAGTGCAGTTCTCCTTAATACCCTGTGCCAAAGAGACAGCGGTTTATAGTGCATAACATTTGTGGGCGCTGAAACTCCCAACTCCTGTTAATCGCTACTTAAATTCTCATCCACGCCACCGCCATCACCGCCATCACCGCCATCACCGCTTGCATCACCGCTTCATTAAAAATTCAAAGATATTTTGCTAATTCCATTGCACCGTGAAAGCGATGGATGGAGGCTAAAATAGGGGAATTTTAAACGAATGGGGAGCTGAATGTGTCAATTAGGTAAAAGAAGCGAGAGGCGCTGGGGGGGGGGGGGGGGGGGGGGGGGGGGGGGAGTCATCCACTTACTCCCAGTGAGCCCGCGGTCATTCAGCTGAGATGGGCCCTCGCTAGCTTACACTGGCACTGGGAGAATGGAAAAGACAATATGGAAATTGTCAATTGTCCCGTTCCAAATGAACCGCATTGCACTTGCAATCGTCTTCTGCTCTCTCTCTCCACCCTCTTTCCCTCTCTCTGTCTCTCTCCCTCTTTCTCTCTTCCTTGACCTTCTCGCCTTGCTCCAACTACATCTCTCTTTCTCTCCTCCCATAATTGGGGGAGGACAAATTAGCTCTCTCCTCTCTACATATTTATCTATCGCTCCCTCTCTCTACAGTTCTCTTCCCCACACCTCACTCCAAGTCTCCCTTTCTCTCTCTACACCCCTTCCCTCTCCTCGCTCTGCATCTCTCTCTATATACACACACATCTATCTATTACTCTCTTCTTCATCTTCATTTCTCCTTCCCTCCCTCTCTCTACACCTCTCTCTCTCTCCCTCTCTCCCTCCCCCCTCCCTCCCTGTTTCAGCGGCCCCCTCTCTCTGAGTCCTCCAACACACTGAATGTTTAACATGATCCTTGAGAAAAGCCTCTTCACTTCAGTTTCCGTGGCAACTGGCATGCATCACAGTTGATGACATCTCCCGATCGCCCACTTACGCCGTACTTTTGCTGATAAAAGAAAATGGCACTGTAGCGGCAGAGAGAGAGAGAGAGAACGAGAGAGAGAATGAGAGAGAGAACGAGAGAGAACGAGAGAGAGAGAACGAGAGAGAGAACGAGAGAGAGAATGAGAGAGAGAACGAGAGAGAGAGAACGAGAGAGAGAACGAGAGAGAACGAGAGAGAGAGAACGAGAGAGAGAATGAGAGAGAGAACGAGAGAGAACGAGAGCGAGAACGAGAGAGAACGAAAGAGAGAGAACGAGAGAGAATGAGAGAGAGAGAGAGAGCGAACGAGAGAGAGAGATGTAGGTGAATGGCATAGATAGATAGTTCGATAGATGGAGTCCATATTGTCCATCTTGAGGAAATTTGTTTTAGCAGTGTGTGTGTGGGCACTGCAGTGCATCCTCTTCAACCAAGGATTCTCACAATGGCTGCATTGTTATCGAGGTGCACTGCACTCCATAACACATGACACTCACACACACACACACAGACACACACACACCGGCACTAGCACGTTCGCCGACAGCCTTTGATCCGATGTGTAAACGGCACCAGCCGCCTCCACGGTGGCGGGGGAGGGGACGGTTACGGGCTTCACTGCCTTGCCGACGCATGACAGTTAGGCTCTCTGCGCCTTCTGGATCTCCGACGTGCACGGGGGGGATATGGGAACAACTCCCAAGAGGAGGTGAACCCCGCCTCTTTAAAAAGGGGTAGGGGCAGGTCAGCAGGGCGGGGCGCTACTCGTTTCACTGGGGGGGGGGGGGGGGGGGGGGGGGGGCGACTCCATGCCAAAAAGGTCTTGGGTTCGAAACTCCCAATGCCCCGGCAAAAGGATACCCTGTTTCGATCCCCCAATGTGCCAGACGAATGCCACGGTCGTGGGTTTGAACCCCGACGTCCCGGCAGAAATGTCATGGCTTTCGATTCCCAATGGCCCAGCAGAAATGCCATGGGTTCGATTTCCCAATGTCCCAGCTGTCGGCGGCCTATCCTGCGGGCATCCTTTAGCAAAGAGGCCCTGACCCATACCTGCGCCTTCGCAAGATTCGTCCGGATTCACGCTGAGGTCACTTCTGATGAAGACATCTGCCAAATGTCAAAATCGCAAATAGTTGCGCCAATATTTCCCCGCAGTGGACCACAGAAAAGAGGTCTCGTTAGCTGACTGGGTGGTCACTCGACTCGAATGTGTAGCCCACCGTTTTCTGCATCCATCAAGACGCGGACCGCTTGGTCGTACCCCCTCTCGTCCAAGTGTGTCCACCCTGTTCCCAGCTCGAGCTCGTTCCCTTTAATTAACAGGGACGGGCGCCCGGACAGCCACAGCGTAGGGGAGGCTGTGTAGCTGTCACCTTGTTACCAGAGTAATGGGGTTCAGCCCGAGATCTCCCTGACAGCGAGAGAGGGGGAGGAGGAGGAGGAGGAGGAGGAGGAGGAGGAGGAGGAGGAACGAGGAGGTCACGCACACATGGCTGCCTGCTGTGGAAAACCGCTGTCGTCTTGCCGATCCCTAGCACCAGCCATAAGGACACCACCACCCCTAGCACCAGCCATAAGGACACCACCACCCCTAGCACCAGCCATAAGGACACCACCACCACCAGCACCAGCCATAAGGACACCACCACCCCTAGCACCAGCCATAAGGACACCACCACCCCTAGCACCAGCCATAAGGACACCACCACCCCTAGCACCAGCCATAAGGACACCACCACCACTAGCACCAGCCATAAGGACACCACCACCACTAGCACCAGCCATAAGGACACCACCACCACTAGCACCAGCCATAAGGACACCACCACCACTAGCACTAGCTCCTCCACCTTCGCTACACCCGATCCGCTGTCACCAACACCACCCGCACCACAACTAACACCACCTCCATCCCCGCTAACACTGTCATCCACCATGAACAGTACCACCTCCACCACCTCTGGCACAAGTACCGCCACCTTCTCCACCACCTCAATTAAAACCATGACAACAATCCACTACTTATTTTTGCTTTGATAGTGTCAGTATCAGTACGGTGCAGTGTGCTTAAAGTAGATTCATTTTATTCAAACTAACACACTAGCATGTGTTATTTTGAGAAGTTCTGGCAAATTAAAACGCAGTCCATTGCTTACATCCACAATTTGTGTTGTTGCCAACTTATAATGCACTATAAATATAGAACATATATGATATACATGTTGCAAAGTGCAAAGTGTGGGTAAGATTTGGGTAATGATTTGGGTTTGAGGTTATGGCGGTTGTTACATATTAGCTGTGGTTAGCTTGTCAATAGCGCCGCATTGCAAAACTGCGGTTATCATGAAAGCCCTGGCGCCGCGTTAGCAACATTGGAGGGCCCATTCATGGATTTGAAGAGAGGGTGGAAGTGAGAATGCTAGCTAATGCTGCAGTGAGAGTGAGAATGCTAGCTAATGCTGGAGTGAGAGTGAGAATGCTAGCCAACGCTGGAGTGAGAGCGAGAATGCTAGCTAATGCTGCAGTGAGAGTGAGAATGCTAGCTAATGCTGGAGTGAGAGTGAGAATGCTAGCCAACGCTGGAGTGAGAGCGAGAATGCTAGCTAATGCTGCAGTGAGAGTGAGAATGCTAGCTAATGCTGGAGTGAGAGTGAGAATGCTAGCTAATGCTGGAGTGAGAGTGAGAATGCTAGCCAACGCTGGAGTGGGAGCGAGAATGCTAGCTAATGCTAAAGTCGTCGAAGGCCGAGCACAAACAAAAGCCTCCACTCTTTATGGAAAGAGATACAAGCAGAAACCAATTAGCACCGTCAATCTTGAAAGTTACTCTTAACAAAACTAGCATTTAGTCCTGAAAGCTAATTGCTTCTTTCTTTGTTAGTGTGATATAAAACAAGAAATTACTGAGACCCTTTACAGATTGAAAATAACAGATTGTTTTAGCGAATGCTAGAAGTTTGAAGGTAACACTTCATTCAAACTCCACTAAAACTAATATGAATGTGTGATCTGTGGGTTGAATCAGGCCAGAGATATACAAATATTTGCTCTAAAATGTTCCAGGTCGGCTCCTGAGTTCATAACTAATATGACTACTATTATAATATCACACTTATATTATTCACTGAGGTGGCTCCAGACATCGCTAATGGATTCATCCAAAGTCCAGAAGATCAGTAGCATTAGAACCGAGTCATTTATTCAGATCACATCCCCTCATCCATTTAGTTTTATGGAAAAAACGTGCAAAAAAAAAAGAAAAATCAATACCAAATTAAATGGTTTGCTGGCGGATATTCTTTTTTTCATGGATTTTTTTTTTCATACAACAGACGCCACGTACTGAATAATAAAAAGACGAGTTATTGCGAAAAACATTGTGGTTTATTCTGAGGCTTTCCGTCCAATCCACAGAGCTGTATTTTACACAACAAGAAGCCCCGGCGGTGCATGCTAGGGTATGGATCACATCCCCTCGCATCGCAACACTGCGTCCTCACGCGCATAATCACCGTCAAGTGACAACAAAAGTCTCCTTAATCCTCTACGACCTCTCAAGGTCGCTTCGGAAAGGGAGTGAGGGACACTAATCCTGAGTTAAATGCCACTGTGGATTGGACGCCCAAACAAGGACTTCTTGAGAAGTGACCACGGTGCGCTTAGGGGGAGGGCGTGTCGCTGTGGCTGCTTCGGTGTGGCGTCCACGCAGCGATAATTATATTCCAGGGTAGGGGTTCTCTAATTTGTTTATTTAATCAAATTTCTCGGCGTCTGTGTTCTCGCTGATTTCCCACGTTTACTTGATCCCCACACTCAAAAATGTGGCAGTTTGAGCAGGTGGGGGGGGGGGGGGGGGGGGGAAGAGAGAGAGAGAGAGCGAGCGAGCGAGAGAGAGAGAGATGCATGCTGGGCTATTGGAATATAATCAATTACAGCGCGATCAATTCAATGCGTTGGACCTGTTGGGGGAGAGATGAAGTGTTCTGTTCTGCTGCATCATCAGCGTACGATGGGATGGGCCAGCATAGCGGTTAGGGAGTTCAACCCCCAACCCAAACGTTGTGGGTTCGATTCCCGGGTTGTAATTTTAGGCGTTGTACTCGAGAACGCTTACAGGTAGACTCGCGGACATCAAACATGCCCGGCCATTGTACTGTACTGCCACACACACACACACACACACACACACACACACGGTTTGGACCCTGCAGTTTCAAACCCACCGCACTAAAAGCCAACTCTACTTCAGAGAAGAAGCGCAAGTGGGAAAGAAGTAGGCCATTGGAATCACTCAATTATACATGTTGACTTGGCATGCTTCATCGCACCGAGTCTTTACAAAACTTGCGTCGTAATTCTTTGTTTATTTGGGGGAAATTGCAAAATGTTTCTCACTAATCCATTGTGGGGACGTTCGGGGGTGCCATGGGAAGAGACTGTTTACAAATGTCTGCGTGTGTGTGTGTGCATATATATTTTTGTGCGTCTGTGCATATGTGTGTGTATATATTTGTTTGCATGTGTGTGTGTTTGTGTTCATGTGTATGGGTTTATCTGTGCCTTTCTTTATGTGTGCATGTTTATTTGTTTGTGTGTGTGTGTGTGCATGTGCATATTGGTGCTTTTCTTTATGTGTGCATGTTTGTGTGTACACACCGGTGTGTGTGTGTGTGTGTGCGTGCGCCCGGTGTGCCTGTGTGTGTGTGTGTGTGTGTGTGTGCATGTGTACATCTGTGCCTGTCTTTATGTGTGCATGTTTATAAGTTTGTGTGTGTGTGTGCATGCCGGTGTGTGTGTGTGTGTGTGTGTGTGTGTGTATGTGCGTGCATGCATGGGTGCATGTGTCCGTATGTGTCATGTCGTCTCCCGCTGCGAAAGGTCCTGAGAGACTTCAAACCCTGAAACCTCCCAGACACCAAAACCTCTTTGTTGCGGCGCTAATCTCCTACATTTCCATATTAAAGGAAACCAATGACTCACAGGACCACAATCTTCCACTCCTGTGGTCCTGTGTGTTTCTGGAGGACGGGCACAAAAGGAGACTTAGAGAAAGAGAGAGAGAGAGAGCGAGAGCATTTATTACAAAAAGCAAAAAAAGAAGCTGGTTTTTTTGTATGCATGTAAGAAGGAAAAGAAAAGTGGGCGTTCACGTGAAGCGTTACAATCAGGCCTGGGCTTCAATGCTCAGCAAATGAGGAAGGTGGTGGTGGTGGTGGTGGTGGTGGTGGGGTTGGTGGTGGTGGTGGTGGTGGTGGTGGGGTTGGTGGTGGTGGTGGTGGGGGGGGGGGGGGGGGGGGGGGCTGGAGGGAAAGGGGGGGTGTTCTATTAGAAATGATCACCAGAGCAGAACCGACAGGGGTCAGGTGAGATGTCAAGAGAAAGAACCATCTCACTCGCTCTCTTTTTTTTGTATAACTCAGGTCTCTCTCTTTCTTTTTGTATAACTATTAGGTCTCTCTCTGTTTTTGTGTAACTAATAAGTCTCTCCCTCTCTCTCTGTTTGTATAATTACTAGATCTCTCCCTTTTTTAAACTCTCTCTCTGTACGAGTATTAAGTATCTCTCTCGGTCTCTCTCTCTGTATGAAGTCCTTCTCCATGTCCAAATGTGACGTCTCGTTCTCTGTAAAACAATGACTCTCTCTCACACCTGACAAGGTACATGAGATTCCGGCGGTTGCTGGGGGCCCTAATGAGCCGTCCTAAATAATTAGATCCAACACCCCCCCCGCCGAGCATCGAGAAGAACCCTAGAACCCTCACTTCCCCCCCCCCATAACGATATGCTTCAATTACTCCTACCTCCACCACCCCCTTCTGTCTCTCTTTCTCTCTCTCTCACTACCATTTTCATCTCTCGCTCCCTTTCCTCATCTTTGTCCTTTTCTCTCTCTCTCTCTCTCTCCATCTCTCCCTCTGTCTCTCTACCATTTTCATCTCTCTCTCCCTTTCCTCATCTTTGTCCTTTTCTCTCTCTCTCCATCTCTCCCTCTGTCTCTCTACCATTTTCATTTTTACCACCTCTCTCATTTGTTGAAACCTTGTTGAAACTTATTAAGCACAGCGCCAAAACGTGCTAAAAACACTGACTTTCATTTATTTTATTTGATCTTTAAATGCATCAGATGAACGTTTTCTGGGTTTGAGTGTGAGAGAGTGAGAGAGAGCGAGCGAGAGGGCGAGGGCGAGAGCGAGAGAGAAAGAGAGCGAGAGAGAGAAAAGGGGGTGGTGGAGGTAGAGAGGGAGGGAGGGAGGGAGGGAGGGAGGGAGGGAGGGAGTCAGCATGCCCTATAGGAGTTAGTAACCAATATAAGTTAAAATTGTTGACAATAAATTATTTATGCCTCCATTTCGCAGATGGCTTGTAACCGGTAGCAACCTCCAAGTGAGGCTCACAACAATCAAAGCGCTACAATTGTTAGCGTAGCCGACACACATTCAAGTGCCTTATGACCCACTTTCCAAAAAAAGCAACCAGCTACGCAGGACAGCTTCTTCCACGTCCACGGCCCACGTATGCTGTTTATTCATTAACGGCTGCTCATTTCTAAGCTCATTTCTAAGCTTTAGGTTATTTTACGGCGTGGGGGAAAGTGGATTATGAACGAGCATTCATGAAACGCGCCGTTGGCAGAGCGAGCCGCGGGCCTGAGTGCGCGTCACGATGCCAGGGAACGACGTTTCTACAGAGCGTCCGATTCACGAGGATAAAGCCGCCACTCTTTAACGGAATCGAATCTTTTAGAAACCCCCCCCAGTAAATGACAACCGGTTTCCCACTCGCAACTGGTGGGGGTGTCGTCCAAAACAACGACGCGAATAAATACATGCACGAATTGACAGTCGCTGTGAGCGTACGACTCAAGCACTGCGTAGTGTGTACCTGCGTGCACACATAGACCCACATGTACACACTTGAAAATGGTCCTCACATGGCTTCACACACACACACACACACACACACACACACACACACACACACACACACACAAACACAAACTCCACACCTTCAGAGACAAGAGATGTCTATGATGTCATTAGAGAAAATGTTGGTAACTGTGTGTGTGTGTGTGTGTGTGTGTGTGTGTGTGTGTGTGTGTGTGTGTGTGTGTGTGTGTGGGTGTGGGTGTGGGTGTGGGTGTGTGTGTTTCTTCAAGATTTGCGGATAAACAAGTCCAGGGAGACCAGCTCATCACTGTGAAGACAACGCCATGGAAACGACAGGGGAACCTAATTAGTATGTAGAATGTATTGATTGTGTTGCTACGGGGAAATTAACTGCCATCTTCAAGCATTTTTATTTTTTTTGTACGGGGGTGTGGAGGTGTGGCAGCCATGAGGGTTGTGAATAAGGCTGGTCAAATATCCTGACCAGGTGCTCCATCAAACATACGTGCCTATAAACATGATGGGTTAATGTGCACGGATCACAGCCGAATTATGATATTATAATTTACGCTTGCGGGATAAGACGTTGACGATTATGAATACGGTGGATTTTGATCATTCATGTTTACGTTTGAATGATGGAGAAAGAGCGTGAGAGAGAGAGAGAGAGAGAGAGAGAGAGAGAGAGAGAGAGAGAGCGAGAGAGAAAGAGAGAGAGAGAGAGAGAGAGAAAGTGGTGATAGAATGGGGAGAAAAAGCGTTGTTTTCTGTGTGTTGTTGTTGTTTGGAATGAAAGAGGGAATGAACTCAGCCCAAGAGAATGCGTTGAAAACTTTGACTAAAGAGTTGGCCCCGTTGAGTAGGGGCCACACACTGGGCCATACACAATATAGAAATATACTTCCTATATTCGAAAAGAAAAGAAAATTGTCCAGGTTGCGCCAATTAACGACGAAGGATGTGTTTCTTCGTGCATCTTCCCAGTCGTCTTTCCAAATGTCAAATCGCACGGAACGGGACTAAAACACGTGTTGTGTTGTCCAGGGGACGTGTTGTAAAGGTCTTTCTCACAAATCAGGGGTGAGAAACAGATGCTGGAAGGTAATACAAGTAATGAGTAATGCACACAAACTACAACTAGGGAAAGATAATGGTAGGCCAACGTTTTTGGACTGCCTAGCTTGTTTTGGTACATTGATAATTGATATTGCGACAATTATAGTATGGTTTTAATACATGCGGCTCAGTGCACAGTATTGGTAAATAAGCAAATGTTTCTGATCAACAAACATTTTTTTAATGCGATTATGTGATCAAGCAAGTGTTTTTGATTTCCTTAAGATAGATGAATCTATAACAAACAAGGAACATCTGAAGATGTGACCTTAATTAAAAACTGGTATCCGTTAAGGTAACCCTGAGCCACACTTTCAAACACGTTAATTCAAATTTACCGTAACAAACTCCCTTAAAATACATGTAATCCACTTAAAGCTACAGCCCAACACCCCTTCAATGAAAAGGCTCAAGCTAATTCATTCTACATGCATCGATATTATGTTGAAATCACCACACTAACCCGGCTGCACTGCCAACGCACAGGATTCTGATTGGTGCAGACAGAACACATGTTTTTCCAAGCCAATCCAGTGCAGAGGAGCACAGGAAGTGACAGACAGGAGGAGGAAGAGGAAGAGGAGGCACATGGAGTTCCTGCGGTGGCATTCGGATGCTAACTGCGTCGCTCGCAGTGAGATTCGAGCTCATGCCTAATACGGCGTGGGCTCTTTGTTGTGCCATTCAAGGACATTATTTCCGTCTCTGAGTGTTGGTTAGAAGCATCTTAAGAGGATGTGGATATAATGGTGGCTTGTAAAGGGGGGTGGGAGGGTGTGTGTATGTGAAGCGAATGTAATGAAGCTTTAAGAAGTGGATTGCACAGTAGCAGTGAACAGGAAGGTACCAGGAGTGGGTACACATCGCAAACCGGCCAGAACCAGATCTCTGGGGTTTCCTGAGCATTCCAAGCATCCACTGAAAAAAGGTACAGAGTTCGATCCCCAATGTCCACAGCCTTGTTTTAGCCATACCTTCTCCTTCATGAGATGTATCTGAAGTAAATATTCTAAAGGGCCTTTCCTTATTCTTGAATAGTTGGTACCGTTCAACTGAAGAATCGTATCCCCGGCATATAGACAAGCAACACAACGAAAAACCAAGACAATTAAAAAATAAAAGCATTACTAGAAAAAGAGCTAGAGAGAGAGAGACATAGAAACACAGAGGTGGTTGAGCAAATTCAAGTTCAATCACAAAGGGCTTTCCCTGCGGTCATGATGAGGGATATTTGGGGGTTCAGTCTCACAAGGGCCTCCGGGCACTTTTGCTACCCACACCCATCTGTGCCCGGTCAAGCATTCGGAAGGAATAACTATCATTTCTAGGGGCCATTGTCTTTTATGGCCGCGCTAACCTAACCGTATGACCCTTTTAAAAACTTTTACATTAATATTCCCACTGTATTTTCCCCCTTGCCTCCCAGGCCTCAAATTAGCCAGTCGATGGCTTCTTCCTCCCGGGTGCTTAAATCCTCTTCCTCGGTGAGGCTCATTACCGGCCACGTGTTTAATCTCCCCAAATACACCAACTGCTTTTGTTCTTTTAAGTGGGCAGTGTAATTTCACACGGACAGAACATAGCATGGACCCATTATCTCTGGAGGAGATGTTAAACCGTAGATAATATAATATTCAAACATGTATCACCTCATATTTACTGTGCAATTATGGTGGAGCTTAAAGTAAATTAGACGAGGACAAACATAAGCACTACCTGACAAACTGGAGACCATTCTCAGAAGGAAAGGAGCTGGCCGGTAACAGCAGTTCCTTATAGCAATCGCTTGCGGCTAACGTAAGTTGCAAATAGAAGTCGCTAGAAGCTATTTCTAATAGCAGTCCCTAGCAGCAGTTGCTAATACAAGTCGCTAGAAGCTATTTCTAATAGCAGTCCCTAGCAGCAGTTGCTAATACAAGTCGCTAGAAGCTATTTCTAATAGCAGTCCCTAGCAGCAGTTGCTAATACAAGTCGCTAGAAGCTATTTCTAATAGCAGTCCCTAGCAGCAGTTGCTAATACAAGTCGCTAGCAGCAGTTGCTAATACATGTCGCTAGCAGCAGTTGCTAATACCAGTCGCTAAGATTAATGACTAATACCAGTCGCTAATGGCAGATGCTAATACTAGTCTGTAGCAGCGGTGGCTCATGCCAGTCGTTAGCACAGGTAGCCTGACAGTAAGAGTGTTGCTAGTTTGAACCCTGGCTCAAGTCACCCTGAGTTGAAAGAGTAAGGGCGTGTAGCATCAGAATCGAGCCTGGGGTCGCTCCGTCGCGGTATATTGTCTACATGTTGGTTACTCGCAAGCGGCTTTAGCCACCTGCGCTTTTACTGCAGCGGGGGCTCACGACAACATCACCACGACATCACGGCTAACCGCAGTTGTCAAGGAGCAGACGTCTCGGACCCTGGGTGTGTGTGTGTGTGTGTGTGTGTGTGTGTGTGTGTGTGTGTGTGTGTGTGTGTGTGTGTGTGTGTGTGTGTGTTTGTTTGTTATTTGCCAGCTAGCTAGCGGCCGGGAAGAGAGTGAGGAAGACGGGGTGGACAACGGGAGAAGCGTTTTATTTCCAATATCATGGGTCTGATCGATCGCCCCGGCTGTGAACAGGAAGGAGGGGTGTAGGTAGAGAGAGGGAGAAAAAGAGAGGGGGGGGAGAGAGAAAAAGAGGGGGGGAGAAGGAGAGAAAGGCAGATAGATGAGGGTGAAGGGGGAGAGAGAGGGGAGAGAGCAAGATGGAGAGAGATCAAGAGAGGGGGGAGAGGGAGAGAAAGGCAGATAGATGAGGGTGAAGGGGGAGAGAGAGGAGAGAGAGCAAGATGGAGAGAGATCAAGAGAGGGGGGAGAGGGAGAGAAAGGCAGATAGATGAGGGTGAGGGGGGAGAGAGAGGGGAGAGAGAAAGATGGAGAGAGATCAAGGGGGGGGAGAGGGAGAGAAAGGCAGATAGATGAGGGTGAGGGGGGAGAGAGAGGGGAGAGAGCAAGATGGAGAGAGAGCAAGAGAGGGGGGAGAAATGGAGATTCAGAGAGAGAAACGGTAAAAAGGAGGGGAAATATGATAGCACTTGGAGATACACAGCAAGAGGGAAAGAGTGAGAGATGTACAGAAAAACAAGAAGGATAAGATGACGTTTCTTTGACTTGGTCAAAATCAACTTCATAAACATATACTAGATATCGACGACAGGTAAAGAAAACTGCATTGTACTAATCCATTGAATGAAGTTTGGTGAATGCCGTGTGTTCAACTGTAGCTTTTAGGATGATAGAACAGGTCAGCATGTCTGTTGATTTAAACGAGGCGACGCAAGGGCCAAAGTTCTCAATGAAAGATTGCCGCCATATTTAACGTCCTTTGAAATCAATTACAAAGTCAAGTGGCCCCTCTGTAATTGAATTTTTTCACAGAGTGCTGACATACCTCGTTAGGGAGTGACTGTCTCGTCCAATTAAGTGGGGCCTTATTATTGGCTGATGCACCAGTAGACACATTAATGCAGGGGGAAGGTTGCCATCCCTTAACTGACATATGAATCTTGGCATCCATCCCCCTGTGTTTAGAGGGAGAGGACTGGGGAGTTTAATTTATGTCAAAATGTCCTTGTTGCTTCCTGCAAGGATTGATTTAAGTTGATATAAAAAAGGATTATACAAAATGATGTGTGTGTGTGTGTGTGTGTGTATTATACACACGCACATGTGTGGAAGGGTTGAACACCTCCATCAACACATGACTTGGCAGAGGCCGTCCGAGGTCCGACGCCGTGGAAAAAGTCCTCACTAGGCAGCTAAATCACCGGTCCCCAGAGCACACTCGATGGGACATTAAGAGCGCCGCACAAAGATGCTCAATGTCACCCGGTGAGAGCGAGTATGGCACACGTCGCCTCTTTCTTTTTTTTCCTTCTTTACATATGCAGGAGAGCGCGAGAGGAAGAGCGCGAGAGAGAGATGGAGAAAGAGAGACAGAGAGCGAGAGAGAGCGAGAGAGAGATGGAGAAAGAGAGACAGAGAGCGAGAGAGAGCGAGAGAGCGAGAGAGAGATGGAGAAAGAGAGACAGAGAGCGAGCGAGAGAGAGAGCGAGCGAGAGAGAGAGCGCGAGAGAGAGATGGAGAAAGAGAGACAGAGAGCGAGCGAGAGCGAGAGCGAGAGCAAGAGATGGAGCGAGAGCCAGAGCCAGAGAGATGGAGAAAGAGAGAGCAAGGGACAGCGAGAGCAAGAGA
Organism: Lota lota; assembly: GCA_026745465.1. NCBI lineage: Eukaryota > Metazoa > Chordata > Actinopteri > Gadiformes > Lotidae > Lota > Lota lota. Next base: position 15,759 of record JACYXH010000493.1, on the reverse strand, counting down.
GGGACAGAGCGAGAGAGCGAGAGAGAGCGAGAGAGAGCGAGAGAGAGCGAGAGAGAGCGAGAGAGAGGGACAGAGCGAGAGAGCGAGAGAGAGCGAGAGAGAGCGAGAGAGAGGGACAGAGCGAGAGAGCGAGAGAGAGCGAGAGAGAGCGAGAGAGAGAGAGAGAGAGAGAGAGAGAGCGAGAGAGAGGGACAGAGCACGAGAGCGAGAGAGAGCGAGAGAGAGGGACAGAGCGAGAGAGCGAGAGAGAGCGAGAGAACGAGAGGCATCCAGCGTACGACGAGACGCATCGGTGGCAGACGGTGACAACCTAAGGGTGGCATTTGTCTGCACGGAGGAATGGCGGCCAGTAACGACGGGCTGGGAGATGGGGATGGGGGGGAGGGGGGAGGGGGGGGGCGTGTGTGAGGAACTAAATTTGTCTCAATCAATGTCGGGGGATATGGAGGCCTGGTCTGGAGCTGTCAGCCCTGGATGAGGAGGGGAACGCCGGTTCATATTCCTCTCCAAGCCGTATGAATAAACGGTTAGGCTGTGCAAATATATACATATATATATATATATATATATATATATATAGAGATATATATTATATTATATATACATATAACATAAAAAATATATATAATAAAAATATATATATGTATATATATTATATTATATGTATATATATATATACATATAATATATACATATAAATATATCAATAGTTTAAAAGTTGGTGAAGGGTACATCCATTGGGGTGAAGGCCTACGCATTTGGTTGGAGTTTGCCTACCACATACGGCAGCATGTTGCTAAATCAATGGGATTTTCCAGGAAGCGTTTTTCAACAATACAAACGATAGCATTAACGTCTAAAAATAAATAAATAACAATGTAAAGTCAATGTGCCGTAGACAGCAAAAAATCATAAAACATAAAACACATAATTGCACCGTTTGCCCGACCGTTTCGGCGAACGCAGCATTCACACGAACCAGCCAGCGCGTCCGTGGACGGACGGAAGCGGGTTCACGCGATAGCTGCGTGTGCACGGCAGGGATCGCTGACCAAGAGACGCACACCGTGCATTCAGGCGTATTCCGTTCCCCCGAGCGCGGGTGCGGTGCAGACAAAGCATTGCTCTGAGAATGATTTGTTTTTTAATTGAATCATCCCGGGAAGGTAACGGTGTGTGCACATGTGATGTGGCGCAGTATATTTCCAAGTTTGTTTATCCGTCCGTATGGTCAGTACTCACTGAATGCTGACCAATCCGCATGGCCGAACGCGCGCTGCAAGACGCGCTCATTTGCATAAAGTTACATCAGTTACTATCAAAACTATAAGTCACACTGTGTAGCCTACCACGTTTAGTAGATATTGTGCCCCGGACACAACAGCTGTAGTGTTTTGGGGGTGACACAAGTACAGGCCTTCATTGTTTAGTATGAGACAAGGTGGGCTATAATAATAATGACAAGAACGACATTAACCTATTTAATTAAGCTTTAAGACTCTGCGTCGCATCAGTTTAGACCAAACAGCCATTTCTTTTTGCTGCCTGAACCACAAAGGGTCCGTTATAACGCGCATGTCGAACACATTCGACCCACCGTTAAACCTCTGGGGGAGAATTGCCTTAGAACACAAACGAAAAGCAAAATCCTTGGTACCACAGTGCGCCACACGCATCTAACACCCTTCAAATCAAACCAATGCCCTTTCATTTATTTAAAAAAATTTGCATCTCACACTATCTAGAGGGAGCGAGAGCCAGAGAGAGAGCCAGAGAGAGAGAGAGAGAGAGCCAGAGAGAGAGAGAGAGAGCCAGAGAGAGAGAGAGAGAGAGAGCGAGAGAAAGAGAAAGAGAGAGTGAAAGCGAGAGAGAAAGAGAGAGAGAGGAGACCTGTGTATTATGGAAAAATATGGAAAAATAAAAGCCCCCGCACCATTAACAATGGGTAGCATTTCAAACCCACGCCGACACACAGTGTGATTTCTGAAGCTCAGCGGATGCTTCCCAGGGATGGAGGCAGTAGCCTAGCAGTTTAGCCCGGAGGTGAGCTGGTCCTTTATCACAGGCCACATTGTTAAATCCTCGCCCAGGGCCATATGTGGACCGTCCTCTCAGGTACCCCACCGGGATTACTCCACACACACAAAGCTAAGAAAACAGCAACTGAATAACTGAAATGAATAAATGAACGGCTAAATCCCCTGATGTGGCCGGAGGATATTTTCCAAAAACCTGGGTTTAACGTGCGTGGGTGAAAGCAGAGACGCCCAGCCACACCTCTGGAAGACGGGGAACAAACAAGAGCGATAGTCGGACGGTGCTGCAGACTCTTGGACCCTCTTACCCTCGGCTGACGCGGCGTCACGGCAACAGAACCAGCCTTCCCTGGTTCGCTGTGACTCGGCGGCAAAACGGGGCCTTTTGTATTTTAGTGTCGACCTAACCTTGTCGTTTCCGATGTATAACGCCAGCAAAAGGGCATTTGTCTGTAATCAAAGTTTTGACAAATTTAACGTTTTGAATGAAGGAACGATAATATCCCTATAATACTTCCACCTGCACTATAAAACTTTTCCAACTTTTCAACTTTCACTAGTGTTCTAACTTTTTTCTATTACAGCCGTCACTGTTCTCCGAAATAATAATTGTACCTACTAGCGTCTAGAGAATATAAAATCCCATCCACCCACAGCTTAATCAACCCCAGGATTTCTCCTCTCTAAATCAATTCAGTCTGTTCCAGAAAAAAAAGGCTGAGAAAATCCAATTTTGAAGAAGTGATGGCTGGAGTAAAAAACTTAACCCACAACACACTGCGAGACAGCCATGACGTATTATCATCCTGACAGGTTATATTCTGACATACCACCAGCAAAATCATGATGAACGACACCACATAACATCCCCATTATCTTCTCTTTTCCCCAAGTCACAGTCACGTTGACTTGCACTTTCAGAGAGAACAACAGATCATGCTTCGTGTCTTCAAGAAAACCTCGGTCCCCACGAAGAAATGAACTCAATAAAACAGATGTCCCTGGAATGAGTAAGTCCTCACAAGTACAACACGTCCTCCCAAACAACCAGAATCAAAGAAAAAAACTACACACACACACACACACAGCATCATTAGGCAAAACCACACAAATCATGAATTTAAATGAGCCGCGCGTGCCAACATATCCCCCAGACACTTTTCTGCTTTTAAAAAGCTTCTCTGTGACTGCGGTTCTCAGTATTCACAATGTACAACACTCGTAAATCACCTCATTTAATAATCCCCACTGAGCCTCTTCGCCAGGCTTTGGAAATTGTATTTTTTGTCACATTATTAACACAACGGCAAAAGAGCTGCACTTGAATTATTGTTATTTAGATGTCGTTATCGTATGCAGGTGTAGAGGTGCAAGACTTACCTGAACCTCTTTTTGAAACTACCTTCAGGCAACGAACAAGAACAGCGTACAGAAGGATGAGAGGAAGGTTGGAGGCTTTCATCTTTTAACAGTCCTACGAGGCAGGGGAAGGAGAAAGAAAGAACGTGTCAGTATCCAGGAACGCTGGTGCAATACGGTACACACTGACAAATATCTGAAGAAATTGTTGGGAGAGATGGATGGTTAAAATGTGCAAAGGACAACCACGGCAGCAATGTCAACAAAAACTTGTTGGAAATTAAACAACTTAAGTAATCTCGTCGTCTTGTCACATACATAATTCAACAGTACCATACAGGTTATTCCAACAGTTCTGAATTAAAAACAAACAACATCACTCGCCATGGTTTTGAAACAATGAATGAGGAATAGGCGATTGTGGTATAACCTTTTCTTATCCTATCCACAGACGGTGCTACCTGTGTTATTGTATTTTGGCAAGTGTCTGGTTACTCTTAAAACAAAACAAAAAGTACTTTCAAGTTTAATTGTCATACGAGTGTTCGAGAACGAGTAGAAGTTATTAACGAATGGCCGTGAAATGACTTAGCTAAACAAGTTGGGTAGCGCACCACAGGGCTTTGATTAAAACGACTACTTCACCATTATCACTGCTGCAGTGGCCGCTTGGGGCAGTTGGACTTTACGACGAGCACTCGTGTCTCTCCACAACAAGATACCTCACATCCCTTCCACAAAGTCGTGTCACGAATCTCAAATGACAACGAATATTAATCAGCGCCCATTTTTTTTTTTTAGATGGTATGCAAAAAGTGGCAGTTGGCCAAAGATGGGCAGCCCCTTGTTCCCGTAGTCAAAGGGGGATATTATTACAATGGCTCTCTCGTGTCCACGGGACCCTGCCAGTACAAGCTCCACAGAACCACCCACCACCACAGAAACACCCAGAAAAAAAGGCTTATCTTTTTAATTAGCTTTCAGTGCTGGGACCGCGTCTGCAACATTAGCACAAAAAGCTCCACGCTCCCTTCCTCCACACCGCTCACCCCGCTCCCCTTTTTTTTGTTGTTGTCGTTGTGGCGGCGACATAAAAAGGCTAACGAATTCGAGACGCACTGAAACGGTTCATTTCTGTTCCCCGTCCCCTCGCTGCTTTCCAGGGAGATGTCCCGCCCCAGGTTGCCGAGCGTCAAAGCGGCCGTCGCTGAGAAGGTGTCTTTCTGGAGCGGGCGTGGTCATCAATGTCAGTTGCAATGGAGTAGAACCCCACGGTTACGTAGGGATGGGGGGGCGAAGGATCCCTCGCTTCCGTACTCGTTGCCTCCGTCGTCAGTGGACGTAAACGAACAGTCCCGTCCTACAGAAGGCACGGTAAGAGTATTGACCGATAGTCAACATCCATCAACCACGTCACGTTTGTTTAAAAAACAACAACCATGGTGTACACTTACGACCTGAAGAAGGGAGACCTCAACTTCTACGTGAACCACGCGAAAGATAACGTCTTAGATGGAGGCATTCAATCGCCATTTCTTTTTTACTTTTCATCATTTTCTTTGTGTGTTTCAAGTGGTACACTCTGCCATGACTAGGTTGTGATTAATAATCGAATTCATAACCTAACCCGATGTATTTTACCTACACACATTTACGTTTTTTAAGCCTTAGACAAAATGGTACGTTGAGGATAACCGGGCAACTTTTTTTAGAGTAGTTTTTGCTGATATTCATGTTAAGTTCAGCTATACCAGCATGAAAACGACTTAACAGTTATATTGTCTATATTGTTATCCCACAACATTAAGAACATTTGTAAAGACTTTGTAAATCCGTTTGTCCTGATGTTGGCAGACCTTTTTATTTTTGGTTGCCGTTCCAATTCTCTGAGGAAAAGCCCAAAGTAGGCTGAACGACAATGAAAACGACTGAAACGTGCAAGTCTTTCATACCTACAATACACTGAATAGGATTCATCTCCCAACAGAGGTCTGGTCTGGTCACAAGAGGGCCACCGGTCGAAAAATGAGACTCCGTGAATGGTGTCGTTCACCCCCCCCCCCCCCCCCCCCCCCCACACACACACACACACACACACACACAAATTCACCTATTTCTGACCTAACATCTGCAGTGCAGCATTGTTCAAAACAAAGAACATCCCTCTCTTTCTCCCAACCCCAAAAGCTGCTGTCAGCTGCCCTTCAGTCTCAAATAATTTGTCACACACACACACACACTTACACACGCACGCATGCACACACACACACGCCATCGCATAGCACACCCTCTTCGTCTTGCATCCAACCGAAATTCAATTACTTTCCAGGCAGGTTAAGCAAGAGAAATGGGCCACTCGCAAAAACTCCCCCAGCGGCTAAGAGTTAGCTCTGAAGAATGCTCCTGCCTGCCTCTCTCTCTGTCTCACACACACACACACACACACACACACACACACACAATCACGGTATTTGACAATCACAAATAGAGGCTTTCCAGAGCCGCTGCCTGTAGCCAGATTGACATGGAGATGGCCTCTCTCCTACTAGCACCGTATTATTAGGGCTCTGCTCCCCACAACTACACCGCTAAACACATTCTTTGGCACAGAGCGCACAACATATCGTCCCGAGGTTCGACCACCGTCGGGGTTAAGCAGCTCGTGTCGTTTTCAACCTGTGTTCGCCTGTAGGCTTCGCTGAGGCCAACGTCGGGATCGGGGGGTGGGGGTGGGGTGGGGTGGGGGGTGGGGGGTGGGGGGGGGGGGGGTGGGACGTTGACGCGATTGGCTGGGCGGAAAGTTAAAGGAATTGGTTATCGGCAACAACAAAAAGAGCTGTTGTGACAACAGGGTGCTTCAAACGTGCACGTCACACTGCTCTGGTTGGCCTGGGGGAGAAATGTGTCACAACCGATAAATTTCAAACCCCAGCATTTTATGTTGGTAATAACGAGAGCCGCCAGTGCCATTTGAGATCGCTACAATGGCTGGTTAATAAACATAATAATATTTACGATGCCGATGCTTTCGGTTGATTTCAACACTGTTTGCCGAGGCCTTGATCAGTGCGAGTCTCAAAGGGCTTCTCAGGTCCGCGTTATACCATGACCCCTCTGAAGGCCCAGGGGAAAACCCCCTCAAGTATCCAGAGGAACGGAGGAGGAGGATGTGTGCGTGCGCGAGTGAGTGAGTGAGTGAGTGAGTGAGTGAGTGAGTGAGTGAGTGAGTGAGTGTGTGTGTGTGTGCGCATGACGTCAGGGGAATGCAATACGTCTTGGCAGAAATCGGGACGGAAAAGACGAGACACTACTGACAAACGTTAAATAATCTAAATAAACGACGTGTTTAATCTAGTATTGATCTTTGCTCGCATCACTTCCAACGGTGCAGGAACGTGTTCTGCACTTCCCGCGGAACTCAGTTGGTTTCAGTGCATTCCTTGAATCACGTTCACCAGCTTACGGTCTCGTTTTAAAAAGAAACATGGGGCCACGCCTGTGTGTGGTTTTCCATTGTCATATTTATTGGCGTTTGCCATTGCCTGTGTCTAGTCATCTATGGTAGACCTGGCCCCTGCCAGTTCTGAAACAAACTACATAACTTTACCTGATGGTAAGTAAGTAGTTACAAACAATTTATAGTGACTTAATTACACAGGCTTAATAAGAGTTACAGCAACATATTAACTATAACCCGATCGAATGGTTAAGAAATGACTGAATTTCCCTTGGCCCTTAAAAGGCATTAGGGTGCAGGGTCTCATGGGGGCCCCCAGTGAAAAACGATCGCCCACCCCTGATCTAAGGTCACCCCCTATGCGGGTACAAAGACGGTGCCATATTATAATTCATCAAACGGTCGACGGCATTTACCATGCGATAAATTGTTTTCCTAAGTCTTTGTAATGGAATCGAGAAGTCAAGACCCCCCCCCCCCCCCCCCCCCCCCCCCCATCGTGAGTATCACAGATAGAATCTGAGCCCTCTTTCTGATGGTAAAACAGGACGACCAAGGGGCTAGGAGGGGAGAGGGGAGAGGAGGGGGGGGGGGGGGGGGGGCACCGCAATTTCAAAATCATAAATATTGAACGTGTTTGATATATGAAAAAAAAAGTTGACATCTGGACGAGTGGAGTTATTGTGGGGCTGCTAGGTACCCTCTGAAACAATGTGGTGAGACAGTATAAACAGGCCTTTGGAAGCATGTCCTCTACACACAATCTTCCACATATTTGAACCAAAGTCCCTTCAGATACATGTGATTAAGGAGCCGCTAGGTGTTAAGGCATCTTAGCTCGAGGACGCCAACCGAAACTTATTGTTGGAGGTTTTAATAGCCTGGAGCCACTCCTCGATTCAATATTTTGCTTTTATGCTTATTGTTTGATTTTCCAAGGCTGGCAGATCAGGTGTAACAATTGTACATTTTCACACGATTAATACTACTGCTGATTCAGATGAAGCGTGATAACGTAGGCCCTGATTGGCGATATTATCTCATCAACTGAATTAGAAGACGAGAGTACGCTAAATCAATCTTTAAAAACAAAGATTCAGTGAATCGCAGGATGATCATTTAAATTGAAGATGGCGATTATTTCGGGGGAGATTCAGCAACTTTCCTTGTGAGAATAAAACAAATAAACCCAGATGGCGAGATGAGACGACTATCTGGACGTGGCCTTGCGTCTACTCTTCCATGGTTGGTTACTGAAGGAAAAAGTCCCAAGAAACCAACTCGGTCAACCCTTCCAAACAAAAGGCACAGGGAAGGCATTGATCCAGCCCGGTCAATCATTCTTCATACGGCCCTCTTAGACCCACGTTTGTGGTGCAGGCTCCCGGCGTTGGTTCTGTGGGGAGAAGTCTACGGGCTGAACCGGGGCCTTGCCGGCACTCGGAACCCATGTGTTTTAAGAACGTCACACCGTCCACTTTGGAGGGGAAACTGACCCGAGGTCAGTGGGTTTTGGGCGCTACAGACGATGGAGCTGCACACCAACTAAACGCTCGTCAGAGGGCCCTTGACAGTCCGGCTCTAGAAACAGATGGAGCTGAGGTCGCTCGTCATCGGTTATTCCGGTCCAGCGGTAATACGGGAGATGGAGGTGGAGGAGATTGAGAGACTAGGGAGCAGAAAAACGAAGAGATGTTAAAGGGCAGATAGAGAGGTGGAAAGGATGAGAGAGCGAGAAGGAGAGAGATAGAGACCACCGCCCTTTCATTCAGCTCATACACACAGACAAAGTAGAAAAAAAATCAAAATCAAACAAACAGGATATATTGCAAGCTAATCCATTGCTCATCAAGTACTTTTGATTGGGTCAACTCTGGGTCAAATCAATTCTATCATTCTTTTATTTTGCCCAATCTATTTGGCTTTATATCAGGATATTAAATCTAGGTAGAAAACTTGAACGACGCCAGCAGAATCGATCAAGGATCTTGACAGATTGTGACGTCAAGTATTCTACCTAGATGGAATAGCTAGAGTTCAGGAACATTTTAAATTCCCATCTTTTGCCCCAGCGCTAATAAATCAAAAGCTTATTTCAAATGACCCAACTCTGAGGGACATTTAGGTCAAGAAGACAGACGACCGTTAGTGAATTTAGATGTCATCAAGGAGGAAGGGAAGGTCTCTGCTAAATTATGCCCACCGGATTGGTCTGTGGGACCTGGGATTTGAACCCAGTACCTTTCAGCTGGGCGTCCAAATTCCCTTGAGGAATTTACTGCATCCTGCTCCTTTGCACTCACTCACAATCCAAATCAAGCCGAGGTCCGGCAACAAAATGTCCAATTATTCATTAGGAGTCCCATTTACAAGAATCACAACGTACGACAGCGTGCCCGTTTTATGTCTAAACAAGCGAACACTTCTACAAACTACTAAAAACTACTACTAAAAAACGCACCAGCAACTGCCTGGGGCGTTCAGAACGGACGGGAGCCGACCTTAAGCCAATGAGTTGTGCGCAATAACAGACGCGACGGCACGCCGTGCTCAGGGAGCGGCTGGGATTCAACACCAAGGAGCGTTGACACCGATCCCTTTCCAGGTAAAGCGACCCATTAATCAAGCCGTCTTGTTCAGCCCCCAGACTGTGAAGAGGAACTGGGAACGGAGAGGAAGGTGAAGCATGGGGGGGGGGATATGCGCCACACTCTGCCTCATTGAGGTAGTCGGAAGATAATTTCTAAATTGTATTAACAGACGCCCACCACCACCGCCACCCACCCCCCCCCCCCCCCCCCCCCCCCCCCCACCCCCCGAACACAAACACTGCGTCGTATCATCGTTGAACCACACACACACACCGGGTATTAAGGGTTGTATTTACGATTCAGTATGCGCACACGCCCCTGCCTGATTGGATTAGGGATGAGCCGGTGAGCGCCATGTGTGGCGTCTTGGCGGGCGGTATGTCAGAAGGTAATTGCCATCAATTCGTATGCTAATGCGGTTTGGTTTCGGTTTCTTGGCCGTTTGGACGTCCGACTTTAGATCACAGCAACAACAAAAAAGAAACGTCATCAACGTCGTTTGAAAACATATTCCGAGGGTGTGACTCCCAGTGCCTCGCTGGTACGTACCCCCGCGAGGACGTACCCCCAACCCAGCTCTGCCTGAACAGACAGAACACGGGTCTATTTCCCAGGGGTGCTAGCATGACCGGTCGCCCTCGCTTCCAGCACAGCGCCTCTATCAGGCCCAGCTGGGTTCGGACGGACGGTTATATGAACCGCTGGCTTTTCGTGTGCCATCGTCTTGCCTCTTTTTTTTTATCTCGCGCGGATCGGGCGCTCTGTGTCTTTTTGTCCCACGACTAATTTTCCGCCGGGTTCGACCCTACTTACGACCACCATTTTATTTGTCACCCCAACGTTTGTCTTTGGACGTAGCAGGAACCTAGAGTCCCCGGAACGATGCCCCTTGAACCGAGCAAAAGCAAACGTAAACAGCACACACACGTGCAGAATGTGTACTGTGTGCGTTTGCTTTAACCGATGCCGAACGCTGAGCTGAATACCAATATTCAAATCGGTATTCAGCTCAGCGTTCGGTATTGGCTCCCTCTAGCATATGTTTGCTGTAGAAAAAACACTGCATGAGCTGATGTTTTATCAATGCAGCCGAGAACACAGTAGGTAGAAAATATTTAATATTTGCATACAATACCAACAGCCAAATGCTTAGCTATGATTGCTTTTTTGCAGAAACATTTGTTCGATAAAGTTAATTATTTTTGGAGGCTGTTCATTTCGGCTAATGCTAATGTCTACATAACAATGAGGAAAACACCATTAGATGCACATAAATCCTCTCCTTCGACAAAACGTTCAACTAATATTGAGTGCGTACTCTGCCCAATCATGAATAATAACTTTATTACTATAGTTACATTATCTCCATCTTGAATCTCAAATCATCAACCTCGAGTGTCACACTGAAAGACTTCTTGAACACAAGTGGAAATTGGCAGGAAAATGAAAGAAAGGGGAGGGGGGGGGGGGTGGTGGTGGGTTTAGGCCTCCTTCAACACACACTCCCTATGCCTCAACCTATACATCTTCTGTAAAAGAAACACACACACGCACACTATCTGAAACACATCAACTGCAGCCCAGGGAGACCTGTCGTCCGACCGTCCGGAGGAATCGCCAAGAGACCGCGACGAGCAAACATAGTAGCCAGCGAGAGGAGAGAGGGGAGAGAGGGGAGAGAGAGAGAGAGAGGAGAGAGAGGGGAGAGAGAGGGGAGAGAGAGAGAGGAGAGGAGAGAGAGAGGAGAGAGAGGGGAGAGAGAGGAGAGAGAGGAGAGAGAGAGGAGAGAGGGGAGAGAGGGGGCGTTAAAAAGAAGAATATTACAAATCCATCTCCTTCCCAGCTCCAAGCATCCGAGACTTATCACTCGATCAAAAAGAAAGAAAGAAATAAACAAACAAATGGGGGGGGGGGGGGGGGGGGGGGGGGGGGGGGGGGGAAACAATTGCTTTTTCCACTAGCACCGAGCTAAAGGAGGAAGAACAAGACGAAAGACCAAAAAAAACAAAAAAACGATATGGAAGGAATTTTGATCACATGCGGGAATGGCAATTTCCTCCCATGAGCAACGACATCACCATTTCATCGTCGATTATATCGTTATTTAATTGCCGGGAAACCGTTACGGCGAAAATAAAAAAGCCCTCCTGTTGTCCATATACTGCCCAACTGACCGGTCGCCCTGCTGTTGTCCATATACTGCCCAACTGACCGGTCGCCCTGCTGTTGTCCATATACTGCCCAACTGACCGGTCGCCCTGCTGTTGTCCATATACTGCCCAACTGACCGGTCGCCCTGCTGTTGTCCATATACTGCCCAACTGACCGGTCGCCCTGCTGTTGTGTTCCCAACTAAACAACACGGCAAAGAACAAAGCACATTTCACCTGCCTTTCCCCCTTTGCACACACTAACCCTCACACACACACACACACACTATTGAGTACACACACTATTCTAAACACACTTTTCTAAAAGCACTATTGGCTAAACCTGTCGGTTGCCACCATTTCTGAGAGTAGGCGGGGGGGGGGGGGGGGGGACACTGATGGCGCATTCTGGAACGATTGGGAACAAAAAGTATGAGCGGTGAGGAAGAGGGTTTCTAGATGCTAAGCGAGGAGGGTGCTTGACACCCAAAGGTTATGGATTCGAGCCCCCAATGTTCGCAAGCTAACCTGTAGGCAACCACGATCACGGTGCTCCTCAGCTCATCTGCCCATTAATGACGTGTACATCTGTAGTCATTGTCTCTTTGATGAAGGACTAGGAAGTGTATGAAATGTGCTGCATTGGAAATCACTGAAGGGCATTGGGTTTCTGTACAATGTAGTTCAATGAACAGAAGCGAAAGGAGCAGACAATTGGATTGCCGAATCAAAGCAGCAAGCAGAGAACCAACACAAAAACATAATCAGCATCTCCGACGTGAAAGTAGTACAACAACGGTTCCTATTTTTTTGTTGTTGCCATTTTGCAAAGACTGTCTCATTGTGATACTTCTCTTGTACTCAATAGGAGCTCTTATGTCAAGGGCCAGATCCAGATGGACACCCGGTGTGATGTAAACAACAACTAAAAGCGTCTAACCTTTGTGTGTTCGCAACCTTTATGTTCCTCATTTTTGTCAGTCGTTTGTCATGACAAAACACATCTTCATTGTTATTCTGAGACAGTGTCATCTTAAAAACATTTACTCCATCAAGCTAATCGTTTTTCCTTGATTTACGATGCATTAAGCGATAACTAGTTTAATATCGACTGAATGAACACAGCACAGTGGAGAAATGAGAATGAACTGCAGTGTTGCTTCTAGACAAACACTTATAATGAACGCCAACCTAACACTGACTCAAACTTTCACCATCGATCTCGAGTCATCACCTATCGTAACCTCCTGTAACATGTCCCCTATTTCTATTGTTATTTTACCTTTTTCACCTCGTCTGTCAATTCACAGCAAAGGGACTACAACTCCAAACACACAGATAAATCGCTTTCGTTTCCGATCAATGCTTGATGATTGCCTGATGGCCAAAGTAAAAAAAGATGGATGCCGAAATTCCCATCTCTTCAAGGGATTTTTATTTATTAATTTTTTCAGGGTTTTCGCTTTAGAGACTTAGAGACTGCATCCATCTGGCATGTATGGCACAGCGCGTTACAGCTGAGGGAATCCAAGCCAGTCCTTCAAATATGGACACCATTGAGCTGTGTAATTCCCCAGAGGAGTACTAACCATTACGTATGGATATATTGTTTGAGCTGTGATTGATACGGACCCTTGAAGGAAACGCATGCATACTGGGAATGCAA
>JACYXH010000492.1:95000-102221 GCA_026745465.1 Lota lota | reverse complement strand
ATCGTGCGCGAGCTTTGTGATGACGTCACTTTTGGATCGCGCCCAAAATGACTATGACAGGTTTCCCCACCTCCCCTCCGTGGTCGCTTTCACACGGTGGAAGTAGAGCACAGGAAATTACCGTTGGCCTGGGTGACCCCTTGCATCATGCCCACGCTGTTAACACCTAACATAGACGCTTGGCTCACTCCACGGGCTGTGTCTCTTAGCTGTCCATCGCTCTCTCTCTCTCCATCTGTGTGGCCTGCCTTTCTGTCCAGCCTTATGTTGAGTGTGTGTTGAACGTATGGCACTTTAATCGAATAGCCTGCAGATCACAATAACATTCAACCCTCCCAATTCACCCGCATACATAATTGTGAGCCCATCCCTGTTCATTCACAGATACAGAGAGAGAGAGAGAGAGAGAGCGAGAGAGAAAGAGAGAGGTTGCCTTTACATTGGTGTTTTCCGCTTTCCTTGGTTCGCTGGCGGTTCCTCATTATGCAGACACAATGGGAGCAGCGGCTGCCTAGGCCAATACCACTAAACATAAATAATGCAAGGTCAATGTCTCTCCTCTCTCTCGTTCGCCCCTCGCTCCCCAGAGGGAAAGGGGAGGGATCAGCAGCCCTGACACACCAGCAGGTCCCTTTCAGCCTGTTTATAAAGACTCCTGCTCCACTCAGCCTCTCTCTCTCTCTCTCTCTCTCTCTCTCTCTCTCTCTCTCTCTCTCTCTCTCTCTCTCTCTCTCTCTCTCTCTCTCTCTCTCTCTCTCTCTCTCTCTCTCTCTCTCCATCTCTCTCTCTCCCTCTCTCTGCTCAGATTCTCTCTTATCCTCATAGCCAATTTCCTCACTCTTCTCCTAGCACTGCCCCACTCCACTACCCTCTCCTCCTTTATTCATCTCTCCTCTATCTTTCTTCTCTATCCTCTTATCCTGCTCTACTTTCATCCCTCTTCTCTCCCTCTCTGTCTTTACCCCCCTATACCCTTTATTCTCTTCCCACTGCCCCTTCATCTTTTTTTCCCTCCCTGGCTCCCCTTCTCTTCCAGTTCTCTGTCCCTTTGGTTGGCTTAGAAGCATCCTCCCATTCATCTGCTCTACCCTCGCTCCACTCCTCTCTGTCTCCCAATGTTGTCCTCTTCGCCCCCGCACTCGTCCCCCCTCTCTCTCTGTCATCGCTCTTCCACCTTTTTCCCTCTCCTACTTTGTCCCCTACCCATTCGTTATGGATATCCACCCGCTGTGGCGTCATCACCTCCCATCTGTCCTTGTTCCCTCTCTTCGCCCCGTCCTATCCATCCCTTCCCGTCCCCTCTGCCCGCCCACCCGTCCTCCTCGTCTCTCTCTTCACCGCGGTGCCTTTGCCCTTCTTCCCAGAAGAGGACGGTAGAGGATGGAATGGGGGAAGTGGAGGCTGAGATCCCGCCGTTCCAGAGCCAGAGGGATAGCTTATCCTTATCAGCCTTCAACCTGCTTATTAGATCCTCCAGGAAACACCAGGCTCGGCCGACACTCCCTGCTTATGCCTCTCTCTCTCTCTCTCTCTCTCTCTCTCTCTCTCTCTCTCTCTCTCTCTCTCTCTCTCTCTCTCTCTCTCTCTCTCTCTCTCTCTCTCTCTCTCTCTCTCTCTTGCTCTCTATGTCTCTCTCTCTCGCTCTCTTTTTCTCTCTCTCTCTCAGCTCGCTGCTGTCCTTCCCCGGCGTCCCGCTCCATCTAGGGCTTAACAAGTCGTGCCATTTCAGGGAGCCTTTGGGGAGAGGGCTGGTTTATCCACACAGATACAAGGTGAAAGCAATTCCTTGGCACGGAACAGCGGCGAGAAAAACAACAACATCGTTGGCGTTTTGTTCACGAAATCAGAGCCCGGCCTTATGTTAACGGAAGAACCGCAGAATACGCTGATTGCGGCCATTATCATAACAAGCCATTAGCATGATCGTGACAATGGCGCTATCACCGCCACAGCTTGGTGGCCCTGCCCCCCCCACGGGCCCCCCAGCAGGAGGGCGCTATCAGACCACCATGTGAAACGGACGGACAGAGGTAGGGGACGGATAAAGGAGAGAGATAAGGAGATTAAATAAAAATTGTGGGCAATGGAAGGTCAAAGACTGCCAGGCGAGGAAGCCTCTCTCCGCGCCCTGGCCATCTGCCTCGGCCATGGAGGTGCCAGGATCTACCCCTGTCATGTGAGGGGAGCCGCAAGCCAACCAATTCACCCGGGACCCTGGTTCCCGGAGACACAAGGTAGCCTGTCAGCCTCTCCCAGAGTGGAGGTCTGGAAGAGTCCCACTGCGAGTGATAAGCAGAAACCCCAGAAATACATCCTGATTCCTTGAAGCTTCATTCACGTGATGATAAATATAGATATGGCAGCCACATCATGTCCACAACCAGTGTGACTCTGAGGAAATAGCTCAGGTTTTAGGACCCATGTCCAAATGGGAGGACTGCTCGTCTCGATATGAAGCATGGACCGGAGCCAGTGTGTGTGTGTGTGTGTGTGTGTGTGTGTGTGTGTGTGTGGGGGGGGGGGGGGGGGGTCCTGTGGTTCTGGTGTTGGGTTTGGGGGACGGGACAGGGGGAGTGGATGTTTTTTAAGGTAACTACCAGACCGCAAGCAACCCTCCTACTGCTTACCCTCAAGCCTACTGAGACCCAGTGGATGCCAGATTGCCATGTGGAGTCTTAAGATAGACGCCGGTAAGGCTGCACCGAGCGCTGGGTATCGTATCTCTCTGATGTCCCAACTAAGGATCCAGGATCCCCATACGAAGCGTCCCTAGCAGCAGCCATTTTGAGCTGGGCCGGGCGACATCAACATAGACGAGAACGACCGTGGACTCACACTCTCTCTCTCTGGCACGCCATATGATTAGTCAGCATCCATCATATTCTGACGAGGGGGGAACCCCCCCCCCCCCCCCCCCCGCTGAAAATAAATGTATATTTAGGAGCGCTTCTGCGGGGGTTCGGGGGGAGAGGAAGGGGAAGGGGAAAGGGCAGGAATGGCGGGATCTTGTTACGACAACCACACCACAGAGGCTAAAATTAAGGTCCCTTAGCCCGTCCCTGGACTGACACCCTAGCTCCCGGAGAGCTATCAGCGAGCAACGCTGGAGAATTCTGCGCCTCGCTGCCGCGTCCACACAAATTCTCACTGCGGTGTCACGGCCGCCGCAACGGCTGTCAGTCACGCGAGGTGCAAGGCCGGACGGGAAGGCATCAATATCACCTTGTGCTAATCTGAACTAACAATGGGGTGACAACCCTAACTGGAGCACCTTCCCGAACCAATCGCTTGGTCTGAGGATGATGAGATGGTCCACTGTTCTGAAGTATACTTTAAATAACAATTATGAAGGCCAACGAAATGCCAGACCCCGTCCACTGCAGTGTGCTTGTTCTGGTGCATTGTGCATGCTAATGCTAGCATGTTAGCATTAGCATGTTAGCACGCTAATATGAATGCACTTTAGTTTGCATGAGCGTATTGGTAGCATGCCAGCGCTAGCATGTTAGCATGCGAAAGGGCGAGCGTGCGAGTGCTCATAAACTTGTTAGCGTGTTAGCATGCTATGTACAGTCAAGTTCATATGAGAAAAAAAAGCAAATGATGAGGTCATGAGGTCTGAGGTACAAAAGCTACCATTCAGCCAATATTTCAACCACTTGTATTTTCTAGTCTAGTTTTAATCTTTAATCTTTGACTTTTACTGCATCATCTTCAACATCATTGGTAGAAAATAAGGATGTGCTAAAATCAATCTGGATTACCCCTTAATATAAAGATGGATCATCTTGGTTAGGCCTCAGATTTTTTATTTAGTCATATTTTTCAACAAATCAATAACATCTCCAAGCAAATAGTCTTAACGGATCACAGGTTAAAGATGCAGCTATGATAAGGATTAAAGGCTTTCCACTGGTCATCACCTCTAAATCAACGCTATTGCTGCTAACCAGATGCTGGAGTGCAGATGCTTTAATCTACAGTAGGATTTAGCCCCATTGATCATACGGAATTGCCACCACAACTAGATAACACTTGAATTCAATAGCACAACACAGACACACACACACAGACACACACACACAGACACACACACACACACACACACACACACACACACCAAGGTAGTGTGATAAAGTCACACCATCAGATAGTGTTAAATGAGGAACTAATGAGAGCTGACAAGAGACAGACCAATTAAACCTCATCAATTTCGTTCCCCCCCCCCTCCCACTCCCAGGTCCCCACAACACCCCAATCCACAAGCTCATCAGTCAGAGTATGTGACACAACAAACAGAATAACCTCACCAAAACACCTTCCAATCCCCCCCCCCCCCCCCCCCCCCCCACAAACCTTTCCCTCTCGCCTGCACAACAACACTCTGGTCTGTAACTTGTAACACCTTGACTTACTTACTTGGTGGTGGTCGTTACTATGCCTTTGGCCACACAATAGTAACGTACCCCAATCCACCAGGGTGGAATCCAGGCTTAAATGGCTTCGATAATCTAAAAACAACCCAAATTGTATCAGTCCAACTTGTGGTGGTGACTGTTAAGAAGCCTTCGGTCACACAGGCTGAAACCATCAGTGTCAGCCACTACGTGAAGCTCGATGAGGCCCTGTGTGGTGGTGGTGGTGGTGGTGGGTGGTGGTGGTGGTGGTGGTGGTGGTCTATTATGGTTGTTCAACCATCCGGGCTGCCTTTGGACTGGGGAACTCTGTCTTTGACACCCTGGGTCCTGATGAGCGGGATGGCCCGGCGGCAGTAAATCTGGACCAGGACACGGCGATGTGGAGATATGGGCCGTGATTGTCACAACTTTCCCCACAAAGTGGGAACCTGATACATTCCCCAGGTCCCCTCACCCGAGGTGGGACTACTATAATTCTCCCACATTGGAAATCAATGAGCAGCAAATTATTTATGGAAAATATACTCTGTGTTGAATTACTGTCACTGCAAGCCGTTGGGATTTATACCGGAGTGTGGCTACACAAATCATGCATAGCTACCATCTCCACAGTGACATGTGACTGCAACGAATGGTGTGCATGTGTGTGTGTGTGTGTGTTAGTGTTTGAGAGAGAGGGAGCCAGAGAGAGAAACAAATATTTCCCTGTAATCTGTTTCCTTTGCGTGATATCATTTGATATAATTCAATATCATTATATCTGGATAAACAAGCGATGTAAAATTGTGCTTGTATCTATTCCAATGGCTTTGTTTTCCATAAAACCTCTTGTGGCATTTCACTTCCTCTGAAAGATCAGTTACGTCCACTGTTGACTTTGGAGATATAAGTATTGATTGTATCTGCCGTGACTGTCACAACAGAGCCCAAGCAAGTGGAGATAGAATAGATCTGCCTTCTGAATCAATCAGGCCAGCGTGCAGAGCATCCCAGCTGCCTCAGGTTCCACAACTTGCTATTCTTCCCAAGCCTCGGCATGGAAACCAAATAGCACAACAAAACAACTCCACTTACTGTCAGACACAGATCATGTCCAGAAAGAGACATGCACCAAGGACGCCAGAGTCAAACCAAATGGTGAGTCCCAAAGAGAAACTAAGGTGACTGTAATAAACACGGAAAAAAAACAGGCATTATGCTAGTTCCATATTGTAAAAGTTGGTCATTGTGGTTGTGGAGGATGTATGTGTTGAAGTCTGTTGGATGAACTCTGGTAGAGAGAGAGAGAGAGGTAGAGAGAGAGGTAGAGAGAGAGAGAGAGAGAGAGAGAGAGAGAGAGAGAGAGAGAGAGAGAGAGAGAGAGAGAGAGAGAGAGAGAGGAGCAAATCAGAGCCAGGGCCAGAGTGCCAGGCCTGGGAGGAGGCTGATTTACGAGGGTCTAGGAGCAAGGCACATCAAGCCCTTCGCTGTCCCACTGTTATTTTTTCCCTCTGTGAGGGATGCCTCCATTCCACCAGCAAATGCTTAAAGTACCATACCCCCCGTACTCTCCTGCTAGCTAGCTTTCACCCACCCCTGAGCTCGGTTACAGCTCATCTATCATGTTCCCACGTTATAAATCACTCGGGCTAAAGTGGCTCTGATAACTATAGCGTTGCTGTCGAGTGGCTTCTCTGCCTCCATGCTGCCTTCCCGACAAACCTACGGCGTAGAAAAATAAAGACACCCCGACGAATGTCCACGCTCTTCGAAACAATTAAAACCCCAGGGTGTCTCAGGACCGTCGGGCTTACCACGAGCGCTAGCTGTTTGCAAAAACAAGCTTGACGCTTTGCCGCAGGAAATGTTCTAGCTACTCAGGGGCCCCGGCGGGCCTTTTTGTCTCCGTCATCGCAGAGTCCCACACACTGCCAGGAAAACGTTTCGGCTGCTCCGCAACGATCGTTTCCGATTTCGAAAAGTAATTTTGGTATCGAAGACAAAAGTGTGGAAACGAAACGTTGTCCCCTCCCTCACTGGATTGCCCTGGGAAATGTGAGCGACAAGCGAGATCACATATTTGTTCAACTTGCATTGCAAATTTGCGCATCAACTCAGTGGCAATGTTTTACCACACAAGGACATCACACAACAACCTCTCTATATCAACACCCCAAATACTACCTTTGGATGGTCTTGATGGATTTAAATGTCAGTAGGTTAACAAAGCAATACGCATGACAGCGGCCATTGCTTTGGACATGAGACACATTATCACATTATATAAAAATACATTATATAAAAATAACAATGACTAGGAAAGTGAGTGTGGTCATTGGCTGAAATCTGAGTGTAAAGACGATCATTCCTGACTACACAAACAGGATGTGGAGTGGAGGACACTCGGGGGTCTCCTGACATGGGGGGGGGGGGGGGGGGGGGGGGGGGGGGGGGGGGGGGGGGGGGGTCAGTCTCCCTTGCAGCTCCTGTGGGCAGATTTATCACCATGGGGTTAAGGGTGGGACACGAACACATGAGGAGGAGCCTTTATACGTCTGTCTACAATGTGTGTGTGTGTTTGTGTGTGTGTGTGTGTGAGAGAGAGAGAGAGGTGGTGAGAAAGAGAAAGAGAGAGAGAAAGAGAGAGAGACAGAGATAGAGAGAGCATGAGAGAGAGAGAGATAGAGAGAGATATAGGAGAACGACAAAGCGCCGGGCCCAACGAGGGGTGGGCGAGAGCGGCCATTAAAGAAAGGTGAAGGGGATGAGTGAGGGGGGAGGGGGGATAGAGGGGGAGGAGAGGGTGGAGGGGACAGAAGAGAGA
>JACYXH010000492.1:82500-90000 GCA_026745465.1 Lota lota | reverse complement strand
TAGTCCACTCCCCCTCGGCCGTCGCGGCTGCCCTGAATCAAGTCCATCCATCCTGATTTGTCTGCTCTGCTTAGCGGCGCAGCGCTGAAGCAAACACAAATAGATTGCACCGGTAGTGATTGTGCCCCCACCCGCCCACCGCCAGCACCACCACCACCACCACCACCACCACCACCACCGCCCTGCTGCGTTACAGCTGTAATCATTACATATTTACTGGGCTGACAAGCGCCTGCTCCCTCCAGATAGCCACCTATCACGACATGTCTCTGTCGTGACACCTGCAGGGTAATTGTCATTAATTGCACTCATTTTGGCGTCAGGTCAGACCAATCGAAGCGCAGGTGTTTGGGACAAACCATGATTATCCGCATCCAAAGATTGGGGTGGGGAGAAGAATGATTTCCCCATTGTGAGTGCCCCCGCCACATGATGGCTGTCCATTTTTTCTGCTTCTAACGCACATTAGCAGATAATTGAGGCCAGTGACAGGGGGGGGGGGGGGGGGGGGGGGGGGGGGGGGGGGGGGGGGGGGGGGGGGGGGGGGGGGGGGGGGGGGGGGGGGGGGGGGGGGGGAAGGAAAAGAAAACACTGAAGCAGAAACAGTCATCATCGTTTCCTTGTTGGCTCCATTCAGCAGTTGTGTTCTCTGCGCGTCAGTGGAATTAATGAGACCCTTATACGAGGGTTTCAAACACGTTTAATTGAAAAGCGCGGCCCTTGAAGTATCAGCCCCTCTCTCCACCTATATGTTTGTTTCCCCTCTTGTTATCAGGCTACCCGTGGCATTCCAGGCACAGTCACTCCTGCTAAATCCCAACTCTGTGGCTGAAAATGTACGGCAATTACCAGACACCTTGTTTTCAGCCCGAGCACTCCATCTGTTAGCATTCAAACCCGTGTTCATTGATCGCTTTTTTAATAACGTGAGGGGCACACACCTGGTGTATTTTTTGACAATGCACCGGGAGACAGTTTAGTGTTAGACTTGGAAGGGCTCCTCTCCTCTCCTTATAGTTTGTATTTCTACGGCTGTCACTGTTAATTTAATTTACCCTAAGAATGACAAGAGTGTGTCAACGAATCAAAAGTCCTTGGGGTGCAACCATGAAAACGACAAAAGACGCATTTTATTTCCAACCTGTAAAATGCCTTTCTGTGTTTGTTTGCGTGTGCGTGTGTGTCTTAGTTTGTGTGTTTGTGTGTGTGTGTGTGTGTGTGTGTGTGTGTTTGTGTGTGCACATGTGCGTTTGAGTGTGTGTGTGTGTGTGTGTTTGCATGTGCATCTGAGCATGTGTGCGTCTGTTTGTCTGAGTGTGTGTGTGTGTGTGTGTGTGTGTGTGTGTGTGTGTGTGTGTGTGTGTGTGTGTGTGCCTCTGCTGACACCAGGCACAAACATCCTCAGTCTGTCCTAATAGCGCGGCGGTATACAAAGAACAGACTTCAAATAGAACAACCAGTTACATTCCCTCATAGCAGAGGAGAAAAAACTGTTTACCGTCTCTGTGATAATTTACCCAGTAACATGTGCCCTCCACAAGTGCAAACACCATGGGATGCCAGTGTGTTGGCTGACGAAAATACACACTAACAGCTGGGTCGGAACCTCCCCTCCTCTTTCACCCACCCCCCAATTCACAAACACACACACACACACACACACACACAGCCACCCCCACACACACACACACACATGCACACACACAGACGCACACACAAACACACATACACACACAAACACACACACGCACCCGCACACATGCACTCACCCCGCAGTCCCCTTCGCCGGTGTGTATCTCAACATGTCGGTACACTGTGACTTCAGCCCAGCGGGAAGGGGGGGGGGGGGGGGATACAGGGGGGTGGGCCTGAACTCGTGTGTGCAGGTGTGTGTGACAAATGAGGAGTTAGTCACAAGCTCCGGTGTGGTTTTACCACCACGCCTGCCACGTCCTCCTCGCTAGGACCGCCGCAGTATCTACGGGTGCGTGGGGAACCCAGGAAACGTTGGCCAGGTGGATGCAGGAAGCAGATGTCATGGATATGGGAAGAGTCACGACTCTGCTTCCGTTGTTTTGCCTGCGATAACTTGAATGTTTTTTTATGATTCGACGGCTTTTTGTGTTGCATGTTGTGTATACTGAACGCACTTTAAGATTGTATGTCTCTCTGATTGCCTCATGGCTGACTAACTATATGTTACTTGTGACGCAGGACAATTTGCTGAACCAATCAGAGAATAAAGTGATATCTTATTTTATCTTATGTTTTCCATCAATTAATGCTGCCTTACTTATCCATAATAAACGTAAGGAAGCGATCGGCTCATGTACAAGCCCTCTGAAGAAACCGTTGAGCTATAGCTGCTGTATGTCTCTACTGTCTAGCCAGATACGTATCCTCTGTGTTCAGTCTGCACCTGCGCGAGGAGGCACCTGAGTGGCAGCGCAAGACTCCTGGATGCAAGACAGATGGCGCGTGGAAATCAATAAGCCCCACACAGCATCGCCCCATTTTGTGAGCAAATGAATCTGCTTTGACGTATATGTGTGTGCGTGTGTGTGTGTGTGTGTGTGTGTGTGTGTGTGTGTGTGTGTGCATGTGTGTGTGTGTGTACAAATTACGGATCTAGTGACCTGCTCTCTCTTCCCATCTGAACATCTACCCCCCCTCCACCCCCCCCCCCCCCCCCCCCCCCCCCCCACACACACACACACACACACACACATTGTTATTTATTTCAGTTGGGCCCAGAACTCCTGTGTGCTTTGATGTTTAATTCAAGGGCCCACAATCAGGTGGGGTGGGGGGGGGGGGACATTGGGGCCAATGAACTCAGGAACTCTGTGGCTTTACGCTACAAATATTCCCTGTGTTGAACGTTGTGGTCTCCCCTCTCGGGTTTTGAAGTGAGGGGGGGAGCAGGTGGTCCTGCCGGGATCGCTGAAGAGACGATCAGCAGTGTCTTGAAATGTGGTCAAACAAACGGTGAGAGAGGGAGAGAGAGTGAGAGAAAGAGAGAGAGAGAGATATATAGAGAGAGTGAGAGAGAGAGAAGGAATGGAGAGGAGGAGTTAGCTCATGGCTAACTCCTTTGTGGAGCTAACCCACCCAAACAGGCCCCCCATCCCGTATTGTAAAACAGCCGCCCCCCCCCCCCCCCCCCCCCCCCCCCCCCCCCTTTCCCTACCCCACCCAAACAGCCCCCCCCCCACCCCCCACCCCCCCCCCCCCCCCCACCCACCCCCACCCCCCCCCCCCCCCCCCCCTCCCCCCCCCCCCCCCCCCCCCCCCCCCCCCCACCCCCCCCCCCCCCCCCCCCCCCCCCCCTCTCCTCCCACTCCGACACCAGTCTCAGGAAGGTAGTCTGTGTTCCAGGCTGTTCTGCCTAATCAAATCCCGTTATTGTATGCCCTGTAATAAAACCATGCTAGACTGTCAAACCTTTATTACCCTAACCCCCAAACACCCCCCCCCCCCCCCCCCCCCCCCCCCCCCCCCCCCCCCCCCCCCCCCCCCCCCCCCCCCCCCCCCCCCCCCCCCCCCCCCCACCCCCCCCCCCCCCCCCCCCCCCCCCCCCCCCCCCCCGCCTTCCTTCTCACTCTCACTTCCTCTAAACTCCACTATATCTTCTCCCCACCCCACCCCCCACTCCCCCTCTCTCACCTGCTTTATCTCTTTTTCTAAATCTCTGGTTCTCTGCACCGGGGTTGCTGTGTGAGATTTATCCCAGCTGAGACCTGCTCCAGCAAGGGACTGCTGTTGGCAATTTATGGTTTAATAAGACTTACATAAGTCTTGCAGGTGTGCTTCACGTTCCCAGCCCAAGCCCATTTGGGGGATTTATGGCAGGTCCTTAGATTGCTGGTTGATTTAGAAGTCCTCCCTGCGGTCCGTCCGGCCGGCCGGACGTCCCCACCAGGTCCTCGTCTAGCCGGGGGCGGCCCAACGCCTCTCGTACCGGAGTGCGTCTGAAGACGCTTTTATTTATTTTTTTGTGCTAAACACAAGTCCGCCAGTTAAGCCGTGTCTGGGTGCCCGTACAGGTGTGTGATATACTGCGCTTGAACCCCAGGTAATGGCGAATGGACCGGCGCCACCTTGTTAATGCAAGCACTGCGATACAAATCAGTGACATATAAGCTGGACCGCAGGACTCCCCCTGGATATGCCTTTAGCAATGATTTAAAAAAATATATCAGAATAGGATTCAAAAGCCACATTCAATTGTGATACATGTGGCTTTTGTTAGGTAGAAAAGAATGATCCTTCATTTTGGCTGGCCCCCACTCACCCCTGCCATTGTGGAGACGGCGAAGGGACATGCGCAGAATCACGCGATTGGTGGTGCACCGGCAACCCAGCTGATCTTTGAGCGCACAAAAGAATGGGGCTCTGAATGGAAATAAGCGTTGGCCAAATATGTATTATGATGATGGGACGGAGCTCAGCTGTCACGTTTTAATACGGCGGCTAAGAACACAGGCCTAATCAGAAATAACATCCTCCGCAGAATCCCGCCGCTGGTTCTAACATGTTCACGAACCATGCCGCTCGAGAGCCTGGCTGATGAAAAATGGGGCAATCTTTATCCCTGCCGTTAACTGGTAATTGCTCATCTGGGTAGGTACTAATTGACAATGCCCCCCCTTGACCCGCTCTGTCTTTTTCTTCACGTGATCATGGCGGGGTGGTCGTGGAGGCTGCTGGAAAAGCGTTGGCCGGCGCACAGGAGCAAAAGAAAAGGGGGATCGTACTTAAGCTTGGTTCTGTTTGTGACGAGGACGTACCGTTCTGGAATATTGGCTGCCCGATACGACCTTCGTTCTCGTTTTTTGTTGCTGGTCACTCTCATGGCGTGATATCACCATGCGTATGAAGCCGTCAATAATACAAGAGGCCATTTACTGTAAACAGCGCGAGTACACACAGCCATCCCTGAGCGATGGGGGAGACGGCGCGGCTGCAGTGGACTGGCAGGTGGATGTGATGTGAGAGGCCAGTTTATTCAGCAGGATGTGTGAGCGTGTGGGCGGAAAGCAGAAGGGAGGGTCTGGCTTGCCCAGTCAATGCCTGGATAGGGATAACATTTGGGAAACACACACACACACACAGACACAGACACACACACACAGACAGACACACACACATACACTCGACTGCATGGATGCACACAAACACACACACACACAGACACACACACATACATTCGAGTGCATGGATGCACACAAACACATGCACACAAATATACACATGCACACTCCTACACACACCCAGGGAAGCGCAGGCGCGCATGCACACACACACACACACACACACACACACACACACACACATGCAGGTCCATCCTACCAGTCAGAGCTTGCTGTCCACGCCACTAGGGACCCGCCATTCTCATGCAACAATGCAAAAAAAGCTCATTAGCATCTTCTAAATATGCATGAATAAAAACCTGAATAACCATGGCCAGTTGTCACCTGAAGACTGGCCTTTTACTGTCCAATAAGCAAACATATCCATCTCCTGGACTGATAGGGCCTCATAAAGGAGCCCCAGCCCGCTTCTCCCTGGAGCGCCACAAAGAAAGAGCATTTTGAAATGCTAAGTAAGGAACCAAGAGGAGAGCCGGGGCTGGAATCAGTCATGTTGAGTGACATTTCTCAAATCTGGGCATCTTATCCAGGGTGAGATATTCCTGTCTGACTGTCATAGGATGTGACACGACAAACCCTGAGCGGGAGAATAAGAGGGTGATTGCACCGCGCTTAACAGACACCACACGCCCGGCCTCCTTCCTGTTTAATGCCAACCATAAAAAGGGAGTGTGGGGGGGGGGGGGGGGGGGGGGGGCAGTGAACACGGAGGCAAAGTAAATATGGGCCTTTGTTGCTGTGACCTGTACGAAACACGGCCATTTTGTTTTTCCAAGCTTGACTGCGTGAATGTTCTTTTTGAAACACACACCACATTGAATAATAAACAAGTGTGATAATAATGGAGAATTTATGAGGCCAAAGTCATATGTGCACGGTGTTATGTGTCTATACAAACATTTGAGACGGCACTTCAGCAAGAAAGAAGCATTCCTTCACCTGAGTACTTTAACCCTCCACCAAGCGTGAGGTACATCGTCTGCCAAAACATGGAATCCCGGATCAATGTGCATTGCGGGGATGATGCTAGAATCTCTGGGCATATTAAATTATGTATTACATAAATATATAAATGTATCTCAAAGGCCAACACCGTCTATTTGGATTAAAAAAAATAGCTATATAAGATATCTTAATTGCTATCTCTTCAACATTCGACTGTTGCGGCTTTGATGTGACACCCTTCCGCACCGTAAGCTAATGCATGTTTTAAGATATGTGGCACCAGAAAACCGCCATAAAAACACAAATAAACGCGGCTATTAAGAATTCCTTTTACAAATGCATTTGATATTGGTTTTAGCACCCAGCAACATAACAGTGCAGTACAAATTATGCTTCAGGCAAACTTGACATGTGTTGGTTCTAACAGAGCTTACACAGACATAAACAGCATGATAAAAAGTGGGAATTAGGGTCGAATTTCTTCTCAATTCTTATTAAACCATATGATAAAAAAAGGTCCATCGCCATTTCGACCTTGGTGCTTAGACCTTTTAGACCTTGATGAGACCATGATGTTACGATGACAAAAAAACTGAAAATCCTTCTCTGCTGAATATCTTTACGAAATTGTAAATAGAAAAACTGGATTTGGTTTCATAGTGGAGTTCAGTCCGTCAAAGACGTCTTCACTGCATTATGCAGTGATCAGAAATTCACTTAAACAGAATTGACTGGATAACAAGGAATTTCCCCATATCAAAAGCATCAGGGCAACGCTATCATTTAAAACTCTTGTCAAAAGCTTTGATGTGCCCAGCTCTCTATGCGACAGTGTGCACAAAAAAAAAATCTCGGCTCAATTTAAGTCTCATCCAAAGAGCTTACAACTGTAATTAAATCATTAAATTCTTGTCTACGCTTCACAGAGCGTAGAGAAATTAACTTCCCACCAACCTCATTTTCTATTTGAACATGAAATAATGATTTTCTGCCAGTCTAATTACAAAGGCAACATCTGATCAAGCCGGCATCCAGAGGGGATTATCACATGCGCCAGTATTAGACCTCATTACCAGCCTGAGTGCAGAATTATTACATCTTGTAATTGGATGGTGAGATTTATATACAGATCGGGCTGGTTTCTGTAAGATTGTAATTACAAGCTTCGTTGGTTAGCTACTTATCAGAACTTTGCAGCAAAACAAAACAAATGGCAGAGCGAAATGAGCATGTCATTAACCTGTAACCCCAGCATGGGGGGGGGGGCAGGGGTAAGGGGGGAGTGGGGAGGGGGGAGGGGGGTGTAACGCTCGTGTCTGCATTAAGGGAAATAGGTTCATCCATTTCGCTGCCCCGCCTGTGATGGCTGAACTAAACAGTCTGTTTCATTTATTTAACCTGG
>JACYXH010000492.1:65000-77500 GCA_026745465.1 Lota lota | reverse complement strand
CCAGGTCCACACAGATCCAGATCCACCCAGAACCACACATCAGAACCAGGTCCACCCAGAACCAGGTCCACACAGAACACCTCCGTTACGGGACAGGCACTCTGCGTGACATGCCCCTGTACCAGAGTTCACCTCAGGCCTACACCTGGCCTACAATGCCCCACCTTTACACACATACACACACGCACACGTGCCCGTGCACACACGCGCACGATTATGGAAATCCCATTTTACCATTTTACATGGCCATTTGTAGAACCGCAGTATTGCACTAAAACAACACGCCTTTTAAGTGTGTGTTCATGTAAACACACTTGATATTGTATATTTGAAGGGGTCTTTCCTTTGGACATCTTTAATTACATAACTTACATTACATCATTAAACAGGGTGGTGTGGGTGGTGGTGGTGGTGGGTGGTGGTGGTGGGTGGTGGTGCTGGTGGTGCTGGTGGGTGGTGGTGCTGGTGGTGCTGGTGGATGGTGGTGCTGGTGGGTGGTGGTGCTGGTGGTGCTGGTGGATGGTGGTGCTGGTGGGTGGTGGTGCTGGTGGTGCTGGTGGGTGGTGGTGCTGGTGGGTGGTGGTGCTGGTGGTGCTGGTAGGTGCTGGTGTTGGTGCTGGTGGGTGCTGGTGGTGCTGGTGGTGCTGGTGGTGCTGGTGGGTGGTGGTGTTGGTGCTGGTGGGTGGTGGTGCTGGTGCTGGTGGGTGGTGGTGCTGGTGCTGGTGGGTGGTGGTGGTGGTGTGACTTTCTACCATGTAATGGTCTAAACATACGGTCACAACGGCCACTGACACGAAACCTGCGAGAGAATCGGCTCAGTCAGACTCTGAACATTTGTTACACTGGCGCCATACTGGCACCAACATGGCGCCAGCGTAGGAGGAGGCACCAACATGGTTCCTCCTCCTATACTGGCACTAACATGGCGCCAGTGTAGGAGGAGGCACCAACATGGTTCCTCCTCCTATACTGGCACCATACTGACACCAACATGGCGCCAGCGTAGGAGGAGGCACCAACATGGTTCCTCCTCCTATACTGGCACCATACTGGCACTAACATGGCGCCAGTGTAGGAGGAGGCACCAACATGGTTCCTCCTCCTATACTGGCACCATACTGGCACCAACATGGCGCCAGTGTAGGAGGAGGCACCAACATGGTTCCTCCTCCTATACTGGCGCCATACTGGCACCAACATGGTTCCTCCTCCTATACTGGCACCATACTGGCACTAACATGGCGCCAGTGTAGGAGGAAGCACCAACATGGTTCCTCCTCCTATACTGGCACCATACTGGCACTAACATGGCGCCAGTGTAGGAGGAGGCACCAACATGGTTCCTCCTCCTATACTGGCGCCATACTGGCACCAACATGGTTCCTCCTCCTATACTGGCACCATACTGGCACTAACATGGCGCCAGTGTAGGAGGAGGCACCAACATGGTTCCTCCTCCTATACTGGCGCCATGTTGGTGCAGCTGTTTGTTCTGCTGCCCTCCAACCATTAGCAGCAAGAGCTGGAGAGGCGGAACTTCATGTCTGGCCCAATAGGGCCCCACCACCGCACAAAGACTGCCTACCATTGGCCCTATAGAGCCCACCACCGCACAAAGACTGCCTACCATTGGCCCAATGGGCCCCACCACCGCACAAAGACTGCCTACCAGTGGCCCTATAGAGTCCACCACCGCACAAAGACTGCCTACCATTGGCCCAATGGACCCCACCACCGCACAAAGACTGCCTACCATTGGCCCAATGGACCCCACCACCGCACAAAGACTGCCTGCCATTGGCCCAATGGGCCCCACCACCGTACAAAGATTGCCTACCATTGGCCCAATGGGCCCCACCACCGCACAAAAACTGCCTAGCACTGGTCCACCACCAGTGGACAGGCTGTGAGTCGTAGAGCCCTGGTGGCAGGACACACTGTAGATACATTGCGAGGATATTGATGGGTATCTACTAGTGCGGCCTTGACAAGGTGAGGGGCTTAATGGATGACAGGCTAAGAGGCTTACAGAATGGAAGGTTGTTGGGTTCAACTTTTCAACTTTAAGCAGGAGGATTCACAAAGGGTCGCTTTCTCTGGCCGATTATTGGGTGCAAAACTTGACGCATGTGTAGGACTACGCACGCACACATGCAGGCGCAGACAAACACACACACACAAACACAAAGACTTTCTCAAATTGTTAATGGGTTTCTCTTTCGTTTGTGTGTTTCTATTTTCTAAAGATGTAAATGAGGAGTTCCAAGCAAAGATTGTTGGCACTTAGGTCTGGCACAATAATTGACACAATAATTATTGACACAATAATAGGTCTGGACATGTTGCTCTTTGTTGCAAATATTTTAGTTATGGCCTAATTTGTTTGGCTTGACAATGACACCTGATAGCTCAGCAAAATAATGAATGATCATGAATAATCAAAATAGGCAGGCTTGTTCTCCTCGTCGTCGTCGCATTAGTCGATGTGCTGAAATGCGACGGTTCGAGGAACGTCCTCGCGGGCACACAGTAGCCCGTGTTGAACCGCCTTTAGCCACGCCCCTTCCCTCTCCTCCCGAGCGGCACTCTGGCTATCATGCTCTCGTGCTCTCCTCCCTCTCGCAGCCCGTCTTCTCTCTCCTGCTGTCACCTCTCGCGGAGCCTGGCGGCGTTAAGCAAGCTTGCATTTTAATGTGGCGCCCGAAGTTACTTATTTCATTATCGATCATCCGTAATGCTGAATCAATGTTCATCTTGTTACGTGGGCCATACCCGTGTAATACAGTGATGGCGGGGCCCAGACTTGCTCATTCCCCTTACAAAGTGACTTTACCATAAAATCAATGCCTTGTGTTAGTGATACAGAGGGAACCGTGGCGCATGAAGAGCAGCGGGCAGAGAGGGGAGGGAATCTCGCCTTCAGTGTCGTGGTGTTGGCGCTCACAAAAGCTGCCGAAAGACTCCCGCAGAGTGAAGTGGTTGGTTGTTTTTTTTTTGTGTGTGCGCTGCTGTAATAGGCAAGCACATTTGTATTCACTAAAAGGTCGAAATAGTCATAATTAAATTCACACGTGGACGTGTGAGTGTTAAGACTTAAGTCAGCCAGACTGCAAGCGTACAAAATGCCAATGTAGGCATGCATTTAATAACTTTAGAAGTGATCGTGGTCTATCCAGATTGTTTGACTTGGGACTGGAAGCGGTATGCCTGTTTTACGCATGGCTTAAAGATATGGGTTGTCTGATAAACAACATTATGTATTAAACTAAAAAACGGTACCATGTAAATTCCAAAGAGCACTTCCAATGAATGTCGGCTTGTAAGGCCAACATATCCGACCGCAGCTTGGTTTTCAAATGATGAAGGAGGAGAAGTATGGCAGATCAGTCAACCCCACAGCGAGATATTATTAGGCCCAGCCATGACGACGCATCCGCGAGGATGCAATTGATTTAAGGGTTTGTGTTTGCCTGCATTGCATTATGGACGTCAACTCTAGTTTTAAGAAATGGACTATTGCTGGATTAGTGCAGGGACGCCTAAAAATTGAGTGTGAAAATCCACGCATAAATGTTCACTACGCCGTATTGTGCCACCACATTGTCTAAATTATAGCATTCACGCCGAAGGACAAACACGCTTTGGGCAAACTCTTATTTAAGACCCCCTGTCACTAAAATAAAGACATGTCAACGTATGCTTTACTAAATTAATTAAAAATTAAAAATCGTCAATTATTGATTAAACAAGTGTCCTTTTATATGTTTTAAGGTTTATAAGGTAATGTGTCAATTCATTCTTTGATCTGCAGGTCTAACACAGTTTAATAAGTTGCAGTCCATTGACTATTAATTTGTTTC
The DNA here is from genome assembly GCA_026745465.1 of Lota lota. NCBI lineage: Eukaryota > Metazoa > Chordata > Actinopteri > Gadiformes > Lotidae > Lota > Lota lota. Next base: position 73,640 of record JACYXH010000492.1, on the reverse strand, counting down.
CAAATTATGTAAGCACCAGGGACAGCTTCAAAATGGTTTTCTTTGCCACTAATACAAATCGAAGTTAGGCCTATCTATTTAATATGCATGATGGGTTGGCGTAATGTAATTAGAATCATACTGTTTGAATTAAACCCAACAGTTAAAAATTAAACTTTGAATGTATTTTCAAAGAACACTTGCTTCTCGTACGATGAACAATTAATTCAAGAAACTATTTAATTTATTGGATTAATCCGTGCTGTTCTTTAATACCGCGAGATTTATTGTCCCTTTAGTTAAGTTACGGAGTTTCAAAAAGTATTCTGGAAGATCATTTAGTTTGCACATAGTTTTAGTGTGCTCAACCACTTAACTGTGAACATATTAAAAATGGTTTGATTAAGATAATTTATTCAGCCTATATTCAACATGGCGAAGACTAGGCCTACTATGTCACATAGCCTCTAATTAAAGCCATTTAAATAACTGTTTACATTGGCCGTTTGCATCCTGGGGTAGCCTATATATATAACCCTTCTAAATATATTAAAATATATTTAATATACTTTTTGTGGGAATATGTGACATCACTAAAACAGTTTGAAGTTGTGTAGGCCTATCCATTCATTGTATCCCTGTGGTAATTGTGGGGAATTTGCTGAGTTTGAAACAAACTGCCAACCTTTGGCATTTACAAATTTACAAACGTCAAATTACTTTTCAACCACATTTGTGGTTGAAACACATAAACACACACACTCCCTGTCTACACACACACACACACACACACACATACACACACACACACACACACACACACACACACACACACACACACACACACACACACACACACGTTACAAATATCCAAGGGTCAACGTTTTTTTTATCGTTTTTTTCCCCAAAAAACAGATCTGACCAGGGATCGGTATGAACATTTCTCTTGTGATCAGAAATGGATTACTGGCTCCTTCAGCCGCCTCCTTGGTGCTATGGAAAATATCCAAATGTGTATTGTGAAGTGCCTCTGTTTGAAGCCTTTGATCTCGCCTGTTTCCACAGCATCACTTCAATATTTGCGAGGTGTCACTGGTGGCACTGGTGAACAGAGGCGTTGAGCCGTGTGAATGAGAATGTATGAGAATGAGAAACGGTGTCATCTAGGCCTACATGATTAGGCCTACCGTCAAAGAATCGTCACAATACACAACTTAAGTAATTTATTGCCATTAGTATTGGTATAGAAGATACCATAGTAGTTTTGGAAGTGGCAAGTAGAAATATTAATATTTTTCCTCGTAAATGTTTTAAATGATCTTACTGATAATAACAAACTAATAATAATAGCCTGACAATGGTTGGGTAATAATGGTAGGCTTATAATAATATTAATATTAATATTATTAATATTAATATTAATAATAGTTGTAATAATAATAATGTGTGTGTGTGGGAGGGGGGGGGGGGGGGAAGGTGTAATCGATGTCCATGTGTGCGCCCTTATGTAGCCCAGCCTATGTGTGTGGGTTTCCTTACGGTAGTCAAGTTGAGGACAGTTTACTGAAGCCCTCTCTACAGTACGTAGGGGGAGCTGTCTTAATGCTTTTATGGCTATGTCCGTTTCCCGGGTCAGTGTGAAAGTGCTACGCTGGAGCATGCGTGTTTGATTGAGGCAATAAATCTAAGGCAGCCCTCGGGCCCCGACACGTCCTGGGATGAGACACGTGTCCATCCCAACTCGGAGCGCTGGTGAGCGGACAGGAAGAGGCAGACACCTCACTTGACTCCTTAGATTTACTCTCGCCCTCGGATCAACCGTTAATGTCGTGTTAGCTTTTTTTTTCTGTTTTCTGTTTCAAAACATCGTTGTTTTGTCAACCCTCATCAAACATGTGTGCGTATGTGTGTGTGTGTGTGTGTGTGTGTGTGTGTGTGTGTGTGTGTGTGTGTGTGTGTGTATGTGTGCGTGCGCGCGTGCATGGGGCGTGAGTGTTTGTGGCAAACGTGTTAAAATTTGAGAATGAAGTAGGTTGTTTTAACATATATCCCATAATCACATTTCTGTTGTGAGTTGATTTATTTTTATTCTGCTATTCAATCATTATATAGGCCTACAGATAGAGAGAGAGAGAGAGAGAGAGAGAGAGAGAGAGAGAGAGAGAGAGTATGTGTGTGTGTGTGTGTGTGTGTGTGTGTGTGTGTGTGTGTGTGTGTGTGTGTGTGTGTGTGTGTGTGTGTGTGTGAGTGCGCGCGCGTGCAGCGTGCGCGTGTGCGTGTGTGTATGTCTACGTGTGCGAGGGTGCATGTGTTTCCTAATGACTGTTATGTAGCGATTACCATACTGGATGGATGGCATCAGAAATCCGTTGTAATTAATATCTTCATAATCCGCGTTTGGTTGTATGTCACAACGACAGCAGAATTGACTGAATCAGGACAAAGTTTTACAGAGACAAAGCGTGGCCTTATGGCTCTGTCTATGTGAGAAATTATAGCTGCTATTATACTTCATAGACAAAGATAACTATCTGCTTCAAAATAAGATTAGAGGTTTATACAAGCGCATTCTTGGAAACCGAATCACATCATCAAAACTAAAGTGAGAAGCATGACATTTCATCTCACCTACAACATGGCATTAAGAGTCCGACCATATTCAAATAAATTGTGTGCCTTCAATCATTCCAGCTCGGACTTGTTTTGCAAACGATTAACCAAGCAAATGATGGTAGGATTCTGGTTGTAATGCGATTGCCAATGTATTTTACACCGTTTTAGATATTGATTCATGGAATTTCAATTCAGACGGTCTTGCTTTATTTTTAATCCGCATTATTTACAAGGAATATCAGGCTAAAACATGCTCATCGAATAGATTTCTTAAAGGTGCCCCAATCTGTTTTCCTAGAGCTAAGCCGTAGGATATACGCATACAATAAAATATAAAATATGTTGTTTTATTGTTTTAACTGTTGTTAAAGCTGTTTGTGTTATTATGAACATTAAGAATATTGTGATTATTATCACTATATAATTATTATTATTATGAGTATTTTGATGATTATGATTATTACGATTATAATAGTATTTGAATTTAAAAAATAACACAATGAATATCTATTTATTTACCTTTTTGTTGTTGTTTTTTTATGTTGATGATCGTGAACTTATTTGGTTATTTCCCCCAATAAACAAACAAGTAGGCCCACTCCAATACGCTTTTATTGTGAATTGCTTATCGCAGTCATTGTTGGAACTTTACATTCGAATTCATTAACAGTGCATGCGCTTATCGCACGGCTTTTCCTTTCGTGTCAGCTCTGTCTTTGATGTCAAGTGGCTACATGCGAGCCGTTTGATGTTCCGAATTAAAGAATGAATTGACTCCGATTCGCTTGCTATGAAGAGCCTGTAACACCTCAAGTGGTGTAAGAAAACACAGCTTGCGCCCGATGGACTTTTAACCGATGTTCCTTTAACACGGGGCATGTAGGTTGCTCTCCAAGTTTATTCCACAAAGACAACTTCAGTATATCGGCGTTGAGCGATTCCACACAAGAAAAAAAAGCATGCGAAGCAAAGCTCCTGCGAATTTAATCAGTCAACAACGCTGAAATATTTACTATTTTTTTGCAAACGACCACAAATTGTGAATTAGCACTAAAAAGGGGTAGGGCTGAAGCGAACAAATAACAAATGAAATGATTGGCGAGCCATAAAATGAGATTTGAGACCCATTCAAATAAGAGCTTGCAACGTCAGTGCACTTATTCAGACGAGAGGGAGAGGGAGTTGGAGAGAGAGAGAGAGAGAGAGAGAGAGAGAGAGAGAGAGAGAGAGAGAGAGAGAGAGAGAGAGGGAGGGAGAGAGAGAGAGAGAGAGAGAGAGAGAGGGAGGGAGGGAGGGAGAGAGAGAGAGAGAGCGAGAGAGAGAGAGAGGGAGCGAGAGAGAGGGGGAGAGAGAGAGACGTAGAATTGCGAGGGAGTGTGTGCGAGGGGTAAGATTTGAGAAATAGGAGGGGCTTCAAAACGACTAGAAATGTCAATCTGAGCAACGAGTCCCAATAATCTAAAGCAATCTGTAAGGACCTGACCTTAGTCCGTCCAGATCAATAGGGAAGAGAAGGTGGCGAGCGGAATCGGATCGTTTACACTGGCTGTTTCCGAGGAAATATAGACTTCCCTTCTACTTTGGTGTACTCATAGTAAAGTGGATATCTCGGCGCGTAGCGAGAAGGCGACCCACCGCTTTGTGTGATTGTAGCAGACTTTTTTCTACGACAATGTCTTTCCCGCAGCTGGGATATCAGTACATCCGCCCGATATACCCACCGGAGCGCCAAGGGATCGGCAATGCCCGAGCCGGGCCGGAGCTCAGCCCGTCCGGGGCACTCTCAAATGTTCTGTCAACTATGTACGGATCGCCTTTTGCTGCAGCGCAGGGCTACGGAGCGTTTCTGCCCTACTCGAATGAAATATCCATTTTCAATCAATTGGTGAGTTTTTCTCTTTTCCTACCACTTATCGTAGACAAGTATACACGTCAAGGTCTATAGAGAACGTTTTAAAAAAAAAACGAGACCCTATGCGAAACTCCTGCAGATGGCTAGTGAAGTTTGCTGTTCAATATTTTCCGTAAATGGTTAAAGGGACTCAAAAGTCCAGCTCAAAAACGACCAAAACGGAGAAGCAAACTTATTCTCGCCAACTGAACGTGACGTAATGTGTAGAAAAAAAAGTAGAAACAGTGCTCTTTCAGTAGAGTAGCCTAAATAGAGTTCGTTAAGCTTTGGCAAACTATTAGATTCGGTAGGCCTAATTGCGTCACAACACCGAACGAAATACATCTAAAATATTCCTGCGCGTAATACACCAAAAAGGGAACGAAGTATCCTAAATGGAAATATTGTGAGTTTAAGAGTAGTAATAAAGCCTATCAAATACACCTGCGGTTGTTATTAGTCGAATAAATAGTCCAAAAGCATTCGTCGTGCAAGAAACCGATTCTCTGTTGACTTTATACTAAACACCATGCCTTGGGTGCTGTGCTCTTTGTCTTCCAGGGTGCTCAGTATGAACTGAAGGACAGCCCAGGTGTCCAACACCCAGGATTTGCCCACCATCACCCTGCTTTTTACCCATACGGCCAATATCAGTTTGGCGACCCGTCCAGACCCAAAAACGCGACCCGGGAGAGTACAAGTACGCTGAAGGCCTGGCTAAGCGAGCACCGCAAGAACCCGTACCCCACCAAGGGGGAGAAGATCATGCTGGCCATCATCACCAAGATGACCCTCACGCAGGTGTCCACCTGGTTCGCCAACGCCAGGAGGAGGCTAAAGAAGGAGAACAAGATGACGTGGACCCCCAGGAGCCGCACGGACGAAGAGGGAAATGTTTACAACAGCGATCACGAAGGAGACGAAGGGGACAAGCGAGAGGACGAGGAAGAGATCGATTTAGAAAACATCGACACGGAAAATATTGAGAATAAGGACGATTTGGACGACCAGGACGACCTGAATTCCGATATTAAATTAGACGGCAGAAGTGACTCTGAGATTTCTGACGGCTATGAGGATTTACCAGGGCCTGACCCGAGGTTTATTAAAGGCGTGTGCAAAGAGGGTAAAGAGATTCACGTGGAAAGAGGCGAGCACTTGCACAACCACCATCACCACCATCACACTTTTGAAATTAAAGCGTCGGAGCCAAACGGGGAACCGCTGAAAGTTAACCCGGCGTCCGTCAACTCACCGCCATCAGAAAATAACGCCAATGCCCCGGCCCAAAAGCCCAAAATTTGGTCTTTGGCAGAGACTGCTACAGCCCCTGACAATCCACGCAAATCTCCTCAAATGAACGGCAGCTCAGTTGGACCTGCCGCTCAGACTATCATCAATCCACACAGACTCATTTCTTGTCCTGTTGGGAAAATCCAGAACTGGACGAACCGAGCTTTCTCAGCCCACCAGCTCGCGTTACTGAACTCAAACCATTACCTCGGACTGGCAAATCAGGCCAACGGCCTCGCCCTATACAGCAGGCAAACAGAAGACAAGAACCATAGTTCAGAAACAACAGTTACAGGTACATGTCCCCGACACTGAGACGAAGCATGTCAAATCTCGAGTGCGCCTATCCGTTGCTATTATAATTATAATTTCAAACCCTTTTTTTGTCCTCTTTATTACTACTATTCACCGGTGAACACAGACATATGTTCGAGGCCAAACAGGGAGCATACGAGTATGTGTGTGTGTGTGTGTGTGTGTGTGTGTGTGTGTGTGTGTGTGTGTGTGTGTGTGTGTGTGTGTGTGTGTGTGTGTGTGTGTGTGTGTGTGAGAGAGAGAGAGAGTGAGTGTGTGTGTGTGTGTGTGTATCCAATGTTATACCCACGTGATAGAAAATACTAAAGGTGTGTGAATGATTTGAATTGAGCGTATCAAATAATAGTTTTTGAACCAAGTGCTCAACCGCATTCTTAAAGGCTGGAAAGAGTCAGTAATATCCTCACGTTTTGACAGTTGCCTCCATTATTGTTTTTATTATCGTTTTGTTACTGAAGGCCGATGCGCATGTATATTCTAAAGGCTTGATCTCTCACACCAACCTATTTTTTAAAACCAAACTCTCTGCATCTGTGATGGCTTCCTTAATATATATTTAAATTAATGCTTTTTCAAGGATGTTTAAGTACCATTATTTCAGAGAGATCATGTGCCTTCAAAGCAGAGAATTAAAATGGTGTTAAAAAAAAAACATTTGCAGCGCCAGTTCAAATGACGGTAAGAGGCTGCCATTGGGAAATTATCCTTTTTTAAATACCATATCATATTTATATTTGTGAAATTCGACATGCAGTTAATTTAGCATTTTTTTTTCTGCTTTGAGACGTGACTTGCATCCTTGTGTGCATCTGTGTTACGGGCTGCGTCCAAGGCCTGTGCTATTTACATATATGGTCATGCAAATTAGCTCAATTCAAATTCATCACACAATCACCAAGGCTTGTTTTTTGGAAAGCAATCGTCACTTTTATATCACGTTTTGTTTTAGCTCTTCATGAAGTTACTAATAGTTGTTTTATAGGTTAGGCCAACTCCATTTTTTTTGGGCCTCGGAACCAACTTGGGTTCTGAAGGCGTTCTCCCCTTAGGCTTTATCTTCCTTGTTTTTCATTTAAATATTTTGTATGGAATGTTAAATAAGAATAATACATCTCTGTATAATTACATTGTAAGCATGTCCTGTGTAAAACTGCTAATGTAATAATGTAAAAACATGTAGTCTGTGAGTTTTCTTTTCTTTTATTCTTCTTAATTTTTGTAAGTTCTGTGAGGATTTGATGTTAATGTTTTGTATATAAAGTTAAGAAAATGTACATACTTGTGAACCAAATTGTACAAGAAAGTCTATATTTTGGCTAATAAATGAACAGCTGCAACTTTAAAGAACTGGTTATCCTTGGCCAACGTATTTTGTATTTAATGACGTAATTTATTCACAATTGAGATGGATAATTGATATTGCGCGTTAGGGCTATTTCAGGCTATTGCTTTTGTGGAAGCAGAGAGTACATCTACACGTTACAGAATTCAACGTGGCAATTTTTAAGGCACATTTCCAGGCAATTCCGTTCGGGATTGAAGGTGTTGTTTTATAATGTAAATAATTAAAGTGTATCAGTGCAGAGCTACGACGACACCTAATTGCACATTGGATTGCGCATTTTAAACAAACTTCTCTGCGGCTGAAATTTGACTTTTTGTAATATCTATGGTAAATGAAAGTACTATCGGAAATCCAGTGGTGCATGGTCTGGCATTGGTGCAGTGTGTCAGACTGGCTTAGCAATGTGCCTCTATTCTTAAGATGTAAAATGGGCAATGCAACGCAGTGGTGTCAACTCAGTTTAACGTCTGTTTCCCTGCATAAGCAAATATAGTTCGGCCATTCGTTTGTTTAAGAAAACCATTAATTTTGTGTATCCTTGAAAGGATCACTTTGAACAGTTCTGATCAGAGGTGTATGTAAATTTGGTGCTCGAGCTCCCTCTACAGTCGATTCTAGCCGGCCATGTTGTCCTCGTCAAGAGGGCCCCAGATCTTCGAGTCCGGACTACTCCGAACATAAAGAAAATATAAAGCACATTTCGATTACACAATTTCACCTCGTAAATGTGATAATACATCTTCCACATTTAAACATGCTTTAAGATACGTTTCACACACGCACAGAGGGGACACTGTAATGTTTGTTAAAATAATAATGGCAAAAACTGAAATGAAATTGTTATAATTACATAGAAATATACAACATATTATTCAGTGGACCTCAGATGGCAAGTAAAATATTTTTAAAATAGCTATAGGCCTACTTTTCATACAAGTAGCCAAATGTTTCTAGAAATCTTCTGAACAGGGATTATTCTAAAGAAGTAAAGTAGACAAATGTAGCAAATTCTGTTTTGCATTATTGGTAAATACGAAACTTATTTTTATTAAATGCACTTATTATTATTTAAAATTTCGGCAGAAATTTGACAGGCTGAAATATAATGGGGTCTAAAAAAAGTGTGCAATAGTGTTTAGGAGATTTCGTCAAACGCTGTACTCCATTTATTTCTGTTAATTAATTCGTTTTTGAATCGTTATTG
>JACYXH010000492.1:52500-62500 GCA_026745465.1 Lota lota | reverse complement strand
CACACACACACACACACACACACACACACACGCGGGCCTCTATCCGTCCACTGACCGCATGAGGAGGGGCAAGAGATCGCCTCTCAGAAAACACATGTCTCACACACTGCATACTTCTGTACACAGGACACGCGGACCAGAACAATCTGCTGCTACTGGTTACAGCCGTTACACACCGCCGAGGGAGAAAGGGAGAGGAAGGGCAGGGGAGGGAGAGAGAGGGGGTCAGGTCTCCATTTTACTCCTGCCAAAGATATGCGACTTCTGTGTCTCCTGCATGTTTTATGGGGCATTCATTATTGAGAATGTAAGTGAAAGTGCAGCAACATGTTAAAGAATAGCCAGGGAATAGAGAGAGAGAGAGAGAGAGAGAGAGAGGGGGGGAGGGGGGGGAGGCAGTTGTGTTGCTCCCTGCATCACTGCTGGACAAAAGGGCCGAGAAGGAGCGACATTCTCTGGGGCTGAAGACGGGAGAGAGGGAGGCTGTGATTTCATGGCTATTGTTGGTGGAGATTCGAGAGAGGAACTCTTCACTGAATCCGAAAGGCAACAAGTGGGGGGGGGGGGGGGGGGGGGGGGGGGGGGGGGGGAGGCGGATGTGGGGAGGGGGCAGACAGAGGGAGAGGCGTTGGGCCCTTTTGCCGTTCATCCAGCTGAAAGATTGTGCTTTTCTCAGCTCTCCTTCGCCTATCCTGCCCCCATACGAGCCTCTGTTACAGGGCAATTATGGAAATGGACCTTTGAAGCAGAGCACCACTCTCTGCTTGCTTCACCCTCGGACAAAGCAAAGGCAATAAGGAGTTTTTATAACGCCCTCCTCCCCGTAAAACTTGGTTTGACCCCAGCATGCATATGCTCCTAACGGTCATTTCATCTCATTCATTCTCCCCCACAATAGCGTTTATAATGCAGCTATTTGTAGCCCTTGGTGTAAAACCGAACGTAAAAGAAAACACAGGATTGCAGCAATTTCTACTATTTTGAAAAAGTCTCCGGGACAGAAACAGTCTGGAGACGTCGTCGGTGGGGGGCCATCTCGACGGTTGTTAGCTGTGGAGTTTAGACCGCACCTCAGCAACATGTACACCCCCACTCGAAGACGTCACCGGTGGAGGCCTAGGGAGACAGCAGCCTCGCGCAGCCCGGCTTTGTACGGTCAGTCCGCGCTGCAGCAGGGAATGTCTCCACCACGCGCGAACCAATAGCACACATTTTCCCCGGCTTTTGCGAGGGGGTTTTCACGGGAGAGAGCGATGTCTCAACACAGGGGCCGACACAGCGGAAGGGTGTATACACACACACACGCACACACACACACACACACGCACGCACGCACACATGCATACACACACACACACACACACACACACACACACACACACACACACCGGCAGTGTCTCCACTACACTCTGAGAAGCACATCTGACAAACACCACCCCCCACCCCCCTCCGCCCCCGCGCGGTTGCAGACGTTCACTCATCGCCGATAATGAGAGAGACACATTTTGGACGTTTTCTAATATTTGTACAGACTTCATACATTTTGAGAGACTCGTCGTTTTCTCTTTGAGTTCATAGCCCCCGGGGTGAGGGTGGGGCACGTTGGGGCGGTGGACAGGGTGAGGGAGTGGCTGTGTGTGTGTGTGTGGGGGGTGGAGGGAGGAGGAGGGGGGTGGACGACGAGGCGAAGCGGTAGCAGGGTCGGTAGCCGCGGTCCTTGACTCTTTTGGGGACGGGGGGTGGGGGCGGTGGCGTCGGACTCGGTGAAGGAGACTTAATAAATTCTTCTTCCTTGGAACACTGTCAAACAAGTCCCCCTCGTACATCTCCCCTGCATACATTACAGGCCTGCGTGATGGATTAGAGACCCTCGCGAGAGGGTGAACCAATGGACCGTCTCCCTCGGCGTGATTAATAGAGTTTATTAAGAGAGTTCTCTCCTTTTTAATAATGGTAATGTGGAGGCGGAGGGAGGGAGGGAGGGGGGAGGGGTGGGGTGGGTGTGGAGTGTGTGTGTGTGTGTGTGTAGGGGGGGGGCAGGAAGTTGAACGCTGATCGCTGGGAGCTCTGTTTCTCTCTCTCTCTCTCTCTCTCTCTCTCTCTCTCTCTCTCTCTCTCTCTCTCTCTCTCTCTCTCTCTCTCCCGCTCTCCCCTCGGAACCGAAAGCATCTTTAGCAAGAGTTCATCTGGTCGACCTCCAACCACTCATATCCATCACATCACTATCAGCTTCACACCGGAGACAGGAAGCTCTCCTTTATGTAATACACACACTTTAAATGAGACGTGCACAATATCTGCCCTGCTATGTCACTGTGTGGCACGTGTGTGTGTCTGTGTATGTATGTCTGTGCATGTGTGGGTTTGTGTGCGTCTGTGTATGTGTGTGCATGTGTGGGTTTGCGTGTGTGAGTGTGTCTTGGTCAAAATGTGAGTGTCGAAATGTGTCTGAATGTTGATCATTTGAAATATCTCTCGCTGCAGCCCCACTTCTGTTTCTCATGATAAGGCTAGGTTCACAGAGTGCCATGAATACACGCCACTTTCTTACCTAGGTGGCTTTTCTTCAGCACTTCAGTGCATGTGGCTTCCCTTACATGGACTGTAAAGACATAAAATAGAGTTCATGCAATGTTGTGTCAGCAAGTGTGTTAACGGCTGTGGATATTTGCTGGTGTGTGGTTCTGTGTTTCTGCGTGTGTGTCTATGTGTTTCAGGGTGTGTGTGTGTGTGTGTGTGTGTGTGTGTGTGTGTGCACGCACACGCATATCCGTGTGTTTATATAAGAACGAGATCACAAGGTATGCGTGTCCAAGCAGCCGACTGGCTAATCATTGCTCTTCGGAACAGAGCAGGGGCACAATGTGAGAGGTGGAGGGTTTTGTCTACCAGGAAACTGTTTATCCATCGAGGGCTCAGTCGACGTATCAGCATGACACAGAAACAAGTGGGACTGTACAAGCAGTGGACACGGTTGCTGCTACTTATCGCCCCGCTGTATTTCGCAACACACCACAAAGCGAGTCATTTATTCAAACACGGACACCACTGATAGTCCCATTCATGTTCCACCGTGTAGAAGCATGACCCAGACAGGTTCTGTTTGCTCTGCCACCGCAAACCAGACGTACCCACACACATGCAAACACACACACACACACACACCAACACACACCAACACACAGACAAGGGTGTTGGTCAAATGATGCGCAGGTGCGCATATACACTTGCTCACACACACGCACACACACACACACACACACACACACACACACGCATACACACACACACACACATACACACGCATACACACACATACACACACACATACACACCAACACACAGACACACACTTGCGCACTTGCCCACACACACATATACAGACGGACACATGCAAACATTCGCACACGCTCAAAAACACAAGCACACATGCACATACACAGATGCGCGCAGGCACCCATACAAGCACACACACACACACACACACACACACACACACACACACACACACACATACATAAACACACACACACAAACAGCCAGAGATGACAGGGGGATGTTGCTATTGGCTTGCGGGCTTTATAAGACGATGTCGATGACGCAGGTGCCTCTACTGTACATCGATGATGCTACTGGGATCTGAGTTGTAACCCCCTGCTATTGATTTGACTGGAGTCCCAGCCTGGCCTGACAATGTTCACTATCCTTAAGGCAGGCCGACAAGCAGGTAAACATTTGTATTCAACCTGTTCAGTGTGGTATTGTTATAATCTCGTATTAATGATTAATTGTGACGGGTTAAAACAAATGTTTGCTCACTGGAAATGGTTAACTGAGAGCACGGCCAATATAGATACAGCCTATTCATTTATTGTAATGAACAATAATCGAACAGTTTAAATGAATTAATTCATAAGTGACGCAAAGCAAACAAATAATTTCAAATGGAAAATAATTGACAGAAGAAGGAGAGATAGGAAGGGACCGAGAAGGACGCGTTTCGAGGCTTGAGAGGAGAAACAACAGCAGCAGACACCCCATCAGAAGTGTGATGTGATGACGCTACATAGCGTTTGACCTTTCACAGGGGGGGTATACATATGGGCTCCATCGAGTGCTTCCTAGAGGTCCCGGGAGGATTTTTCTTTTTTACAGAGGAGTGTCTTCTGGAAAATCTCCAGGAAAAGGAGAAAGCCGCCAAAGTGCTCCATTCTTCCGAACTTTTCTTTGTGCTTAGATAAACTTGTTGTCAGGCGTATTGTCAGCCACTTCAGCATGACAACTCACTGCCAGATAATGGCATTGCCATGCAAATGAGCTGGTGTGAGAGCTACCCGGCTTCAAGCGCGAACGTGTGTGTTAGTGCCTCGTGTGTGTGTGTGTGTGTGTGTGTGTGTGTATTCATGTGCAGTCAAACATGCATAATTATTGTGTGTGTGTTTATTGAAGTGTTAAAAAAGAAAAGTAGGCATCAGTGCATTTCAAAAAGTTGCATGAGAAGCGGTCTAGAGTGGAACTCCAGGAAATGCAAGCCAAAATGTAAATATATATAATATTATCTACGACAGTAAGCAGAACCTCGAGGATGGGTCGGTTCCACACTTGAAATGTTCAGCTTGAGTAAGTTCGGCCCAGTTAGGTGTGGCCTGGCTTGGTCAGGTCAGGTTGGATCTGGTCTGCCTTGCTTCACTTTGTTTCAATTGCAGTGTTGTGCTTCCAACCTTAAACACAACGTTCCAAAGACGGGCAGCGGCACGATTCACCCTCAGTGATCAGTCCCCTTGTCAGCGGCTGAGCAGGAAGCAGGAAGTGGAGGGTGATGGGATATGTAGCGAGGCTACTCCGACTGAATGCTCCCCGCCATCCCCAGCTGAGAAGCATTTTCTTGCTATTCTACTCTAAAGGAGGTCAAGCACAATGAAGTGACTGGAAACAAGAGAGGGGGGGGGGGGGGAAGGCACTGCCCCACTGCCTCTCCTCACCGTGGAGGCCCTAAAACATCCCCCCCCCCCCCCCCCCTTCCCACACATTCACACACTATACAGACAGACAGACAGACAGACAGACAGACAGACAGACAGACGGACACAAACACACAGCTCTCACTTCACGGTAAGACAGAAGCGTCCACTGAAAAGCCGTAGCATAGGCCGGCCCCCTCCCCTCCCCTCCCCTCCCCTCCCCTCCCCTCCCCTCCCCTCCCCTCCCCTCCCCTCCCCTCCCCTCCCCTCCCCTCCCTTTGAAAGACAAGAGCCTTCACTTGTGAATGACTGAGCTGTTCTCCCTGAGATCTGTGAATCCATGGTTGGTTAGCTGATGACTGGAGGGCAGGCCGTTTGGACCTTGAGGTCCCACGGGAGCCCCATCGCTCGAGTGGCGCAGCAGCCTTCATTTACGAAGACCATGAGAACAGGCATGCCTAATGTCATTTTACAGGTAGATGGAGCGGGAGATTGGAGAGTAATTGCGAGTAATAACAGATAGCTCTCTTTAAGTCCCAGGGGAGCCCTCTCCGGTTATGCTCCCCCCCCCCCCCCCCCCCACCCCACCCCTCCCCCCTCCCAAATTCCCAGAAGAAGCGTTGACGTATTTGCTCTGTGCCAAGTGAAATATACAGCGGATGAACTGTGACCTTTGCTCCCTGGTGCTAGAGGTCAGTCAGACCACTTTACATACACAGATGCAGCCCTCCTTTCCGGAAATGATAAGACAAACTGCAAAGAAGAGGTAAGGTCAGCGAGTTAAACCAACAGCTGAAATGACATTTAATTGGCTGGTGAGCAGTGTAACTGTCATGCAATTCCCCTTGGGCCCGCTCAGGAAGACCCACTCATGGCCCCCCATCTCTCTGTCTATATCCCTCGCTCTTAATCTTTTTCTCATAAGTCGTTCCCACAGGTTCAACTAGTGGATGTTCGGTGGGGAAGAGGACAAAATGATGATATTGCCTCTCATTCGATTACTAATGCTTGGTGGTTATTGTTGATATTGTGGGCAAAATACAATGAGACGGCGACAGGAGAGGAGGCGAAATGTCAGAGTAAATTACAGGCATATGCAGGAGCTGGCTGCAGATCAGCTGGCAGTGCTCAAAGGTCTTCTTTGCTAATTGCTCATATCCTAGCAGCAGTGAGGGCCATCCAACTGCTGGGCAAAAGGCAGGCTGACTGAGAAGAGGCAGATAAGGCTGTTTGCATGGATCATCCAACCCATGCTCTAATGACTTGTTTAGCCGTGTGTGTGTGTGTGTATGTGTGTGTCACAAGCAGTGACGCACAGAAGATGGCAAGGGAGCTGTAAGGCCTCTTGTAAACCAGTGCATATGTGTGTGTGTGTTTGTGTGTGCGTGTGTGTGTGTGTGAGAGAGAGATAGAGAGAGAGAGAGCGATAGAGAGACATGGTACGAGATTTAATGGATGTGAGTAAATGCAAGCTGGTGACATCATCTGCTTGTGATTGTGTGTGTGCATGTGTGTGTGTGTGTGCATGTGCGTGTGTGTGCGTGTGTGTGTGTGTGTGTGTGTGTGTGCGTGTGCGTGTGTGCGTGTACGTGTGTGTGTGTGTGTGTGTGCGTGTGTGTGTGTGTGTGTGTGTGTGTGTGTGTGTGCGTGCGCGTGTGTGCGTGTGCGTGTATGTGTCTGTGTGTGTGTGTGTGCCCGCACGTGTGTGTGTGTGTGTGTGTGCACGCACCAGGCATGTGCGGGGCTGGGCGGCTGAGCATATATAAGGAGGAGTAATGGTTTCAAGCGATTCCATCCCAGTGACTCGGCGGGTCCCGTGTTCGGGGCTGTGAAAGACGAGCGAGAGGGTGTGTGTGTGTGTGGGAGATAATAGGCCTTCATCCACGCCACTCAACGCTTCGCTGGCACACAGCTGGCACACAGCTGGTCATTGAACCGGCAGCTCCTCCCAAACCTCCCCCCCCCCCAGTTGTCCCCCCACCAGAAGCCCCCCCTGCAGAAGGCCAGACATGGTAAGGGAATACGTAGGAAGAGGGCTGGGAAGGAGAAAAAACATTAATGCTTTAATGGGGAGGGGGGCGGCGGTGTGGGCAGGAGGAAGTTATGGTGGGGCCCACCACTCCCTAGATCCATCTGGGGCCTCGGCCAGGAGGGGGATCCGTCAGTGACAGACAGGTGTTCCTCAGCAGCCCAGTTAATCCCGGCCTGGCCCCTCTTCTCTGGGGGCCCACGGTGCCTCTCTGTGGGCTGAGCTCTCTCGTTGCTCCCCCTACTGTACTAGCTGGAGCGTGGTGTCCTGCACCCTATCCACAGTCTCTTCAGTCTTCAGTCTCGTCGCTACCAATAATCACAATAATCACAATAATCACAACAACGTGTCAACTTGGATGTAAGGCGATGTTTTTTGTGTGGTGTCGCATCTCAATTCAAATTGTTAGAAATACAAATCCTTTAGGGAATCATTTAAATAAAGCCAAGAAGTGCAGAGCAACCAGACCATGTTAATGAGGGAACAACTGCAGAAATGCTCCAATATGTTTTTTTCTTTTTTGTCAATATCATCTCTACGGCACTGGTTCAGGGTCGGGCCTTGTAAGAAAAAAAGACCTCTGAAACCCGGACACGACCAACACCATCCACAAACACACAGCAAGCCCTGGGGCTTAGTGGAACACCGAGTCCGGGTCTCAGCCCCATGTTCCAGAAACGTCCCTGCAGATGAGCGATGACCAAAGCCGCCCGATGACGCCACGAGCTGGTCCTCTGTCCGTCGGCTGCGTTCGAGTCTTTTTGGCCGAACGGCTTGATTCCTGCTCCTCAATGCACCCCATTTGTTTCTCCAAACGTTTCTCACTCTGAATCAGGGATCTCTAGTGTGAGAGGCCTTGTACGCCTGGAAGAAAGCCCTTGGCTAACGTGTGAATTGTAGATCGGCGACAAAAAACAACAACAACCCAAACCGTGGCGTGCTGAAGAATCGGCACGGGGAAAGTTGAAAGACCAAGACGCTCCTTTGACTGACGAGGATGTCGGGTGAGTGACAGATGATGAAGAGCTCCTCTGTGGTCACCAGCAGCAGCAGAGACTGGGATGCCATGTGTAGCTCCCCAGATGTCAAGGAGAAGCTATAAATCTCGGGCCCGGGGTGTGAGAGAAAGACCATGATATGCTGCCGGGTAAACCCTGTTCCTTAATAAAGGATTAAAGTGTGGCGGGGCACAATATGCCACCTTCTATGAAATAGAGAAAATGATTATCACAGAGGCGGTGTGAAAGAGAAGCTCTAACTGTGAGGATGGGTGTTCTATCGTTTATATATATATCCCAAAATTACAGTCCCAGACAGCGGAGAGCATTCCACAGATGTGTGAAAACCTTATGAAATCTGCAGCAGCTTTAAAGTGCACAGGGTGGAAATGAACACCAGTCGATAGCAGAAGTGCAGTAAATTTTCGCCCTGGCGCGGGAACCTGTGCACTTCACCAGGAGCTCCGGGAGGAGAGCCGGACCCCACTCTGCCATTCCAAGAAACCCGTTGAATGATTACATAAATGGCCCGGAAACTCAAGAAACCCAATGTCCCGTGGCCTGTAAACGGAGAAGGCCATTGGGTTTATTTTGTTGTTGTCGGGGTTTTTTTTGACAGGAGGAGATGATCCAGCAGGTGGGCTGTCAAATGATTGCATTTAATTTCATATCTTTTGCGGACTGATAGTTTCTCTATCAATCTCTGCGGCAAGATTCATACTATTTTGGAAAAGAAAGCGACATTTTTCTTTGTTTATTTTTTTAAATAACGACTGTGGTTTTTCGAAAACCTGAAACAGATTCATTTATGTAGACTGGAACACAGCAGAGGTTTCATGCTACGCTGTGTAAAATAAACAAATCTGGTTTGTTGCTGCCCATCTGTCATTACTAAGTAGTTCACTCATTGTTCCAGAACAGTCCATCGATCCAACCTAAAGAACAAAGTAGACGCGGAGTCATTTAGACTACACTAAAAATGGCAGCCCTTAACCGTAAAAACCCCGTTTTTGGGGTTTGAGGGAATCTAATCAAATGCAATGCGTAAGAGCACTCGACATCGTCTTTACAAAACATTCGCTACACGAGCGCTTTTCCGCGGTGTGTCTTCGTCTCGTTCACGGTCCCACATGATGCTGGGCCTGCCGTCGCCCCCTGGACCAGAGCGCTGCGGCGGCGGCGGCCGCCGCAAACATCAGAGGTGGCCTGTACACTTTGGTGACTGATTAACTTTCTGCCGTTGTTCTCGCAATGCAGGCTTGCAACGTCAGTTAACCGCCAACTGACCTGACTGTCGTGAGATAACACGAGAGGCTGATTGTGACGAATGCAAATGGTGTTTAAGAACTGCTCCATACATCTTGGATACACAGTGCGCCGCTCTAATAGGACCCTGTAAACAGTAGTGGCTTCCTTATTGCCATGTCATGTAAGTGTTTCCAATTGAACAGAATCAAATCACATCAGTGGACCTTCATGTGGACTAGCAATAACATGCAAAGCATTAGGGAAGTTGAATCCTCTCCACATTTGCATACAAACAGTCCAACTTTTCACTTAAACCA
Source organism: Lota lota (assembly GCA_026745465.1). NCBI lineage: Eukaryota > Metazoa > Chordata > Actinopteri > Gadiformes > Lotidae > Lota > Lota lota. Next base: position 52,947 of record JACYXH010000492.1, on the reverse strand, counting down.
TTGTGGAAATCAAGTTATACAAACCACTTGTTTATGAGTTTGCGGGATGGGCGTGATGTAGATAACTAAGGAGCATGCTTTGTTTAGGGAAGCAAAACACATCCAGATGACGGCGATGGGACCCTGCTTCACGGCAGCACACAGAGAGAGAAGGCCCTGCATGGTTTACACAGGGCTATAATCTGAGAAGAGATGACTCTGTACCCAGCTACAAATTAAATCTAGCAGGAGTCTGGATGCCATTATCATTGCGCTCGATGCCTACATCTTTTAAACATACAACATAAATATGAACGCTGTCGTATCAAACGAGCCCCTAAACGTCTTTGTTTTGTGGGAACACTAACATAAATGAAAACGCTAAAGCAGGGTAAACACAGCTTATTCCTGCTTTAAGTATATGAGTGGCACCAAATGTTTCTGGGTCAAGTGATCGCTGGCAGATTT
>JACYXH010000492.1:40000-45000 GCA_026745465.1 Lota lota | reverse complement strand
AGGACGTGGCGGTGGTGGGGGGGTCGAGTGTCGGGGACCCAGGACTACTGAGTCTGGAATAGTCGCATCGCAGAGCCCTGAGTCCTCAAATCACTCACTGTCAGGGCCGGTCTCCCAGAACTGGCATCATGTCCCAGACATTCACATTTCCTTAGCCTGTGGTTGCGAGAGCTAACGTTGAGGTCAGCAAGTAGAGGGTGTGTAAAGCCTCTCATCCATCAGTGTAGCGGGTTATGTGTGCTTGCCGCCGCGGCCGAGTCCTGGCATCCAGGGCCTGGCCGACGGCGGGGGGGAGGGGGGGGAGGGGGGGGGGGGGGGGGGGGAGGGGGGGAGGGGGGGGGAGGGGGCCGTCACACAGAGCAATTGTCGAGAGAAGAGCTAAAACAACATGTGTCCATGCCTCCAAAATCTAGAGCAGATTCTTCACTCGTTATTATGATGAGAACAAACACGCTTGTGGCTTCTTTGTTCTTTCCTCCTATGTGTGTGTGTGTGTGTGTTGTTGTTTTAGTTGGCAACACGATCAGAGCGAGCGAAAGGAACCACTTTGATTGTTATTGCTCATTATTGCTCATTATTATCACAACTCAAGGCGTTGAGTTATTTGGAGATGGTTTTAATGTGTGCGGTTTACAGTCACTATCTCAGACACACATTCACACTCACAACTCCCAAACTAGTAAACCAGCACAGAAGCCCCCCCCCCCTCCCAGGAGAATGGTCTGGAAGGGTGGATGGAAGGATCAGAGATTAGGATGGAAGGACCTACGGTAGTCTGGGCAGACTACTGTAGGTTTGTACTAGAGGAACACAGAGAGACCGGCAAACAGGAGGAGAGTGGTCAACCGGCGGGCAGATTGGCACTTTAGACGGACCCTCACCTGTCTCTTACAGGGGCACCACGGCCAAACATAAATATATCATCCACATCAATATATCATCCAACGCCGTCCACCAGCTTTTACCTCATCCATTTTTACAGCAACTGCTGTACATTGATGAATGAAACATGACCTCGGCCACATCTGCTACGGTTGCTTTCACTGAATTGTGTTTATATATTCTTTCAGATTATCTAAGATGGATTCAATTGTTAATCGAGCACAATTATTTATTAAACCGTGTGTCTGTGAGAACACAAATCAAAAAGTGCAGGGAAAAGGTTGAAAAAAGTGCAGGATATCGATGTATAAAATCCTACTTATGACTTATTTACTGGCACATTTGCCCTTTTCAGGGTCAAGGGTCACTGCGCAGCATGTTAAGCATGGCATTAAAGCCACAAGTGCAAGGACTGGTATTTCCCCTGGGAACACATACCAGAAATCCACACTTTCCTGTAAATATTCCCATTAAATAGCGGCCTCTGAGTATCCACGGCATCCTTCCTGTCCGCGATCCCATGTTCGTACTGATTTCTACCTCCTCCCCCTCCCCAATCTTTACGAACCGCTGAAAAGTATCACATCACCATCCCCACCACAGAGATCACTTTCCAGGGATCACCGGGACATTTGTCAGGAAAATGGAATGACAAAACCGAACCAGGTTTTTACACGTTCGCCGGAATTCAATTAAAATGTGATTAGCGAGGGGTATTAGAGGAGCAGTGCCCTCCGCCCAAGGGCTGTTGGGGTGTTGTCATCCCCCCCCCCCCCCCCCCCCCCCCCCTCCACCCCCACCCCCACCCCCTTTGCCCACTCGGGTTTCCATGGCGATTACTCCCCTAACAGGATGACCTTCAACCTCTGGACAGGTGCTGTTTTGACGGGATGGGAGGGCGTACATGTCATCACACCGAGAGGGATTAACGAGGGCTCAGGGACGACTGGGGTCTCCCCGTGCCATTCCAGAGGGCATTCCCACATTCTGACGTGCATAGGCATGAATGTGGGGCCCCCCTGGGTCACCAGAAATGGAGTACATGTGCCGTAATTTGATGACAATGGAGACACATGACAAATCTGTTGTGAGATTATAATGGTTTAGGGTGACGGGTACTGGCTATTAGGTTGTAGTGGACGCCCTTTTGGGACGATTGATAAAAGTCCCGTGTGGTCAACCCACACCAAATGTTACAATTATTTGTCAAAGTTTCAAAACACTTACAAAAGCATACCGTATTTAGTTTTAGCTTTGTACATTTTGCCTTATTGCACATTGTCTGGCATCCTCTCTATTGTGAGATGTATCCTCTAATAGAGGGTCGAAAAGACTTTGAGCCAATTGTCAAGCTTAAGGCAGGCTTGTCGAAACGCTGAAACATCATAAGGTTAATATGGGCTTTGGATGGGAACATTCGTTCGGAACCGCAACGAGGTGTGAAGACAAAGGGGCAGCCATAACACCAACTACGACTGCCCTCGGCCCATTCTCCTGTCCCACTCATCCTCCCAGTCCATAATGTCCCATTAGAGAGAGAGAGAGAGACGAACAACGAAGAGTCAGAAACCAAACACATACAAACAGCTCCAGCTAGAACGCTCCAGATGCTTCCATTTTGTACTGTTTACCGGGAGTTTTCCAGAGCAGACTAAATAGGGCTGTGTTTGTCGCAGGCACGCGCTACACCGCCTTTTCCAACCACCCAGACCTCTACTTAGGCAGCCTGTGGAATAAACAGCTTTCCTCTGCGAGTGGAACTTGCGGTGGTCGTGTTGCGTGTGGCAGGGGTGGGAGACGAGGTGGGAGACGAGGTGGGAGACGAGAGGGGAGGTTCCCTGGAGCGACGGGCTTGTTATCAGGGTCCAACACAGCAACTAGACACGCGGCCACAATAAAGCCTCCAGAACCGCTGTCGTATTTGATTTCATTTGCTAAATGATTGCTTAATTCTTAACTTATAAGCGTTTATTTAGGTTATTATGTTTTGTTCATTTATCCATGTATGCATACATGGGTTGATTTATTTCCAGATTGTTTTTTTATTCACAATTTGTTTTATGTTTTTGATTTTTCTTCAATTCATTTTTTTTTATTTCATGTACACGTTGGTTTGTTTGTCGGTTGCTTTGTTCCACTTCCAGTGCTCAGCGATTAACATAGTTCTGCACTCGCTCGCCACTCACCTGGCTGGGATCCCGATACCAAACCCTGTTAAGACACGGGGGGAAAGGAAAACACTGTTTTCAGATGCTTCTACATGGAGATTTGGCTCAGGTTTTGAGGTAGGAGAATTGCGTGGAACCAGGGCCACTTCTTATCTGGCGTCACTAACAACAAACTGGTGTGGACCATGACAGTTGGAGCTGGAAATAGGAGAACATAGTAAAGCAAACACAAACAAGCACAAACAAAGTTGTATTGCTACGTTAGCATCATTTTTCTGTATGTTTCTGAAGAGAACCGTACATACGCACGACTGTACCACGTGAGTACAAATACGCAAGCAAAAACACGGGCGACCAGCTAGCTTATTCTGGGATCAAGACCTGTTCTCCAAAGTCCATTATCTCTGAGGGAGAAGCGTTAGTGCAGCAGAATCAATAAAAAAAAAGACAAGACAGAACGGTAGGATTAGAAAGAATTAATAAACTGCAAGTGTGCCACTGATAAGAGTGTTTGGAAATAAATTGTAATCAGATAAAATGATTACCCTGTAAAAAGAAAACAGTTGATGGAGCTGGTAAAAGAGACCGGAGCCTTTTTGGTGCCTTTTAACATTTCAAACCAAACCGCCTTGATGGCGGACATATTTCAGACCGCCATTTCTTACACCATGCTTTCGTATGCTAACTGGAAACATACTAAGTGGTCTGTTTTTGGTGCCTGATGAAATTCTGTTTTCGCTGTCAAACATTTTAATGACTTTTTCTTTCCATGCATCTGTGGCAAAACAAACTGCAGCTTTTAGTAATCAAGGACAAATGTAAAACAGATGTTTTTAAAGGGTGAAAAAGACAACGCTCAAATTTTTTAAAATATATAGTATGTTTTTCTAGGTGGACTATTGCAATGGGAGCAACAGATTATAGTCATGTTTCATCAACACACATCACAGCACACACACACACACACACACACACACACACACACACACACACACATACACACTCTTATATCCCACACCCACATCCCCTCCTCCCTCCACACACACACACACACAAACACACACACACACACACACCAATGGAAACAAAATCTTTACAGTGATCGTACATAGCATTTAATAACCCTGCCGCCAGCGTTGCTATTTTATTTCATGAATCACACAGTGACAAGGGAACTAACGCAACATCACGACGAAGGAGCCATCGCTGATACTTTCCTATCAATCAGAGGCGTTTTATTGGGACAGCAAATCACAGCTGAAGAGCATCAAATGCTCGGGCAGGTTCAGTGTGGGTTCCCCGGAAGACTTCCCATGATTCATCGGGATAGAGAGTTATGTATCTTTAATGAACAGCGAGACGACGGCGTCATTGACGAGCGTTTTTCGCCGTGGTCGGCTCGGACGTTGCAATGACCTTTAGCCTGGGCTCGGCTTAGACGACTGGTTTGTATAAGGGGAGGTTGTTATAGGTGAGGGGGAGGTATATAGGTGTCCTCTAGACGATGGGCTGTATTTCAACTGTGTGAGGCACCACGTCAACAGTGGCAACAGACACGACTGAAATGTCCACGATCAAGGTGGACCAAAAACGATCAGTGATCAAATAATAAGTAATATCTTTAAATTGGCATATTAATACGTAATGTAAAAAAGCTATACCATAATATACTATCCCTTTTAAAAACCACACACATGTAAGCCTGACATTACAAACAAAGATCACTCACAGTACAGAAGTCCACCTCTCACTGAGGAAACCCAGAAGAGTTCTGCTGTCAAGCTTCCTGTTCAGATAGCTAAGCAGTGTGTGTGTGTGTGTGTGTGTGTGTGTGTGTGTGTGTGTGTGCGTGTGCGTGTGCGTGTGTGCGTGTACGTTTTGGACATGCTCTATAGTGCACTTCCTGGGCTGTTGTGGATCAGCGGTGTGATGAGGTGCTACCTGGAGTTC
>JACYXH010000492.1:27500-32500 GCA_026745465.1 Lota lota | reverse complement strand
TTACCCTAATACAAATGGGATGCAAATGTTACTCTTGCCTGACATCTCTTTCATCCCCTTTACTTTTTTTTGTTGTTGGTCTTTTCTCTCTCTCTCACTTTAAAAACAAAAACAAAGTACTGTTCCCCCCCCCCCCCCCCCCACCCCAGCCACCCCAGCCGGAAGCACGGGGTCAGAGCCCCCCAGGGGGTTTCTGGGAACACAAACACGCTGGTGTAGCTGGCAGGCCCCGGCTCGCTAAAGAGTTCACACAGAAGCCAAAACATTTGTTACGGACTCATTTCATTTCCTGGTCCAAATGTCCACCACTGAAAAGCGAATGTAAGAACATGCGTTTGCATACCGGGCCTCCGAGGAAGCCAAGCTCAGCAGAAAACAATCGGAGCTTGTGGAGGGTCCAATAAGCGAGGGACTGTGTGTGTGTGTGTGTGTGGGGGGGGGGGGGGCTAATGGTAGCCTAATTGTGCTACAGTGAAAGGGAATGCTAGCTAGAAAAGGGGCCTTGCATGGTAGCATAGCACTCAGGAATCCGTCACAGCAGGCCTGGTTATTTACAGTGTCCTATTGTCCAGTGTAAGTATATTTTCTCAAATTTGTTATACGACGGCCCCGTTGCAGTGAACACTTTAGCATAACGCGATAAGATGAAAAAATTAATGTTCCCGCGACGGGAACGGGAATAACATTGTACTAATATACACCCATCTATCAACGAAGCCCTCACAATGCTACAACAATATTTCATTTCCCCGTAAAGCTTTCTCACTTGTTTGCACAGGTGGACCTGAACATTATACAGACTTCACAGGAGTGTGTCCAGAGGCATTTCACAGCTTATCCATATTTAAGGCCTGGAACACCAAGGACGGCCCAAGCCCCGGGCACACAAACAAGCCAAGCGTATATAAATAAATATATATATATACAGGAGACAGGACCAGTCGTAGAGGCCACCGTTGACCATTTATTTATGAAGTCGACGCTCAGGGGAAGTGAGCTGGCCATTCTGAAACAACTGAAAGTGCTTAAATCCAAGCTGAATATTTCATCCCTCCTCCACCCGATCGCAGCCACACCTTTTGAGTTCCTTTGAAGGGGCAAGGGAGAGAGGGGGACTGTGAAGAGACAGGCACGGATTGAGGAGAGGGGAGGTGGAGAGAGAGAAAGAAGAGAGAGAAAGAAGGAAGAGGGGAATGATTTGAAGACACTGCAGGTGATGCAAGAACTCTCTTGATCAGAGGCAATGTACACAGGTGGGGGAGAGAGGTGGAGGAGGAGGAGGAGGAGGAGGAGGTGGGGGAGAGAAGTGGAGGAGGAGAGGAGGAGGTGGGGGAGAGACGTGGAGGAGGAGGAGGAGAGGAGGAGGTGGGGGAGAGACGTGGAGGAGGAGGAGGAGGAGGAGGAGGAGGAGGAGGAGAGGAGGAGGTGGGGGAGAGACGTGGAGGAGGAGGAGGAGGAGGAGGAGGAGGAGGAGGTAGCAGGTTCTCCTCAAGGTCAGAGCAAGGAGAACTCATCTCTCTGGTTTGCATTCCTTCCTTTTCTTTCCTTATCTTTCTTCAGTCTCCCTCTCACCCGACCGTCTCTCGGAACATTTCATCAGTGAAAAAAGAAAAAGAAAAGCAAGAGTGGGGAGAGACTAAGGGAGACTGAGGGAGACGGTGGGGGGAGACTGGGGTGCCGAAGTACAGTGCTGGGCACAGCTTTGACAACATCCAGGGAATCAGTCTGTCTTTAGGAAGAACCCTGTTATGAAGCAAGGATACAGGAAAGAGAATCCTAGTTCACTGGGAATGTAAATGCATGATCGGCAGACAGCGCCGTCTCTCGCCCTCCCTCTCGCTAGCTCTCTCTCTCCATCTCTCTCTCCATCTCTCTATCCATCTCTCTCCCTGTCCTTGCCCTCTTCTGCTTCCAGCTCTTTCATTTTGATCTGCCTATCCTAGGCTTATGTGCGAGAGTTGAGAAGACAGCTGTTTGGCAGGTGGCTGTGTGCTGTGGAATTGAGGTCTATGAAATATTTACCGCTGCAGTAATGACTCCCTGGACAGAAGGGAGAATGGAAGGAAAATAATGCTGGTAGTACATGGGAAGAACTTTGAAAAATAAAGCAAAACATTCATTTTTATTATAATAATTCAGTCAGCGATTTTGATTGACTCAGGGAGAAAATAATACCAAAAAGGAAATATATATATTGCCTCATCACCATGCCAAAAAAAACAACTTTTGAGCACATTGACTTGGATACACACCCCTGCACACAAACACACACTCACATACCCCTACACACGCACACACACACACACACACACACACACACACACACACACACACACACACACACACCTACACACGCACACTCACAAACACAACACGAGCCTCTCCCTTAGAAGCGGACTGGAAGATAACACTTCCTGGGGAAGAGCAGAGCATCTAGGATGCCCCCCCCCCCCCCCCCCCCCCGCGGAGGGCCTTTTTAAAGCGCGACCCTCCCCTTGTTTACCTCTGCTGAGGCAGGACTCCGCAGCCTGCCGCCGTCCGGTTTGATCCGGTCCACCGGCCGAGACAGCCTCACAGCAGCAGCCGCTGGAGGAGGTCGAGGAGGAGGAGGGGGAGGAGGAGGAGGAGGAGGAGGAGGAGGAGGTGGACCAGGAGCGGACAAGGAGGAGGAGGAGGAGGAGGAGGAGGAGGAGGAGGAGGAGTAGGAGGAGGAGGAGTAGGAGGAGGAGGAGGAGGAGGAGGAGGAGGAGGAGGAGGAGGTGGAGGAGGAGCGGACAAGGAGGAGGAGGAGGAGGAGGAGGAGGAGGAGGAGGAGGAGGAGGAGGAGCGAAGGAGGAGGAGGAGGAGGTGGAGGAGGAAGAGAAGGAGGAGGAGCGGAGGAGGAGATGGTAGTGGAGGAGCGGACAAGCAGGAGGAGGAGGAGGAGGAGGAGGTGGAGGTGGAGGAGGAGTGGACAAGCAGGAGGAGGAGGAGGAGGAGGAGCGAAGGAGGAGGAGGAGCGAAGGAGGAGGAGGAGGTGGATGAGGAAGAGAAGGAGGAGGAGCGGAGGGGGAGGAGGTGGAGGAGGGAAGGAGGAGGTGGAGGAGCGGAGGAGGAAGCTCCTCTGGCTCTGAGCGCGAGATGCAGCTGTTTTCACAAGGCCCATCACACACACCGTTCGGCAGGATGCTGGGCCGCGGGCCGGGTAGGCCCGGGCGGGGAGGCCCGGGCGGGGAGGCCCGGGCGGGGAGGCCCGGGCGGGGAGCGGGGTCCAGGGGTTGGCGGGGGTACGGGCAGAATAACAACGGAGCTCCTCCTCAACAAAGAGAGAGGTTTAGGGATGAAAGTGGAGGGGCTTCACAGCCAGGGCAGCAGGTCGGGGGTCTGGCTTCTTTGGACACGTCGTCAGCGGGAAAGTGAAACGGGTAGAAGAAGAGGAAGATGTGAAGGAAGGTGGGGGGGGGGGTAAGTGTTGACCAACAAACGAGGAGCCGGGCCCCCAGTCGGGGCCGCCTGACACCGGATTTGAAACGGCTGACATTGAAACATAATTTTTAGTTTCTTTTTCTTTTGAGTTGTTTGTTTTGCTTCAGGTAAATTTTTTGCAAGAGATTGAAGTTTGAAGTTAGAAAAGTTCACAGACAGGAGGTCAAACTATTACAAATACATCTATTGATATGGAATTTTAAATGCGCTTTTATTTGTGCGCTTTTATTTCTAAACGAGGAGCGCAACATCAATGCACAAAAATGAATTCCACCCAGAACAGTCGGATCCAGCCCACAGCGAGCGACTCCAGAGGGAGAACCAACCAGCCTTCTGCAGGCCGGGGCCATGTGACCCGGCCTGTCAGCGGGCCTGTGTGTGTGTGTGTGTGTGTGTGTGTGTGTGTGTGAGCAGTGAGCACCGAGGACCCGGTGTCAGAGACCGGGTTCGAAAAACACGAGCTCTCCCCCCGGAGCGACGGCGCTACACTTCCTGATCAGCGAGGGCCCTGACACACCGGACAGTTGACCTTTGACCCCTCGTCTCACCTGAGTGGCCCTGGCGACCTCCGCCGACGGCTGGCCGCTCCGCAGGGGTCATGGGGGGTCACGGTTGACACAGCAGTCCTGTGTTATGCTGAGATGGACTGGGCCGCCAGCACCGAACACATGTTCCCTCAGGAAGTCAATGTCAAGCCGTATGCGCTATGGTGTGTGTGTGTGTGTGGGGGGGGGGGTTATTTAAGTGTGTGTGTGTGTGTGTGTGTGTATTTGTATGTGCACAACTATCTGCGTTTGTGCACGTGAGTTTCTCTTTGTTTTTTGTACAATATGTGTCTCCCTGCCTGAGAAAGCATGTGTTTCTGCGCCTCTTTAGAAAAGCCCTTGCCTCACATACGAGTAAAGTCAGTTTCCTTGTGTTCTTAAACAATTGCCACTTTTGGATGCTTCAAACAAAGAAGGAGCACTTTATAAGTAACACCGGGGCAGTACTTTTATTTTGAAAAATAAATGTACTGTTAGCGGAGGGAGGCACGGCATTCCAAATTTGATCTGTAACCAGGATCACACACTTTCGCATGAGAGCGCTACACTATAAAAACAACCAGGCTGTTGATAGCAAATGTTAATAGCCGACCTACATGCACATGGAGCGGAAAGGGTGGAGTAGGGGAGTAGGGAGTAGGGTGGAGTAGGGTGGAGTAGGGTGGAGTAGGGTGGGTGGACGGACACGTGGGAGATGCAAAGAAAAATCGATGTGCCTGAAACCACCCCTTCATCTGATGAGCGATGTTAAACAACAACTGCACTGGCGGGCAAGTACCATGATTGGAGTGCTTTGGTCGTGTAAGAGCCTGGAAACAGTGAGAGAGAAAGATACAGAGAGAGATATACAGAGAGAGAGAGAGAGAGAGAGAGAGAGAGAGAGAGAGAGAGAGAGAGAGAGAGAGAGAGAGAGAGAGAGAGAGAGAGAGAGAGAGAGAGCGAGAGTGAGCGAGAGAGAGGGAGAGAGAGAGAGAGAGAGAGATAGAGCGA
>JACYXH010000492.1:12500-22500 GCA_026745465.1 Lota lota | reverse complement strand
CGAGTGAGAGAGAGAGGGGGTGGGATCTGTCTATGACCCACAAACATGTGCTAAATTCATCATGGTTAGCATTTTCTTCATTTTGGACTATTACTTATTGAAAATAAAGATGGCTGTCCACATCAGCACAACAACAATCACCGCCAACACTCTATTCGTCACTGAGAACTTAACAGGGCCATGGAATCACATTGGAAGGGACTCGCACTGAGAGCAACACACATCACGCCTCGACCACTATAGGAAACATCTGGACTACGGTGCACTCAAAACTACATGATGAATACAGGCCCGATGAAAAGTGCAATAGAGATCTCGTCCACATCACACAGAAATAAACTCACTGTGTCAGAGGAACACATCTGACATGCAGTATTCATGGCGGGCACAACATGGCCCTCGTACATGTGCATACTGAGTGTGGTTGTGTACGTCTGGATATGCTCCTGGTTTTCTTCATCCCTTTACCTAATTATATATGAAAGTATACCCAATATGCATTTGTGTGTGTGTGTGTGTGTGTGTGGTTGTGTGTGTATGTGTATGTGTATGTGTGTGTGTGTGTGTGTGTGTGTGTGTGTGTGTCTACGTCCACACTACCCACATGTGGAGTGGTCCCCTGCTCGTTGGTTGTGTTGGGGCGAAAGCAGCAGTTGAATGATATGTTCATCCAATGTGAAGCGCCCCTCGTCTCTGCCCCAGCCTTGGTTTGGGCAAGCCTGCTTCTGGGATCCACTGTCACGCACTATAACCCCACATCACTCAGCACACACACGAAGCACAGAGCAGAGCAGAGCAGAGCAGAGCAGAGCAGAGCAGAGCAGAGGAGAGGAGAGGAGAGGAGAGGAGAGGAGAGGAGAGGAGAGGAGAGGAGAGCAGAGGAGAGGAGAGGAGAGGAGAGGAGAAGAGAGGAGAGGACTGAAACAAACAGAAACATGCATTATGTCTATATTGGGGGAAATAGTGAGAGTGTGTTTAAAGGTTTACAGGTTGAAGCTTGAATTGCACTGGATTGCAAATGGTACATTATGCACTTTCAGTACAAGCTCAGTCTATTACACAATTAGCTTAACCTAATACTACTATATTCGCTTCATACATCACGTTCTGTTTGAGCCTTTGTTTTTGCCATGTTTTCTGTGTCCATGGCATTTCAGCATCTTCTCAGGTCAAAATCGTTGTCCTTGTTGACCTTTTGATGCAATTGACATTTGCATAGCATCGAGGCTAGCATTGGCTTGTTTGCAGTTAGAGGAGCCAGTGTGTTGCTTTTTATTTATATTTTTCTCTGGCTGTGACCAATGAGCAGCAGGCATCCTGCTGTTGCAAGCTGCCCCAGGGCTGTGATGCTATCTCCAGCTAGCTCCTACAATTACTACTACCTCACCGGCCCGGAGGTCAAACTGTAACCTGGTCTCAACATCATCGCGAGCACAATGACCCCACGTAGTTAAATACATTCAAATACACACACACACACACACACACACACACACACACACACACACACACACACACACACACACACACACACACACACACACACATACAAACAAACACACTAATGCTTAAGATGAACCCAGCGACCTTATGAAGTAACTGATGATAACTCAGGTTCCACCTGTCGGGGATCACGTCTCTGAACATCAATGGATTATTAAATGAAATGCTGATGTGGTCAATTACAAGTATGAGTAACGAGGACAAATAAGAAGCAGGTCTAACGTATTAGCTCTTTGATTTGGAAAGAAATCCCCCCCCCCCCCCCCACCCTCCTTCCCTCCATTACACACACACACACACACACACACACACACACACAGAAAGGACACATTTGACTGGGATATGACCCTAAACGGATACCTTTCCCCACCACACACCTGGTTCTTTTCATCTCCCCGACCTATTGTTGGCCCTAATTGAGAGTGGCCGGGCCGGTTGGCTGGTGGATGACCCAGGCTAGAACAATGCATACCTGTGGTGCTCACCAACGCTGTGTCATTGTCTCTTCAAGTGGGGAAACCTTTTTTTCTCAGGCCAAACCCTAAGGGGAGAGAGAGAGCCGTGCTCATCCATCACTCAGTCTCTCTCTCTCTCTCTCTCTCTCTCTCTCTTGGCCCCTACAGGAAGTAGTAAACATGGCCGGCCTCTGGGTCGGCAAACTGGCTGTGGGGGTGGGGGGGGGGGGCTACTTCGTCATTTTTGCGTTGACATCAATCATTCAGTGGATCAATGCATAAATCAGTCAATCAATCAATCAATCAATCAATCAGTCAGTGAGTCAGTCGGCAGGCATCTGTGGAACTTGTTTACCCTGCTCCTCCATCCGTTTTGTTCGAAGATCAAGAGGAAGACAAACTGAGACGTCGACATCACAGATCGCAAATCACGAGGGCTGCGGTGTTGTGGTTTGCATACCGCAGCCCTCGTCAGTCTTGGCTCTCCGCTCAAGAAATACCTTATTGTTCCGTCTAGCGTGCGGACGGAGCTGGAGCTACGACGGGGGGGGGGGGGGGGGGGGGGGGGGGGGGAATAGAGGGCTGCACGTGGGGCAAGCATGATAATAAAAATTACCGTCATTCAACAAGCCTTTCCACACAAACATTAACCATTGGAAGTGTTGTTCCAAGAATGCTCTGCTTTACTAATTTTAAACCTTTATAATTACAGACATACCATATTATACGTCAAACGAATAAGGAAGTGAATGGGACTACACCTATAGCCCTCAGGGCAATCAATGTAAGACCTATTTTATACCGTCCATTCTTAAGACGTTTGTTTAGTTTCGTTTTTGACATGATGGGGGGGGGGGGGGGGGGGGGGGGGGGGGGGTTTGACCCAAGGCTGTTGCTCACTGGGGCTAATTTGTTTGCCAGTGGCACTCAGTTGGGTAAACAGTGATTCTTTGTTCAGATGTCCCCCAGACATGTTGTATCATCTCTCTGGTAGAAGAGAGGGGAGTGGCTGACAAGCCTGTGTAGTGCCGTGACCCCCACTGACCCTTGGGTCACCATTTTGTTCATATTATATTTGTTAAGCGATAAGAAACAGGATCAAGTCTAAGTAAAGCAGTGTCTGTTGAGAGAAAGCAAAATCAAAGTTAATTATATTTATAACATATTGGGATTATTAACATTTTACAGCTTGAATAATGACCTTATTTCCCCTTCACAAATATTGATTTCATGAGGCTGGAAATGATTACAGTAACTCTTAATGATCCTAATAGCCATTATCAATCAATGCAGAACCAAAATAATCGCAGAATGTAATCACAATATATTTTGTCTGTATTCATGCAGTAAAACCAAAAGCGTGTCTTGATAGTATAATCATTATATAATTAAGACTTTATTAAGAGACTACATTAAAATAGAATATAAGGTAACCATTTGCCCGTTATCCTCCAAAACCGATTGCTGCTTCTGCAGTATATTCAGTCAACGTTGCAGTGTGGAACATGTACTTGTACAATTCCTATTTTCCTATTTTGTCAAAACAATGCCCATTATTTAAATATAATTTGCGGTAATGTGTGTATATGTGTTCAATATAAACACTGTGTAAGTCATTTGTTTTATATAAACTGGAATATGAAACCAACACCACAAACAAAAGAGGAAAGTAGATGGCACAGCACACAGGTCAATTGATAAAACATCTTTTTTTTTCTTTTTTCTTTTTTATTGAATGCCATTCCTACTGCTTCAGACAGACAAGCTGTGGCACTGGGAGTGCACAGTGGTTCAAAACAATTCACTTCTCCTGCCAATCTCATCCGGAATCTCTCTGACAACACACAAAGGATCCTCGGCATGAGAGGAAACACGGAGAACACCGTTTGGCAACCATTAACATCTCGCAATGAAAAAAAAGCACACACAAACCCTTCAGAAGTCAAAACAACAAAATGAAAGCGTGCATTCTGCATTTTTAATAGGAAACAGCGTCTCTACTTCACACTGAACTAGATAGATAAAGAATATCAAACGAGCAGGGAGGCTTTCGCGTCGCTCAAGACACCGCCCACTTCTTTCAACCGTGTTTTGCCTGGTGGAAAAGTGGATTTTGTTCAGAAGTGGTGGATCTCTCTCTTCCGTCTCTCTCTCTCTTCCTCGAATGGCCTGCAGCGTTACAGAGGAGTGTGGCGCTCTACACGCTTTAAGAGTAATTAAAAGCGATTGAACAGCTGTAATTATGAGAAGCGACTGGTTGTGTTCGGGGTCATTCCGTAAGCGCTGCCTTTCATCAGAGCAGAGGCTGTCTGTTCCCTCACATCCACGTCTTGCAGCGCAAACACTGGAGAGACACTCACACTCACACGCATGTGTACGCAAGTACACACACACACACACACACACACACACACACACACACACGTGTACGGCGCACACATTCACACACACATGCATGAACACACACAGACACACAGACACACGCACACGGACACACACGTGTGTACGACGCACACTCACACACACATGCATGCACACATACTGGTACACAAACACACACACATAAATGCACACACCGGTAGACACACACACACACACACACACACACACACACACACACAAACACACGCAGCTCAGTGCAGGTGATTGAAAAAACACAAATGCACACAAAAAGGCATGTGCCTACGCACACTCATGCACACACTATAAAAACCAATGAAAAAAAACAACTGCTTGTCTACACATTGCACAAAAGCGACCACAGAAACCGTCTTTGACGCTGTGCACAGTCTCAACAACTGACAAGCACAGGAACTGACGCACACACACACATGCAGGCAAACACACACACACACACACGCATCAAGCACACTATCATACTGTAAACATGAAAGAACACATTCCATCTTTTACCCCACTGGGTGACATTCATCATTCATCCTTCATCGCTGTAAAGTGAAAGTGAACAATGCAATACAAAGTGAGAAAGCCATCATCATCATCATCATTCTTATTATTTACTGTTCTGTAGAAAGGTAATGCCGTATAGTAACTGTTTTAGGAGTAAGGAGAAAGCATACACACATACATACATGTACTGTGCCTACGACTACTGGGACTATGAATATTCAGAGGTGATCCTCCACAAAGCCTATCTGGGGTTACATGAGCTCAAGCAACTGAGTATTGGAGACAAGAAATACCCACATGGTGAGAGGAAACACTGCAATGCGTGGTAAAGAAACGTACATTTTGTTAGGCCAGCGAGGCTCACTAACGCTACGATAGCTTTGTTAGCTACTGAAGCACTCCTAACCTGGCCGAGCTGCTGTAGCGCCTAGCGTTAGCGCCTAGCCTAGCGTTAGCTACCACCACCACCACCTTGTCCAGGTCAAGGGTGACCACGGTGCCAGGTTCTGACGGAGATGTGGATGTGTTGGGGGTCATGGGTCAGGAGGGGAGATGGGTGCTGGGGTTAAAGGGTGGGGGTGTTCAGTAGGAAGGGTGGATACTGGATTTGAGTGGGGTCATATGATGATACTGGAAATTAGACTTCTGGGCTGATGTGCTGTTTTTCTCTTCTTTTACCCCTGTATTTTTCTCTCTTTTTGGATCCCTCATTCCTTCTTTCATCCATTTCCTTCACATTCTGTGGGGAAAGAAAGAAATGAAGGTTGATAATTGCGTTTTTGTATGGAGTTGTTCATTTTAGCCTCGCGAAGCCAGCCTAAGTCTCGCCTCCGGTTCTGCCTGGAGACGTGCGTTTGAAACCGGCCCGACCCGGGTAGATTGGCTCCAAACAACACTCTGTCGGCCAATCAGCAAACAGCAGCGAGTGATGTGATGAAGACAGAACCGAGCGGTTCCGTTTTGGACAGTTCAACAATGGATTAATCATTTAATAAGAAAACTGCTTATTTTTATTTACCTGGATTTGATTTCAAAAGGAAAATGGCAGCGGTAGACTTCACCGACCTAATGAGCGAACACGGTCTGGCTGTGCGAGGCTAGCTCATTTAGTAAAGCTAACAAACCCGTTTGTTAAGACAATGATTTAGCGTCACCGCCAGGCGGCTACAAACATGCTAGCCATCCTCCTGATATCTCAGCATGACAACGAGAAGCGTGGCCTGTGCTACTGAGAAGTCGGACAGGGTGAGCGCAAATAGGGCCGGTCCCACTTCATGAAGAAACACCAACGCGAGCGCTTAGCTCGACAGCTGTGTTACAAAGCTAAGTTACAGGCAAACACGAAAGGCAAACCTGTATCAGCACATTTCGAAGACATTATTTTCATCCTCGCACTATGCAATATGTGTTCTGTATCAAAAACGGAATGTACTTTTAAATACTTTTACAATTTTGAGCTCACAATTTAAGGGGGCAATAGTTTAATTGAAACACAAGCAACATGGAAATAAATAAGACGTTGATGTTTAATTTATCAACACGTGTATAAGTGTGTATATATATATATATATATATATATATATATATATATATATATACTGCTCAAAAGAATAAAGGGAACACTTGGAGTTACATTGTGTTGTTTAAGTGTTCCCTTTATTTTTTTGAGCAGTATATATATATACATATATAATATCAATGATATACATAAACTATGCATGTGTGTTTGTGTACGTATCTAAGTAGGACCTTTTATTAAGTGCATATGGATGACAAGCAATGTCTCCACCTACCTCCACAGAAGGGACTCCACCCTGTTGACGATGTCAGCCAGGTCAAAGGGCAAGGGCATGCTGGGATCGTCCTGGCCCCAGAAGGGACGGTCCACCGGGGCCTCCTCAGGGCAAAGGGTCTGGGCCAGACTGGAGTGGCACCTGGGGCGACAGGACACAGGAAACAAACGCACCCGTCATTTCCTTATTCTCACTTGAAGAGAAGACGGTAGACACGGCTGTCAGGATCTCCGCTCGACGTCTGGCCGACGCTTAACCAAAAACGACAAAGTACCTTGAATGCCTTCACTCTTTTTAGGATTGTTTGTTTTTGATCACTGCAAGGTTTGACCAAAATGTGCCAAAGCCAGATGTACAATTCTTTACAAATAGTTTTGCAACCTAAGGTAACATTTACTAACTAAATAACACTATCTACCTTTCCTTTAGGATCGGCCACATGATAAAGCCATGTTTGTTGACGCTGGAGTGACAGTATGTTCCCAGATAATCAGGTATTCATCTGTTGGCTAGCAGGGAATTTCTCAAAAGAAGTGAAGTACTTGTTTGGTCAGCCTTTGTTTGCGTGCTGGCGTGTGTGTGCGTGTGTGTGTACATATGTGAGTGTGTAAATAGTTTTGGTTTGTGTGTTTGTCTAGGAGGCAGGCGGCCTTTGTATTTCCTCCTAGTTTTATGACCTCCCGTGAGACTGGGCCAAATTAGACCCTGCAGGGTGCAAGTGTGTCCGTGTGTGTGTTTGTGTGTGTGTGTGTGTGTGTGTGTGTGTGTGTGTGTGTGTGTGTGAGTGAGTGAGTGAGTGTGTGTGTGTGAGTGTGTATGTGTGTGTGTGTGAGAGTGTGTGTGTGTGTGTGTGTCTGTGTGAGTGTGTGTGTGTGTGTGTGAGTGTGTGTGTGTGAGTGTGTGTGTGTGTCTGTGTGAGTGTGTGTGTGTGTGTGTGTGCGTGTTTGTGACATTATTGAGGGGGTGGAAAGAACGGTAGAAATGTGGGGGTCTTTTGAGGCATCCTTTTTTGGACAGCATCACTAAAACGATACGGCGTTTGCCTAGTGGCTCTGAGCGTTGGGACTCGGGTCTTCTGTAGCGGCCGTGTAAATATTTGCTGAGGTGACTCGACAGAGCTGGGCCCTGTCATTGTAAATCTGCTCTCTGTCTCTGATAGATGAGGCTGACCTCTGACCTGGAAGTACAAGGGGTGGGGGGGGGTGGAGCACGGTGTTGCATTGTGTGGTCATGCATGTCTTGGTCTCCATCGCCATGCACCATGTCCGTGTATGATTCGTTTCCATGTGTGTTTGAGTTGTGTACCCCTCAGATAGAGACTAAGGTTCCTGATATTCCCATGTGTGTTTGGGTTGTGTACCCCTCAGTAAGAGACTAAGGTTCCTGATATTCCCATGTGTGTTTGAGTTGTGTACCCCTCAGATAGAGACTAAGGTTCCTGATATTCCCATGTGTGTTTGGGTTGTGTACCCCTCAGATAGAGACTAAGGTTCCTGATATTCCCATGTGTGTTTGGGTTGTGTACCCCTCAGTAAGAGACTAAGGTTCCTGATATTCCCATGTAGTGTTTGGGTTATGTACCCCTCAGATAGAGACTAAGGTTCCTGATATTCCCATGCAGTGTTTGGGTTATGTACCCCTCAGATAGAGACTAGGGTTCCTGATCAGCATCAAAGCGATGCAGTGACGGTAGCTTGCCTGCCCCATCAGACCCTCCCTGACCCCAACTCTGGTGAGACACCGAGGGACGGGGGGAACAGGCAGCTGTGAAAAATGGGCTTGCAGCTGGATCCTAGCAGTGGTGGTGGTGGTGTTGTGTGGGTGGTGGTGGTGGTGGTTGTGGGGGGGGGGGTTTCCGAGTGGTCAAGCGACGGTCAGCGACGGACGCAATTTACACAATTTATTTTCTCCGGGGCCACTTAATGCTGGAGTGGCTCCGGGCTTAAGTGCCGCGGCTGGTCGCAGGCCGGCCCTCTCGGAGGGAGAGCCGGCCTGCGTTACAGCGATGTGGAGAGACATTAACATCACGGGCTCCAATATATCTTGTGAGCTCCGGATCAGGTCTGATAATAGCATCTGTTAACATGCACTAAGTACCATTATGTAGCACATCACTTCATAAATAATACGATTAGGCCACCTTGGGGCTTTGGCGTGGAGCCGTGTGTTTAAATGTCCTCATCATTTATTTAGGGTGCAAATTAAAGGAAGAGCCACTTCAGAGGAGGAGAGCGGGAGGAGAGAAGGAGGAGGAGGAGGAGGAGGAGGAGGAGGAGCGGAAGGCTAGTCCATGTATCGACATAGTGAGAGAGGGAGACAGAGAGCGAGAGAGGGAGGGAGAGAGGAACAAGAGGGAGGTGAGGAGAGAAAAGAGAGAGAGAGAGAATATAGACAGTGTGAAAAAGAAAAGAAAAAGCTGCAAATATAACCAGACACCATACACACGCACTCCATATGCACACACGCACACACGCACACACACAATCACACACTAGGATGGGCTGACATTGGTGTGAGGACATCATAGACTGTGGGCCTTTGATTTTTCCCGCCTGATTAAGTATTCATGCTGCGAGGCTAGGAGAGAAAACACGAGCCTATTCTGCTGGCGTGAGTGAGCGCGAGAGGGGGGCCTGCTGTAAACACATAAGCCTAGCGCATTAAACAGAGGTGTTCCAGTTATCTGACAAGCGAACTGGCGATATTAGCCTGCAAATAGAAGACTCCTGCTCTGGTCCGCGGCACGCACGCCATCAAAGCTGGAGCCCGTAAGAAAAGGACGACTCCGACAGCGTCAGCTGCTGTTGGCCAGGTGGCGTCGCATGACTACTAAAACGAGAGACCAAACAAAAAGTCGACGGCAGGCGAGGTGCCTTTAAGCTCTCTGGGGCTTTTCCCGGAGAGCGTTCGGCGTGCGCCACGGCGGCGCACGCACGCGCAGCGCTCAGCCCGAACACACTTTCCCAAGGCGAAACAGCCCGCCTTTAAGTTAAGGTCAAAGACAAAGAGGTGAGGCCGGGCGGGCGAGACGGCTGGCGGAGCGCGGGCGGTGTTTGTGTGAGTCGAGAGGCCATTTCAATGGATTAACCTCAGACAGACACGGGGCCTAACTATCCCATCTGGCGCTCGCTCAGGAGAGATTGGCAATACAATCACTCGTTTCAATTTGCCCTGAAACCTTATAGCCTGGCAGTTCCCCCCGCTCAAATGGTATGCTAATGTGAAAGGTATCTGGGATTCTATCGCCTGCTATTCCACAGAGGCCCCGCCCAGGGCGGGACACACTGCACGTGAACCTCCGGGCCGGGCCGGGCCGGGGGCCGCCGGGGCCCCCCAGCT
>JACYXH010000492.1:0-5000 GCA_026745465.1 Lota lota | reverse complement strand
AAAACATCTGACCTTTTGCTACTGGTGGAGGGGCAGTGTGCCTGAAGAGACACACATACGCACGCATGCATGCACGCAGACACACACACACACACGCGCGCACACACACACACACGCGCGCGCGCACGCACACACATGTACGTCTTATGAAAGATTACAGTCAACACAGTGTTATGTCAGTCGAAAACAATTTGGCAGATACAATAATAACCAAAGGTGTTACCTAGGACAGACAATAACAATGTTTTCTAACTAATGACTAGTGTAGAGGCAGAGCTCTGTCAATTGACAGCTCACACGCAGCTCCTAAAACCGGTAGCCATTCATTAATACTTTCGCTATTCATATGCTGATGTGTGGCGGTTCTTTTTTTCCATTAGTGCCACTATCTTATCTTCCATTCACATGTACGTATCAATGCTATGTAGCTGTGATTATAAGAGGGGTAATTATAGGTGTGAAATTGTTCCTAACTGAGCTCATTGCAACCTCCAGTCCTGCTGGAAACATTTGTTTTTGGAGCGCAGACAACTTTGACCTTGTCTGTCACTTTGAGAATGCCACATTCCAGGAGGGTGGTCAATCATCTTTTTTTTGGGGGGTTTTAAACGTGGATAGATGTCTTACATGATAATCAACATACTTACCGTAGCGACCATTAAAAAAAAAAAAAAAAGTAAGTAAGTTAAGTAGTAAAAGGGTTACGAGCTCCATCTGGGCAGCGGTTGATGTGGATCGCCGCGTCGGAGAGAGGGTTAAGCTTCTCTGACACTCCTGGTGTAACACCACGGTGTGTGGCTCTTTTCATATACACCGTCGCTCGTTAGAACGCTCATGCACAACGACGGTACTAAAAAAAGGGTCATAGCCATGAGGATAACACCCCCCCCCCCATTCCTTCCCAGAACTCACAGCCTCATTTCTTTTAAGCGGAAACAGGGGGTTCACTTACTCTTTAAGACGGCAGACAACAGCAGACGACAGCAGCGCACAATTGACACACACACACACACACACACACACACACACTTCTACTTCTACTGGGATGTGAGGGCATTCCCCCATAGCAGCCCTTCCCTCATCCCCCTGTGCTCCAAGGTCAGCTGGGAGGGTTAAAGGACGGTTAACCTCTTCCCCAAGTCCCACAGCACCCACAGATGGCCCTGCCGAGCAGCCCTGATCCCTAACCAGCTTAGTCGGACTCCCTGTGATCACATCGGAGTCCACTGTTCACCGTAGCGTCTGGCCAAGGGCCCAAGGTCGCAGATGCAGACACGGACATCCAAACAGGCAAGTGGTCAAATATTGGGAATGAGCTGATGGGCTCCGAGTTGCCTCAGCGAGGTAAGTAGCAAGACAAACAGACTGAGGCTTAGTCACACACACACACACACATATACATGCACACACGCAAGCGCACACACACAAACACACATGCACACACACACATCTAAAGAATAATAAGTCCCACAAATATACACAAGACAAAGAGATTCACACAGTGACACATTTCCACCCCACCCACACGTACAAATACACAAACTACTGATCCCGCACACTTACATACACACACACACACACCCACGGAAGAGCTGCAAGGGTTACAGATGGTGCGCCCTGGGCAGTGTGTCTGGAGCAGTGAGAGAGAGAGAGAGAGAGAGAGAGAGAGAGAGAGAGAGAGAGAGAGAGAGAGAGAGAGAGAGAGAGAGAGAGGTTCCATCTGAACACTGGGGCTCAGATTGGGGGTGGAAAACAAAGAGCAGCGGAAGCAGGGGATGAGAGGTGACGGAGGGAGAACAGGGAGGGTGGAGAGAGGAGGTGGCAGAGTAGGAGTAGGAGGAGGAGGAGGAAGTGCCGTCAAACCACATGGAGCGTTTGACGCCACACACATTTAAATCTACACATTATTGTTGGCATTTCCCCCTGCTATCCCCAACTACACTCACACTTGTAAACTTAAAATCACACATTGTAAGGCTAAAGCAGACACACAAACACACAAACACACACACACACACACACACAACCATTGAGCCTGCAGTCACTTCAGCCTTAATTCCGCCCGACTGCTGCTGTCCGCCTGGCAGGAGCGGGGGAAGCAGAGGACAGCGAGCGGTGAGAACAGGAAGAGACAGAAAATCATTGAGAACCTTGCCTTTATGAATCTTTGATGAACCCGAGAGTGTGGGGCCGGCGAGGGCTCTGCCTCTGCTTAAATCAGAGTGTAGCGTGTGGGCGCGGGACTGCCAACAGAGGTTGAGATAAACAGGCCCTGGACCGGGCCCAGACAACCGCGGCCCCCCCCCCCCCCCCCCCCCCCCCCCGCTGTGCACAGTGTTTGTCCCACCAATTAGCCCCTGTCCTGGCCGCTCATGCTGCAGGTGAGTGTTGTTGGGAGCCGTGTGTCTGGGAATGGTTCGAAGCGGGCCGGCAACCACTGCAGTGAGCTGAGTGTTCAGCGTGTGTCTGCCTGTACAAACGCCTCCGTGCTTATATGCCTGTCTCTGTGTCTATCTGCCGGCCTGTCTGTCCGCCGGACAGACAGGCCGGCAGATAGACAGAGAGACAGACTGTCTGTCGGTCTGTCTGCATGTCTGTCTGTCTACCCGCCAGCCTGTCTACCTGTCTGTCTGTCCAGCTATGGATAGCGCGAAATACCGATGTATACATTGCAAAAGACCAGCCCAATGCTGAAGCCATATAATTCATTTTCCGTCATCTCAGTTTTGTTTTCTTATTTTCCAGAAAACATATTTTATATTTTATAGCATATTTTGCTATAATAAACTACACACAGTCACGGTAACAACGCATTGTTACACTAACCAGCACCTAGGCTCCTTAACAATGAAAAGTATGTAACGACATCTTGTACCAACATACCCAAACAGAGTCGGAGCGTGGGAAGTTGAATAGCGTACCGCGCCCACGTCTTTTTTTTTCTTTCTTCTTTTTGTCTAGCTGCTCTGGCTTTGATATGAAGATGACTCACGCGGAGTTCCACGAAATAACACGATACAGAACATAAACCGTCACTCTTTTGTCTCTTCGGTAACTCGTTGGCACAGATGCTGGTCGGCTGCCAGCGCTCGTGAAGAAACACGTACGGCGTGTTTCGCCCCAGCGTCGCAGCTCCCCCCCCCCCCCCCCCCCCCCCCAAGTCCTCTTTCTTTGCATTTGCATTAGTTTTTTTGGTATACATTGACGTGGTCGCTGACAGTGATTACGTCTGAGAACCGCGAGCGGCGGCTCCTGGAAGATCCCCATCTCTGAAGGCGCATCGGCGGTGCGATGATCAACCCCCCCGATCCCATCGCGGCTGATCCGGTTCGCAGCTTCGAGCCCCCCCCCCCGACGTGCACCGCGATCTGGGAGAGCAGTCCGGCCGGCGTCGTGTTTTTATTTATTCTTTAGCATGAGTGAACATCCTGAGCTCGGCAGCGCGCCCCCGCGCGCCCGGCGCTGGACTGAGTGATGGACATCTGCGCTGCCTGCTCCGGGCCGCTTGAGGGGCCGTCACATGGTTGAACTGATGAAGGCTCAGCCTCGCTGGGATGCTGCGCTGGGACTCCTGCCTTCCCACTTCCCACACACTGGGGAGTATGAGGGGGGTGGGGTGGGGGAGGGGGGGGGGGGGGGGGGGTGGACGGTGGGGGGGGGGGCTGGGGGTGGACGGTGGGGGGGGAGGGGGGGGGGTATGAGGGGGTGGGGGGGGGGGGGGGGGGGAGGAGTATGAGGGGAGTTGGGGGGGAGAGAGGGTTCTTCCAGGGTCGGACCGGTTGGGTCATTCATCCGAGTGCGTGTCTTACAGCCGCCCTCCGATGGATGCTACCTGTCGTTCCGTTTCCACACGCAGGCACCGGACAAGATCAGGTGACGTCAAGCGCCAATCGATCGGGTCGGCTGGACTTTTGTGAACGAGTAGCGGTTTACGTCTCCTTTCTGAAGAGCCCAAAACACAGGCACACACACACACACACACACGCACGCACAGGCACACACAGGCACGCACAGGCACACATA
The DNA here is from genome assembly GCA_026745465.1 of Lota lota. Taxonomy (NCBI): domain Eukaryota; kingdom Metazoa; phylum Chordata; class Actinopteri; order Gadiformes; family Lotidae; genus Lota; species Lota lota. The sequence continues at coordinate 977 of JACYXH010000492.1, read as the reverse complement.
GGAAGAATTGAGGCAAGTGCGCACAGACATAGACGCACTCACTCTGACACACTTTCTCTGGGGCTGAGAAAAGGTGAAAAGTGCTATTTATCAGAGCAGCTAAGCTGTGTTCTTATCAGCTGGTCAAATCAATAGCTCTGTCTGAGAGCATGCTAGGACTGCTGTGAGGGTGCTGCAGGGGCTGCCCTCACACCACCGGCCCCCGGGCCCCCACCCCCTGGGCCCCCCGGCCCCAGGGCCCCTCCTGGGGGGTACCTGCCTGTCTCCTCTTCACACATCTCTTCTGCATCGTCGCTCTCCTTCTGCCTCTCTACATTGCATAGTGGAAATAGTGTGTGTGTGTGTGTGTGTGTGTGTGTGTGTGTGTGTGCGCACGCGTGTGTGGCCACGCACTCGACTACAGACATTGCCCAACGCCTTCAAGCTAACCCCCACTGTGTAAAGCAGGCCTGGCTGGCCCACGGAGGAGGAGGAGGAGGAGGAGGAGGAGGAGGAGGAGGAGGAGGAGGAGGAGGAGTAGAACCAGCTTGAAACACAGACCAACGCTGGGAACTCTGTTGGACGTCTGGTGTGCATGCATAAAAGGCATGTAGCTACTAATTCAATTGGAGGCAGATTCACACACTGTTATCGATAACGTATTTCTGGCTCACTTGTTCAGACACACACAACGTTACACACAACATTAACAACACACGCACCGACACACACCCCCGATCACACACACACACAAACATTAGCAAAATAACCACAAAGTACACTTTTTTAGTACAAACAAACCAATGGCAAGGGGATGGCATTCACCTGAACTGTGGGCCCCGAGAGACAGGGCCCCCACGGTCGGACCCCATCGGCAACCTGTACATGCAACTCAGCCTGGGATTTAATGCTCAAAATAGCAGATGGGCCCGTGCCCTTGTCGCACGTTTTTTTACTCTTTCTTTCTTCCTCGTGTTCTTGGTTGTGCCCAGGTACCT
>JACYXH010000491.1:955000-960694 GCA_026745465.1 Lota lota | reverse complement strand
CCATAGAGTAGAACTAACTAACACTATAAACTAGAACTAACTCACACAGACTAGAACTAACTCATACTACAGACTAGAACTAACTCCCATAGAGTAGAACTAAGTAACTATATAAACTAGAACTAACTCACACAGACTAGAACTAACTCATACTACAGACTAGAACTAACTCACACTGCAGACTACAACTAACTCACATAGAGTAGAACTAACTAACACTATAAACTAGAACTAACTCACACAGACTAGAACTAACTCATACTACAGACTAGAACTAACTCATACTACAGACTAGAACTAACTCACACTACAGACTAGAACTAACTCACACTACAGACTAGAACTAACTCACACTACAGACTAGAACTTACTCACACTACAGACTAGAACTTACTCACACTACAGACTAGAACTAACTCACACTACAGACTAGAACTAAGTCAAATAGACTAGAAGTAACTCACACTAGACTAGAAATAACTCACACTACATACTAGACTAACTCACACTACAGACTAGAACTAACTCACATAGACTAGAACTAAGTCACACTACAGACTAGAACTAACTCACACTACAGACTACAACTAACTCACACTACGGACTACAACTAACTCACACAGTTTTGGAATGGATGCTAATGCTAACCTGTGAGCGTACTGGTTAGTAGTAGTAATAGATGGTTCTAACTCACCCTCCTCGTCAGCCGGAGACTGGGGTTCCACCACAAGGCCTGCTGTGTCGTCTGCATTTAGAATGGAGAAATATTTGCAAAGAGACTACAATTACACGAGTCAGCTAGACTGGACAACACCTCACACTGTAGTTGATTTGCACATTGCCCAGGCCAAGAGAGACAGATAGAGAGAGAGAGAGAGAGGAGAGAGAGGGAGAGAGAGAGAGAGAGAGAGAGGGGGGGAGAGAGGAGAGAGAGAGGGAGAGGAGAGAGAGATAGGGCGAGAGAGAGAGAGGGGAGGGAGAGAGAGATAGGAGAGAGAGAGGGGGGAGGGAGAGAGAGAGATAAAGGGAGTGAGAGAGGGGGGAGGAGAGAGAGATAGAGGGAGAGCGAGAAATTGAGGAAAAGACACAGAATAACTCAAAGAAACTGAAGGAGTCATTAGAAAGGGAAAAGGAAAATGAGGGATATGTAAGTTGAGTGGTCATAGTTTCCAACAGGTTTCCTCTTTCGGTGGAGACAAAGGGAAACACTTTCCATGCGATGCCACTAAAGACAGAATGGAGTTATTACAAATGAATTATGGGAGGACTGGGACCAATTTAGACCTGTGGTTCCTCTCTTTCTCTCTTCCCTCTATTCTTAAAATGCTTGCTTATGGATTACGAAAAAAAATGAAAATAAAAAAAACAACACAGGAGAGAGAGAGGAGAGTGGGCGTTGAGTATGGGGAGCTGGTGGAGACGATGTGGGCGCACACACTCACACACTCATACACACTGACACAGACAGACACACACTCATACACACTCACACACACAGACACACACACACGTGTTTTTCGATGAGACAATTTAAAGTGGGCGGGTGGGTCACCAGTGTTTGTTTGGTCTCTCTTTGTTTAGACTTGTGGATGGCGGTGGCGGTCTTGTGTGTCGGCGCGCTGCGAGTGTAAACCACCCAACCACTGGCAGGGTGGAGTGAGTAGGGAGGGGGGGGGAGGGAGGGACCCGGGGGGGCGAGGAGACGTGGGTTTGTCTTGGCCCGGTGAGTGTGTAAAAACGTTGGTGCGGTTCACCTCAGAAAGAGTCCGGGCGATTTGCTCATCGCTTTCGGTACCCTGGGTCACCGTGTCACGTCGGACTCCAGCGGGAAAGAGTCCTTGGAAACACATTGTGTCTGTAGCGCCGGCCCGTTAAAAGCGCCAAATCGAAAAGTCCACGGAGCGCAGTTCCCCCCGTTCTCCGAAAAGGCGAACACTCGCTGAGGCTGACCGCGAAAAAGTACCCGTATCCTGCTCACTTATGAACGCTAATGCCCAAAAAACAACAACTCAAAATGGTACATTCATGGCCTTGATTGGACATGAAACCACTAATGATGTCTCCTTCGCTCTGCGGCCGCTGACGTGATTGTCACACCTCTTCCAGCGTGTGCCAGGAAAAGCGCGGTGCTATTTCGCCGCGCTCGTCACTCTTCTGTGTGTCACTCAACGGTGGAACACAGAGCCCGTGACTGTCTCGCCCCCCTCCTCCCCCCTCCTCCCCCCTCCTCCTCCCCCCTCCTCTGTCACGGGAGGACAGAGTTCCGATAGGATCGCCTAGATGGCCACCAAGCGTCGACACCAGCAGCCAAATCAGAGAGAATTGATGCAATCGTTGCTATTTTCAACGGAGGGACACCGCAAATGCACAGTTTATTCTACTTTTCAGCACCCTGTTTATACAACCCGCTCAGATTAAACCACAAGTCTTACCAAGCCCTTCTCTCTCTCTCTCTCTCTCTCTCTCTCTCTCTCTCTCTCTCTCTCTCTCTCTCTCTCTCTCTCTCTCTCTCTCTCTCTCTCTCCTCTCTCTCTCTCTCTCTCTCTCTCTCTCTCTCTCTCTCTCTCTCTCTCTCTCTCTCTCTCTCTCTCTCTCTCTCTCTCTCTCTCTCTCTCTCTCTCTCTTAGGCAGAGATTTACATTCCCAGTTGATTAGTGTTTGTAATGAGTTGGCAGTGGGCACATAACTGGTTGTTTACATAGAGCAGGGCACACACACACACACACACACATTTATAAATACACACACACACAGATATAAACTCTCTCACACACACAGATATAAACAGACACACACTCACACTCATACACAATCACACATGAAGAATGCAATCAATTCCCCTGCCACTCCTGAAAATTACACTGATGACTGCCATCGCCGGGAGGCCGGGGAACTCTGAAAAAGATGGCCGTTAAGATACACAGCGTCCAAACCAGGACATTTTGGGCAGTCGTGGTCACATGGGGAGAGGAAGACATTGATGAGAGAGACAGGTAAGGACAGAGAGCGAGAGAAAGAAACAGAGAAAGAAGGATAGACACAGAGAAAGAAAGGAAAATGAAAGAGAAAGAAAAAAAGATTTTGTTTTTATTGGCGCTCATTTTGTCTCGTCTCAGGACTCCGCTGCAGGATGAAAAAAAGAAGCGACGAGAAAATCCAAAACAAAAGTCCCCGCTGCCAAGGAAGAACTGTTGCGTTAGTGTGTCCACGCTGCTGATTGTGGGCGCAGCTGGTCCCGACAGCAGGGCGCGGTTTCAATTCATCAGGGGCCCCCCCAAATGGTCTGTATTTGACACCGCATGAAACACGACACACACACACACACACACACACACACACACACACACACACACACACACACACACACCTCGGCACGCCCCGCGGTGCTCTGAATGAACGATGGGAAGGTAACAGGTGAGCAGTCTGCACCGTGAACACAGTTTGCACATTACACACACACACACACACACACACACACACACACACACACACACACACACACACACACACACACACACACACACACACACACACACACACACACACACACACACAGGTGTGAGGGAACACAGAGACAGAGGATGAGGACATGGCATGTACATGCTTGATATACACATTGATGGGAACAATGACACATGGACAAGCACAAACACAGACGCACACACACACACACGCAGACACACACACATGCGGACACACACACACACTCACACACACTCACACACATGCAGACACACACACACTCACACACATGCAGACACACACACACACACTCACTCACTCACTCACTCACTCACACACATGCAGACACACACATACAAAGGCCACATCTCAACAGGAAAGTGTTAATTTTGTTCTGTTGGGTTCTCACCTGCTTTTCCGGGTTCTCTTGGGCCAGCTCTCTCTTGTTTGGAGCCTGAAAAGTGAAACGAGTTGGTGTAATGAACCGCCTGGTTTGCATCTCTAAACGAACGTTACCCTCGCGGAAATACAGAACACGACCCCCCTAATCAATCACACCCACAAGTGCGAAGCTGAATGACCTAGCCAACAACAAAAAAGGAATCAATCCTTTCCCTAATTCCCAGTATGCGTATGTAGTTACAGCGTTCAAAGGAATGAATAAATAAAGAAACACACAATTCCGATTCCTAACGGGTGTTTTTATTGCCACCACGGCCGCTTCCTCTCCAGGCTCTGATGGCAGGCCAGCAGCCAGGCTCCCCCCGCGGGGCATCTCATGCTGGGCATATGGAGCTGGTTACCGGGCCGCTTGGCAGCCGCGGCTCTACCGAACCCGCTCGCATTCCTCGCAGTTGCGCTCTGTTGCAACGCATCGCAGCGGCAGCGGCGAAGGACTTACAACGCGGCGCTTACTGACGCTGCAGCTCCACTGCAGGCCTTTGAGCACCACACATCGGAACAAGCATCCGAACACGCATCCGAACACGCATCCGCGCACACGCAGGCACTGAGGCAGTCCCTGCGTGGCCGTCGTTGGACTCTGCTCCCCAGCCCCGGAGAAACTCCTCACGGGGGAAGGGAACGTTCTTCCACCGCGTCGACCAACACGCACGCAATGTCAGCGCATTACGGGGTTTTTCAATTACCGCTGAACCCAAATTGAAAACAAAAGGAGGTGGTGGGTCAAAGGGGGGGGGGGGGGGGGGCTTACCTACCTTGACAGCGAGGTTTCTTATTGGCCACTGCTGAGCCACTGATTGGTCGTCCGTTGGGCGTGACGCACCAACAACAGTATCCTGTGTAGCTGTGGCACTGCACCTGTGGTTGGTCAGGAGATCAAAGTAACCAAGTTAAAGCTGCAGGGTGTGAGATCGAGCGAGTGGGAGGGCTTTTGGAGAGGTACGGGCTGGCCAGCATTTTTTATTTGCAGAATATATCAGTCACATGATGATGATTTTATTGATAACATTATTGAAATCACTATCGATCAGCATTGGCTACAGATACGTCCAGGTCATTTTAAGCTAGGAGCTAGTTGAAATGTTACACATTGCGACTTTTCAACAAAACCGAAGCCCGACCACAAGCTGCGCTGCAAATCAAAACGAGGGCACAAGAGCAACACAACAATCAGTCCCAGGCCAAAGTGCTGACTGCCTCTAGTCCGTTGGGCCAGGCGCCTACCTCACTGTAGGTGCCGTCAGGGTTACACACAGGGACGAAGACCTGGGGGAAGTGCTTCTTGGCCTGCTGCTCGGTGTACTTCTTCTCCGCCACACATCGGGATGTGTCTGGGGGGGGGGGGGGGGGGGGGGGGGGGGGGGGGGCGGAAAATCCGGAAAGTCAATGGAGCACATCGCTCAAACTCTGAGATCCAGACACGTGATGTGACACGAACGAAGGGTGGGATGTTATCGTTTCAGCGCACCTCATCCCGTTTGAATATAATATTGACCATTGCTGTTATTCCTTTACCAATGCCCAGAAACCCCTCCCCCCCCCCCCCCCCCCCCCCCTCCCCCCCCACCTCCCCTCCCCTTGTTGACTGAGAGCCTGTGCTGTCTCAGCATGGCCGTCCTGGCCCTGGGTTACTCAAGCCATTGCTGGGAGATACTGAGACTCCCAGTGCGTGAAAAGAGAGGTTAAGTACCCGGGACAAAGGAAACATTAAGAAAAATAAAATGCACGGCTCTTCGGAAGTGTGGGAGGGAGATGCGTGGCTGGGAATCG
>JACYXH010000491.1:947500-950000 GCA_026745465.1 Lota lota | reverse complement strand
ACTGAGGAGGAGAGGAGAGGAGACGAGGCCAGGTGAGTTGAGTGCGCGTAGCATCGCCGTCTCTGGTTCAGCCAGAGTGTGTGTTTCGGACAGACTTGGTCGGCGGTGGTCTCGGTGGTTCCGTCCTCACCCCACGGTTGGATTTGATGCTAATCGCCTGTTAAAGTTTTAAAAGTTTTAAAAAGTTTAAAACAAAAGATGTAATTCTTTATTTATATTTATAGGTTAAAAAAATAAAAGACAACAATTAAAAACCTTTAGTTAAGTTAAAAAGTTAAAAAGTTAAAAACAATCTCCCTCCACCTCGTTGGGGAGGTGGATGTTATTGTTTCAAACGTTTTTTTTTTACTGTTTTATTATTGATGTTTTTGAACCAGAGTGTATGTTTCGGCCATATTTCAGTGAATGAGCGTGGTTCCGTCCTCACCGCACAGTTGGATTTGATGCTAGTCGCCTGTGATCGTGCAGCCATGGTCCTCGCCGCGACGCGCAAGCATAGAGATAATCATGTGGATGATCATGATCACCACCAATCGTCGGAGACAAAAGCGTAGATGTCCTTTTCGCAACGCCAACAACGATAGCAACGCTGATCACATCAACACACATCCCGCGCAGAACAAAATACATCGGCGCAACTCAACGCTGAGTTGAGTCTCGAAACCAGGACAAATGGGACTAATACCCTTTGAATTTGTATTTATATATATTTTTTGTTACATTACATATACACCTAATATTTCAAAAACAAATGCATCACACAGCTCTCCAGCTGACAAAACCAGACACCGATTGTCACTTGCTTACGTTAATATGTCTCTCTACAAGTGTTCCAACATGCTCCCACTGAACACAACAGAGGAGACAGACAAACAGGATCAGCCCTCGTCCCAGCCTGACACAAGCTGCCCCAGGAGAGGCTGCTCTCCGGCTGTCTGTCCGTCAGAGGGAGGGAGAGAGAGAGAGAGAGAGAGAGAGAGAGAGAGAGAGAGAGAGAGAGAGAGAGAGAGAGAGAGAGAGAGAGAGAGAGAGAGAGAGAGAGAGAGAGAGAGAGAGAGACCTTGCTGGGTCTTGTTCCAGTGTGGACCAGCACAGGAGGGGCTGTAGGCACTGGATTAAAATCTTGAGTGAAGCTTCCTTCTTCCCCTCACCTTCCCCTCCCCCAACACCACCCCTCAACCACCCCACCTTCTATACCACCCCACTATACCACCACCGCCACCACCCCACTATACCACCACTACCCCCACTATACCACCACCTCCCCACTATACCACCACCAACACCACCACCTCCCCACTATACCAACACCAACACCACCACCTCCCCACTAAACCACCACCAACACCACCACCTCCCCACCCCCAACCATCTCCCACTTTGTCCTCACCAACACCTGCATCGGGCTTGACAAAAAGCGGTGCAGGGAGGGGGTGGGTGGGGCTGGGGGGAGAGGGAGGCAACACAAAAGCGCCAGGAGGGGAGAAGTTAGACTATGGATGCAGGCTCGCATCTGAACACATCTGAACACATCTAAGACCCCCGCACCCCCCCCCCCCCCCCACCCCCCACCCCCACCCACCCCCTTGTCAATGGCTGCATTGTACGGCCTGCAGGCGTGCATGGAGCCTCATCTCCAGCCACATGAGAGGGGGGCAGGGATGGGGGGGGGCAGGGGTGGGGGTGGGGGGGGGGGGGGGGGGCGCCAGCGACGACGGCTACAGAATGAGGAGACGGAGCCGAGGAGAGGCGCTGAATGGACTAGAGCTCGGCCGTCTTTGTGCGACTTCAGTGGAAGAGGGCAGGGATTCCATAATTCATGTGTGATTCATAAGTTCCCCCTTCATAATGAGCTGGCTGTGCGAAGCTGAAACCACAACGTGCCTGTTTCAATGGGCCCGTCATGGCGGCGTTTTGTGCCAAACAGGTGCTGCGTTCAGTTACATCCATGAGTAAACATTTGTCCACCTTGCTGAATTAGTCCTCCCTCTTTTGTGCAATAGAAATATTGGCCACACTGGTATTTTTTTGTTATATGTAAGCCCTTCATTTTCAACACACAAAAAAAAAAAGCACAAAGGCTCAACCACAGTGAATAGCAAATTGGCAATTAAACAAGGAAAGAATAAACAATCACACACACACACACACACACATAACCCTTTGCAAACTCTCTCACTCGCCCATACACACACACACACACACACACACACACACACACACACCCCCCCCCCCCCACACACACACACACACCTACATGCAAACACTCATGCATTGACCGAAGGCATACCGCAGCAAGCCTAGGCTGACTGATGTCGGTAGGAGGCATGAATCCATCATGGATTATTCAAATAACAGGGCAGAGACACAGCCTTCAGTGGGGATAAAAACCATCATAGAGAGGGCAGGATCATCAATAAGAAAGGGGGGGGGAGTGTGAGTGTGTGGTTGGGGGGGGGGGGTGTGAGTGTGGGGAGTGTGAGTCTGTGTGTGTGTGTGT
>JACYXH010000491.1:827500-945000 GCA_026745465.1 Lota lota | reverse complement strand
ACACGAGCCATTGTCCATGGACGGGAACATCGATTGCTTTTGTGTTGCTTTTGATGGACACCAGTCCTGGTCAGGGCGGGAGGGGCTGTACATGCCGGTGCGTTCGGCCCCAGACCATGAGGATGAGTCACCAGGATGTTCAGCACCCTGACACATGTTGGTGACGTCTCATTCCGGCTCTGGCGGATCCCATCAGGACGCACCGCCCCCGCCCGGCCGGATGGGGATGGACGGCCCCTGGCCCCGCCTACATCCAGCGCAGAGCGATAGCCCTGATTTACTGCTTATCTGCTGCAGAACACCCCGACACAGACGCGCCACGCACACAGCCTGCTTTCAACTCCCTCACGCCAAAAAGTCCCTCTCCACCATTGTGTGGGCCCCAGCGGACTTAGCTTGTTTTTGTGTATTCTTGTAGGTAATCATACCCCTTACCCTGTGTTGGGAAGTGCTTATCTGACATCTTGTTTGGTTAAAACAATACACGGTTGCCAAAAAGCACGAGGGATCTGGCAAGACAGAGAAAGAAGGACAAAGTATAGAGCAGAAGGTTTCTTTTTTTTTTCTTTTTTTTTTCAAACAGCATACAAATCAAATCCTATTACCTCCCTCTGGGCGGCGTGGCATTGTGCGACTGAATGGAGAGCTGGGGAGGCAAGCCCCCAGCAGAGTGCACATTGTGGGCCGATAAGGGCCTTTGGGGGCCGGGGGGGGGCCCGTTCTTCATGGCTCTGAGGGGCCCCTCGCACCATGGCCTGGCAGGGTCAATAGAGGCCCCGGCTGGGAGCCGTGGACAACGTGTTAACCGGCCTTTGCGGGAGTTCCCTGCCGTGGCCGCTGGGATGCAACAGGGATCATTAGTTCCCTGCGTGGCCGCTGGGATGCAACAGGGATCATTAGTTCCCTGCGTGGCTGCTGGGATGCAACAGGGATCATTAGTTCCCTGCGTGGCCGCTGGGATGCAACAGGGATCATTAGTTCCCTGCGTGGCTGCTGGGATGCAACAGGGATCATTAGTTCCCTGCGTGGCCGCTGGGATGGGATCGTTCGTTTCCAGCATGGTGGAAGGGGGGGGGGGGGGGGGGGGGAATTGACAGCCTCTAAGCAAGCTATTAACTCAATCAAAAGCAAGGGCGTTTAATCACTGTGAAAGATGTAAAAAGATAAAGAGCCAACGATGAAAGGTGGCGTGAATAGCGTGCAATAGTCATGTGGAGATTTATTGTGGGGGGGGGGGGTCTCAGTGCAGGTGCACAGTTCTATGGAAGACCGGGGGGCTGGGGGCCCATGGGGGCCCATGTGTTATGCTAGCATGTGGTCCACACAAGTTGGAACAAGAGGCAGGCATTGATCAGTGTGATTTTACACACAATGCCAGATATCCTCAAACCATTGGAAAAAATTCAGGCGCACAGACTAACTAGACAGATTTCCCACATTTTCATTTTCACTGCTCAACCTCAACTATGCGCCGAATATCTGACAGAAAAACATTTCCATCAAACTAACTGTAACCCAAGCACCCGTGTGTCATTAAAATAGCAAAGACAATTCAAGTAAAACATTCTCATTCAAATGATATATCTCGTGTCAGAGTCACTTACCTCTCAATTAGAATTGCATGGCACGCCACAGAGACCGTTGCGTTTAAAATGATCCCTCTCTGAAGTAATGTTAACAGTCAAATGTGAACTGTATCCACAGATATTTCAAACCCAGCTGTATTTCTTTCTATATTTCTGTATTTCTTTCTGCCATACAAGCCTTCACCAGTATGAGTAAAGATACACAGACTTATCCATCGACCATGTGTGTGTGTGTGTGTGTGTGTGTGTGTGTGTGTGTGTGTGTGTGTGTGTGTGTGTGTGTGTGTGTGTGCGTGTGTGTGTGTGCGTTTGTGTGTGTGTGTATGTGTGAGTGTGTGTGTGTGTGCACGTGTGAGTGTGTGTGTGTGTGTGTGAGTGTGTGTGTGTGTATGCGCGTGTGTGTGTGTGTGTGTGTGTGGGTGTGTGTGAGTGTGTGTGTGTGTATGCGAGTGTGTGTGTGCGTGTGTATGTGTGTGTGTGTGTGTGTGTGTGTGTGTGTGTGTGTGTGTGCGTGTGTGTGTGCGTGTGCATGTGTGTGTGTGTGCATGTTTGTGTGTGTGTATGCATGCATGAATGTGTGCATTTGCACACATATGCACATGAGAGCGAGAGAGAGATAGAAAGAGGATTCTCTATTCACGATTCTCCATGCGAACATCTTTGTGCGTGCATTGCATGTGTGTCTGTTTGTGCACGCACATACACACATCTGCCCATGTGGGATTGGTGTGAGAAATGGTGCGCCTGCACAATGCAACGCTTCCCCCACATTCCACATCTCCTACTGCTGCTGACAGGCAGGGATAGAGAGAGATTATGTGACCCCTCCACCCCAGGTTAACAACTCAAAGCCATTTGTTTTCAATTGGATATTAAGGCATCTTCAAGCTGGCCCATAAATTATAGTGCCGGGGGGGGGGGGGGGGGGGGGGGGGGGCGGCATGACTGTCACGTCAACCTGTAAATCACAGCCCAACTCGTGTGACACTGTGCATTCCTCTCTCCGGCCTCTCCGCTCGGCTGCTCCCCCTATCGCTTGGCCCCGTGTATACTGTATACACGGGGCCTACTGTATGTACACTGTATAGCCCACGCCACATCGTGGTCCTACAAAACCCTCACATTGTCTCCAAAAGATGTTCCCCCCCCCCCCTTCCCAATCCCCTCTGGCGGGGCAGCCTACGTTGAAGTCAGTAGGACTGGATTCTCTTGCCCCTTGAGCGTGTCTTTTGTGCTCCTCTGGTGTAAACAATGCCATGTGTTTGGGGACAATAGACCCACTTATGTGACAGCCTGCTGGTCCCAAGACTGCATAGTCACCGAGGCTCTTCCAGCTCAAACCATAATAACCGAATATCTGAATGCTTGGCCTTTGGGGCCACCCTAGCCCGACAAGAGTGGACAAGATAGAGAGGCAAGGAAACAGGTATATATGCTCTGGAAGGAGCCCATGCAGGTCAATATATGAAGGGCATCCACAGCACACCCAACACGGGATGACTTCCTCTACCTCACACATGAAGATACTGTGCAACACAGACCTGGAATATATTCAGTTAACTCAATGATCTACCTCATTTGCGTCACTAAAAAAGCCTCATACAATTATTTCATGATAAATAAATATATTGCCGCTCGTGAATTTGTTTATGTATGCTTAACCTTTCACTAGTGTTTGACACTTGGACTCATACCATGTACAAATATTTACGCTGTATATTTAATGTAAATGTTTTTTTTATCTCATCTTTTAAATATTTTTCAACAAGTCGGGATTCCAGATTACAGCTAGCGCTACTTTGTATTGGCTTTTACGCACAGATTACGCATACGTCTTCGCGTTAAATGCATTGCTTATGGTGGGTGTGATCAATTTAAGATAAATGGTATTTTCGCCAGATAGGAATACCTTACCGTGAGAGCAGAAAACTTTTGAGCGCGTCCTGCGCGCAAGAAGCAGAGAAGGACCAAGAGCAGATAGACGCGCATCCTGGTATTGCTTGACAAAAAAATGTTCCAAAACCCCTAACGACTTAAAATTCTGACTTAAATGTCTGATGGATGATCTGCAGGTTGAAATATATCAACGTGGCGAGCAGCTGTTTTAATCTCCCCAAAAATATTCCTTTGGCAGTATCAAAGGCGGCGGTGAGCGTGTGTGTATAATTGGCTACTCTCCTTTGGTCTGCCAAACCGTTGTGTGGACTCTCCTTATTTCTGGTAGTAGGATAAACCGCCTGTGCCCTGACCTTCTCTCTCTCTCACACTCTCTCTCCCTCCACCCTCTATCTGCCTACCCCCCCCCCCCCCCCCTCTCTCTTCCTCACTCTCTCTCTCTCTCTCTCTCTCTCTCTCTCTCTCTCTCTCTCTCTCTCTCTCTGTGTTTCTCTCTCACACTCCCCATTTCAATTTTTTTTCTTCTCTCCCCTCCCTTGCGTTTGTGGTCTAGATTTCTTATCGGATGCACTGCAGGCAGCCCCTCACTCGCTGGTGGGTAGGTGTACGTTTTGATCGACTCTATGCTGCTGGTAGCGAACGCAAACACGTTAGGAATTCTTCTATTTCCCCTTTGTTCGTTTCGCCCCATCCAAACCACAACAGGTAATCCCTTTCATACACTGCCTTGTTATTGGAATCAATTCGCAGAGAAGGGTTCAGACTTCTGTAAATCCAGTCACCTCATACACTTCAACTCTGCCCCATTAAAACTCCACATGAGCAAGGCACTAAACATTGTCCTATAATCCTATGCTTATAAATTAAAGAAGGCGTACATAAAACAAAATCATTTTAACTTTATATTTATTATTATTTTCAAACTTTCTTAATTAGCGTATTCAATAACTTTCAGATCGTTTAAAAATGGCTGGACATTAGCTCAATAATCCCTCAAATGTAAATGTACTATCCCACCTTTAGATATAGTCTATCGTCAAATCGAGGCGAAACATATAGGCCTAGTTTACAGTCCCATTTAAAACTTTCGGGTATTATAAATCATGTAGTCCACATAGGCTGCGTGCCTCTTTTAAAAATGCATCCACTTTGGAAGCAGCACACGTTACGGTTTGATTATACCGCCATCTGGTGGTTCATATGCAAACTTACAACTCGAACACATTGATCAACTTCACCATCAGTGTCAACATGAATAGACACGCACATGTCGGTTAATGGGTTGCATGGGGGAAATAATTGCCATAGGTTTCCTGTTATGTGCCATTACAGGCTACGTGTTTTATGCTATTACAACACAACAATAATAACGTTATTTTTTGGCTCAGCCCTTGTCTGTCCTCAGTGTTGTTTCCACGGTTGTGGAACAGCTGGTTGCAGCACTGGTGGGCGTGATGCAACCAGTTATTCCACAGCGCATCTCTCCGTGATCCCTGCTGGTTCTACACGCCCTATCGGCTGGGAATGCCGACGTGGCTCAGACGATTCACGCCTGCTCGAGTCTTTGTTATACCTTTTGGATTTTGTACATGATTACGATTGGGACAAGGATTTGCGGTAAAAAAAAAAAAAATGCAGTGTGCAGTGTGCAAAAAGCAGTGTGATCAAAGCAGATGACGGCACACGGTCTAACAGCATGACGCGTCCATGATAAAACAGCGGCCAACAGGTGAAGACCTGCCGTGGTTCTTCTTACCAGTGGAAACGGATCTGGGTCGGGGGCCCTCGAGGCCCGCGGTCCCAGTCCGGATCCTGCTGAGCCGGCTGAGCCTCGCTGTAGACCGAGGTGCAGGAGTTGGACAGGGAGCAGGAGCCGCCGTCGCTGAGCTCGTAGAAGCCTAAGGCCCGAGGAGACGAGGGGACGCATTAGAGGAGACGAGGGGACACATTAGAGGAGACGAGGGGACACATTAGAGGAGACGAGGGGACACATTAGAGGAGACGAGGAGACACATTAGAGGAGACGAGGAGACACATTAGAGGAGACGAGGGGACACATTAGAGGAGACGAAGGGACACATTAGAGGAGACGAGGAGACACATTAGAGGAGACGAGGGGACACATTAGAGGAGACGAGGGGACACATTAGAGGAGACGAGGAGACACATTAGAGGAGACTCACTGTGTGAGCATGTGACCGACTCAGCCTAGCATCCTAGAGTCTTTATATCAAACTGAACGTGTGTGTGTGTGTGGTTATATATATATATATATATATATATATATATATATATATATATATATAATATATATATATATATATATATATATATATATATATACATTGTGTGTACACACACTACATGAAAGAAGACATCCCTCTCCTTTTGCCTCAAGGTAAAACACCAGTGCCCCGTTGTTCATCTAGAAGGAGACAAGCTCATGCGCTGATTGGCTGAACTGAGGTTGTATTCGGGGGACTCAGTACGTGTTGCATGTGCATTCTGTTCCAGAACCTTCTGATGAAATCAAAAGCAGCAACGCCATGTTTTCAGATATGTCTTCTCGACTGTTTTTCGAGATTAACTGTTTTTTGTAGTTGTTGACTGTTATTTATCCTATGGGCTTGAAAGAAGGAGATTATTCCTTACACTCAACCTGCTTCACAATGCTGCTGCAGATGTTACAGCTCAGCATAGGGAGTTTATTTCTAAATAAAATAAAAGGAAAAATGGTATGTGAATAAAAACCGGTTCCGCTGGTTTTGAAGGACCCTTAATTACTAAATGCAGCAGTAGCTGAGTAGGTAAAATAGTCGAGTCAATGGAGCCATTTGCATCTCAATTGCATTTAATTATCTAATCCATTAAGCCTACATGTACAGCCTACACTTAACCATAGCCTACATGCACAACTTGGAACTTGTACTATTATTTGGCCTTCTAATAAGCTGTAGCATGACAGCATGTGGTTCTGCATACCTCACCTCAGGATTTGAATTGCCTATTTCTCAGAATATGACTCAAAATCAAGTTTACTAATTGTCATTGGTCAAAAATAACGAAGGCCTTTCTCTTACAAACTACTTTGCGTATGCAGCTGTTAGATATTGCAATGTAGTACGCTTTTGTGACACAAGGGGTCACCATTTATCCAATAACAGGAAACTGTGGACTGGTCAGATACTCCGATTTTTTTGCAGGTCGAGATAGTTTTTCGAGGTTCAATTTGCTCAATCAAATATTAAATCACGTTGAAATAAATTTAAAAAATGGCATGCAGGTAGAGCCTATATATAAACTATTTAGTATATGTGCGATGCGCAGAATTGACCAAGTCAATCGCTAAATTTGCATGAGCAATAGTGCGTTTAACATTTTTAAGCAGGACGATTGAACGGTTTAAGTGGTCGGTAGATGTTATGCAGATGAAAACAGTACGTGTCTGGGCAACGCCAGTGGTCGCTCGTTCTCGCTGGGCAACTTGAACGAAAGGGAGTTGAAACAGATGTTCGAATGGCGGTGCATTGTCCAGCCAATGGGGAGAGCGTCCATCCGAGAGGGGCGGGGCTAAATCTCCACAGTCTTATTAGTTCTATTCTAACAGGTAGTCGCCAACAATCACGTCCACCGCTGCTGCAGAGCGCATTTCATCTACGCTGTCCCGTGAGGAGAATATAACCAGCAGTGTGTGAACTACACAGTGACCGCGGAGGACGTTTTCTTGGGTTTGTCGTTACGTGGTATGTTTTGACGCCGGTTTCCGAAATGCTGAGTCGAAAGATTTCTGCGTCGGGGTCCGGTCTGATGGCGAGCGCGGGCATCGACCGTGGCAGGGTCGGGGAGAGGCTGCAGGCTGCCCTGGCCGGACTGCACGAGCTGCATCTGCTGCGAGAGAAGCAGGGCGACATGGTGAACTGGGCACTGCGAATGGACCGGGAAGAACCGACGACCACCGCGGCTCAGACCAGCAGCGCTGCGAGGGGTTCCATGTTGGCGAATGAGGAGCAACGGCTGGAGGCGACCCTGACAGCGCTCAAACAGCAATTGGTAGGATATCCCATTTTAGTGTTGTTGTTGTTGTTGTTTTATTGTTGGTAGTCTGCATGTCCACGAATGCAACAGCCAATGCGCGCCCGGGGCCATGTTGCGTGTGTGTGTGTGTGTGTGTGTGTGTGTTGGACATGTGTGTACGCTGTTAAAATGGTGTGTTATCAGCTGATGTGCATTCCGAGCCGTAGGGGGGATTCTCGGCCTCTGTTGGGGGGGGGGGGTAGTAGGAAGTGGGATAGATGTCATAAATCAAGGTTCGCCGCGGTGACCACGAGACGCTCTGTGCGCGGGGGGTAGGGAGGCACCTCTGTTGCTCTCAATCATTAACCCCGTGAATGGTGCGCAGAAGAGAGAGAGTGTTTTAACAGCTGGCGCTACATTCACCTTGTGGTACCGTAGCCCAAGTTTGACCTCATCGAATCCTGTAGTGTAGGTCTACCGATAACCGGTGATAACCCGGTGATAACCCGGTGATAACCCGGTGATAACCCGGTGATAAAGTCCGGTGATAAGGGACGATTGTGGTTTAACTCGATTTCAAGGAGCTTAAAGTTAAAGGACACCACGTATCTGTCTTTCAATTTTGATTGGCAAGAAGGGGGGAGAATGTTAGTTTGTTGGGAAAAAAATAGTTGTACTAAACTATCAAATCGAGAGACATCCTACAACAAATATTACAAAATACAAATCCATAATCAAACAATCAAAGGTAGATTGTAGCTTTCAAATCAGTCGACCTTTTCATTACAAGAATTACTCAAGAGGGTCACCTGTTCCCAATTCTCCCTACGAACGAATGCTAAGTAAATATATATTAAAAATAACGTAGTTTCCTGTGTTCGTAAGTCTATTAAAACACAAAAACAAAAACAATACTTGTTTATTACAACATGAGTGAGATGAGAAGTTCAGTACACTCTGGACCTCTGTCAGGTCCAGGGCTGTAAGAGAGGTCCAGAGCTGTAAGAGAGCTCCAGTACAGCTCTGGACCTCTGTCAGGTCCAGAGCTGTAAGAGAGCTCCAGAGCTGTAGGTGTGAAGTATTTTAACAGCGTTGCTGCCCAGCCTGAGCTGCTAAAGCAAACACAATCATCCCGCGACCCTTCCAGCCTCCCCCCTCATCCCTTCCTGCCCTAGTAGTTAACACAATGGCCAAGCCCTCCCTGTGGGGGACAAATGAGTGACCCATCACTGCGTCTTCCACCCTCCCCCCCCCCCCCCCCCCCCCCCCCCCCCCCCCCCCCCCCCCCCCCCCCTTCTGTGCTCTGAGCAGTTAATGAGTAGCCACAGCCGAGGCGTATGTTATGGTTGTTTTTCACCCTCATATATTGTACACACGTCTTAGCTTCAGATTGCACACGAATGTTGCAGAGACACACTGCCAAGTGCTAAGCCTGTCTATTTGATTTGAGATGCACGTTGCGGGAAGCCTGGCATACATGGGGGTGCGCTTGTTAAGGCAAATCTTAGACCCTGGTCAGCTCAGGCCTTTACTGTTCGGTGACTATTTAGTCACGATCTCCCCCGTCTGTTCCACAGTCTCGTCTGCGGAGGCAGGACGTGGGCCTGAAGACCCACCTGCAGCAGCTGGACCAGCAGATCAGTGAGCTGAAGCTCGACGTGAACAAGGTCTCCCCAGACCAGCCCGAGAGCGATAGTCGTCCTAGCTCAGGTTAGCAGACACACGCGCACACGCACACACACGCGCACGCACACACACACACGCACACACACGCACGCACACACGCACGCACACACGCACGCACACACACACGCACACACACACACACACACATGTGCACACACACACACACACACACACACATGCATGCACGCGCACAGACAAACACACACACATGCACACGCACACACACACCTTCCGTTCAGTTTGATATGAAGACTCTAGGATGCTAGGCTGAGTCGGTCACACGCTCACACAGTGAGTCTCCTCTAATGTGTCTCCTCGTCTCCTCTAATGTGTCCCCTCGTCTCCTCTAATGTGTCCCCTCGTCTCCTCTAATGTGTCCCCTCGTCTCCTCGGCCCTTAGGCTTCTACGAGCTCAGCGACGGCGGCTCCTGCTCCCTGTCCAACTCCTGCACCTCGGTCTACAGCGAGTGCCTGTCCTCCTCCCAGACCAGCCTTCTGCAGGCTCCCGGGAGCCCCCCCCCCGTGTCCCGCCACGTCAGCCCCCCCATCCACGCAGCCCCTCGGCCCGCCGGCCTCCGCCCGGGGCTCAGCAGGATCCGGACCGGGGCCGCGGGCCTCGAGGGCCCCCGACCCAGACCCGTTTCCACTGGTAAGAAGAACCACGGCAGGTCTTCACACTGTTTTGTCACGGACGCTTGGCGCTGTTAGACCGTGTGCTGCTTTGATCACAGGGGGGGGGGGGGGGGGGGGGGATACTCCTGGTGTGTCCCAAAGGATTGAACATTTCTTTGCGTCTCTCGTCCTGTCCACCAGGTGACCTTGACCGGATGACGGCAGCGGGCCCTGGCTCCTACAAGTTGGTGCCCGGCAAGACGCACGCCGTGGGCCCCGTTCCCGGGACGTCCACGCTGGACTCCAAGTTCCAGGGCAGCCTGATGTCCCGCAACGGGACGGAGGTGTACCACTACCCCAGCCCGCTGCACGCCGTGGCCCTGCAGAGCCCCGTGTTCTCCCTCGCGGGAGAACCGTGCCGAGGGCCCCCGGCCGCCGCCGACGCCCGTCCCGGTCCCGGTCCCGGTGGCCCCCAGAAGGGCCATCGGGTCGGGCCTGAGGCCGGGCGCCTGGGCTACATCGACATGCTCCTGCGGCGCAACACGACCGGGGCCAGCGTTCGCAGCGAGGAGAGGGGGGACGCTCGGCGGACCCCCAGAGAGCCCCGCGACAGCGGCGCCGCACGTCCCGACGCGGCCCCGCCCCGGCCCGTACCCGCTGGGGCTTTGGACATCCACTCGCTGGAGGCCAAGTGGGAGAGAGAGTGCAGGCCGGAGCGGGTCACCCTCCCGCCCTGTCGTCCGCAATCCGAGTGCCACGCCCCGGAGTCTCTGCAGCGCTGCTGCTGTCCTGCTGCCGTCGGGGAACGCAGGGGTGCTGCCGCTCCGGCCGAGGGCCCCACCAGGCCCCCGGCGGAGCGCAGCACTCTGACCAGACGCCATTCAGAGAAAAGACCCCCGGGCGTCAGGGAGACCAGGGCGGCCCAGAAGAAATGCCCCGCAGCGAAGCCGGTCCTGGCCCTCAGCTCCGGCACGGAGGACCGCCGGGGCCCCCCCCGCGCTGCGGCGCCAGACGACTTTGTCCACGCCGAGTTTGTTCCTGCCGGGTCTCAGCGGGTCAAAGTGAGGCAAGCAGACCGCAAGACGAAGGCCGTGAAGCTGAGGCGGAAGACCGGCGAGAAGCCCCGCGCGGCGAGGCCCCAGCTGGGCTACTCCTCGGGAGAGAGGGCCGGGGAGAGCCAGGGCAGCGGGGGTAGGGGGGAGCCCGAGCCGAGAAGGTCGGCGAAGGGGACGGCGAGTCCCCGCCTGGGGGAACAGCACCGACATTCGGGCTCGGACTCCAGCCTGTGCGGCCCTGGATTCATGCACACCCACCGGGGCCACCCCACGCCCATTTCCTGTCCCGCCTTCACCAAGTCTGGGAAAGGCCGCAGACCCCAGCGCCCGGAGCCCGAGCCGCCCGTGGACCAGAGGAGGAGGAGGCGGCCGGGGACCGGCAGGGGGCCGGGGGACGCGGAGGTGCTCCAGGCCCCGTGCGCTCCGAGCACCAGGGGCCTCACGTACCCTCACGGAGCGGCCCCCCCCAGGCAGACGGCCCCCGCCGCGCCCCACTCGGGCCAGTGGGCGGGGCCGTCTCGCTCCTGCAAGCCCGCCGTGTCCTCGTCCTGTTTCTTCAGCGCGCTCAACGCCAGGTACCCCCCGGCGCCCTGCCCCGCGGGGGGGGGCCGGCGCCCGCCCCGCTGCGAGTCCGAGTACTCGGCCGAGTGCGCCTCGCTCTTCCACTCCACCATCGCCGAGAGCAGCGCGGGGGCCCTGAGCGACGACACCGCCGACCACTTCGGCGACAGCGAGTCCAGCCAGAGCTCCCGGGGCCACTCGGCCTCGGACAGCAGCCTGTCCCTGGAGGACGACGAAGACCGGGTGGCCCGCCGCCACCACGAGGAGGGAGGGGTTCTGCTGTGGGCCCAGGGCCGCCAAGGGGCGCGCCGGCGCCGGAGCCGGAGTGGCCCTTCAACGGCCCCCACGCCCGGTGCCCCTAACGTGCCGCATCAAAGCGTCCCGCGCCTTGAAGAAGAAGATCCGCAGGTTCCAACCTGCCTCTCTAAAGGTCATGACCCTGGTGTAGCCGGGACCCCCGCAGGCAGCATGACGACTCCACTCCGTGGGTTTGGGGGGAAGATGTCACCGCGGGTCTTTTGTTGCTGTCTGGTTGTCTTAGAGAGGGATTGGGTTTTTCTTTCAGCCTTAATCAACCTTTAGTTGGTGTCAGGGGTGCTCAGGAGCGGGGCTGAAAAACGAAAGTTTAAATGGATAGGATTAGAGCTCTCAACATTATGTATGTAAAAAGTTCAAAGGAATAGTATCGTCAATATGTAAACTAGGGATTATTAGGGATATGTAGAAATGTGTAGTTACAGGGTACAGGATTTTGTCTTTTGTCAGTAAGGCCGTTGGTTTAATTCAACCCTCTCAAATCGAGGGCCATCAGCCGGCTAACCAGTGCTGATGTCAATTGACAAACATTTAAAAACCATATCCCGTTCTGCAGCTGCCCTTCTTATTACTTTTATTTAAAAATCGTTTTTTCGTCATGTTCATTATTATTCATTTCATTCGGCACATTGGTTTTTACTGTGCATATCTTTCACTGTAGAATAAAGCAATATTTAACGTACGTCCCGGTATTGCGTGTGGAGTTTTTGCCCGACCTTGTTGTGGTTGCTGTCCACCAACCAAGCATCCCCAACCGACTCTCTCTCTCTCTCTCTCTCTCTCTCTCTCTCTCTCTCTCTCTCTCTCTCTCTCTCTCTCTCTCTCTCTCTCTCTCTCTCTCTCTCTTCTGTTGGGTGCGTCAGTCGCGGTAGCCGCGGTCAAGCTGCCCATATGTTCCACATGTTCCGCCAACATTTCCTCACCGATAAAAGAAATCCAGCCCTTCCGCCCACTTAACCTCTCTTCCACTGACTATCGAATTGACTGCTGTGGGGTTACAGTACAGTTAGGCCTCCACCTAATGCACTCAAAGGCTCCCATTGTTGGCAACGTTAATTAAATGCAGCCTATTAGGTTTGCATTGGCATGCGTGCTATTCCACACAGGGGGACGGAGGGGACCAGGAGGGGAAGTGCTCTGGTTTCTGTGGGAGGCTTTAGAAGAATTGGGAGGGAAGTGGCAGGAGGCACATGGGGATTTAGGAGGAATGACAGATGATAAGAGGCTCCTCATTTCAGAGCTGTCCTGTAGAGATTAGACAGCGGGCATCTGAATAGAGCAACGGCCAATAATCTCAACCACAGAATCTGCCCTGGTATCTTTCCATTAAAACTCTTTCATGTGTCACGGGAGAGTTGAGCAAAAGGTTACTGTGGTGAAGGTAAGTGGTCAAGCTACTGGGGTCTTCAAACATCAAGACACTGTCTCTCTCTCCCTCTCTCTCTTTCCTTCTCCCTCTCTCTCTCTCTCTCTCTCTCTCTCTCTCTCTCTCTCTCTCTCTCTCCCTCTCTCTCTCTCTCTCTCTCTCTCTCTCTCTCTCTCTCTCTCTCTCTCTCTCTCTCTCTCTCTCTCTCTCTCTCTCTCTCTCTCTCTCTCTCTCTCTCTCTTTCCTTCTCCCTCTCTCAGGCAGTCACCATGACCTTAAAGTCCCAATCTAAGAGGCTTATAGAACCAGAGAAATAATAATACAACTTTATTTATTTTTTATCAATTTTCCCTTTGAAGTTGGTCTTAGCCAGGCCATTGTGTATAGCTAAGACTCATGAATCCTTCATTGAGAACTTTCCGCTCACTTTTGATACTATAACCAGAGATAGTCCAATTTGCTCTCAAAGCAGAAGAACACATGATTCACGGGACAAAAGGGCTCACCAAAGGGCATGTGTTCATTCTTCTGCATTTCTCTCCCTCTTTCGTTCTTTCACATGGGTTCAAAGGACGTGCATTCTCGTTATAACTTCAAAGATGGCGATTTCTGATTCGGCAAGTTGCGGCCACACACTACATCTAGGAGGATTTGGATATCCATCTGACCTTTGACTAGAAGGGTGGCAAAGAAGCCGACATGGGATTAGTGCAGGGTTCCTTCTCTTTCACTCCTTCTCCTCCTACCAAGCGGAACGGGAGCTGCACTTGCCTTTGAAGCAGAGAGAGAGCTGGACCATGTCTGCCTGACCCCTGCGGTCTGTGTGGCTGACCCCCTCCAGCTGTATAGCCGGCTCATCTCCGAAGGGCCCAAGGGCCCCTTACAATGGCGGGGGTCAGGGCTTCGCTCTGTCTCCGACCCGGGGTCCCCAACGCTGGGCTCCTTTTAGTGACTCCCGGTGATCAACGTGTCCGTCCGTTAATTATCTATAGGTGATTAGCATGCCCGTCTGTACATGCCGAGACCCCACCCCCTCTCCGCCCCGCGGCCTGTTCCTCTCACAAGTGCAGAGTTAAAAGGGCCATTAAATATTACCAACGGCCGCGCAATGCCGGAGCCCGGCTAGCCTCCATTTGACAAAGGAGCGCAGACCCTAGGGGTCATGGTGAAAGGGGAGACCCGGGGAGTAACAGGTGTACATCTGCTAATAGGATTTCATGCTGTATTTAATAGTGCGGCATTTAATCATTCATAGGGAGTTTGATAGCAGAGTGAGTGTGTGTGTGTGTGTGTGTGTGTTTGTGTGTGTGTGTTTGTGTGTGTGTGTGTGTGTAATGTATGTGTGTTTGTGTTTGGGTGTGTGTGTGTGTCTGTGTCTGTGTGTGCGTGCGTGTGTGTGTCTGTGTGTGCGTGCGTGTGTGTGTGTGTGTGTGTGCGTGCGTGCGTGTGTGTGTGTCTGTGTGTGTGCGTGTGTGTGTGTCTGTGTGTGTGTGTGTGTGTGTGTCTGTGTGTGCGTGCGTGTGTGTGTCTGTGTGTGCGTGTGTGTGTGTTTGGGTGTGTGTGTGTGTGTGTGTGTAATGTATGTGTGTTTGGGTGTGTGTGTGTGTCTGTGTCTGTGTGTGCGTGCGTGTGTGTGTGTGTGTGTGTGTGTGTGTGCGTGTAGCTCCCCCATGGGTGGTTGTCATGGCAGCGAAGCACTGTCGGTGTCACACGGGATCACGGTACACTGGATAATGATTCATATGCTTTGACATCAGCAACACATGGGTGGGTTATCACGCCTTCTCATCAGGATCCTACCGGCGCATTGCAACACCACCTATTTCATTTAAAGCCATTCATAAAAAAATACAAGTGCCAGCGTGAGGCTTATCCTACTCAAGAAGCGGTGAAATAAGCTCATTAATGTGTGTGCGCCATCACATGCTTGGCGAACACAACCTGAACCACGGCTGGGCAGCACGTAAACTGTGGTCAGCTGACCTGTAAACAGTCCCATGTGGCACGTGAATCTCCCCTGGGTTGAGGGTCAGGTGAGCACTGGGAGGTGAGGCCGTGTGCATGCCAGGCCTCATGGGTGATCCCGTTACAGTCCACGTCATGGCCGCCTGTGTCCTTCTGTTGCTGACACGCTAATTGTGTGGGGATCACAAACACTCGCGCTTTAAAAAGACTACCTAAAAACAAGTGTGTAAAGTAAAAACAAAAAACAAAATCCTGCTGTTGTGTTGATGTGTTTTTGCAGTAGTTGTCAGTGTTTGTGGGAATGGCTGAGTGCCTGGGGGTTATGCTACAAGTTCGGCTGCATGAGGTAATCCCAAAAGCCAAATATGGGACCTGCCCATCCCAGTCTGTCTCCAGGCTAATGCAAAACACAATGTATAAGACGTCAAGCCTGCTGTGTCTTTCCTCCCACAGTGTAATTACTTTGGCATGCTGTCTTAAACGCCTAACGTTGTTTTTATCTTTGGTTTTTTTCAGGGTTTTTTCTTTACCAGCGGCTGAGAGAAACCCAATCCCTGCTGATTTACACGGTTATCTCACCGTTTTTTGGGGTTGCCGTGCGGTGACATGGCGGTCTGGAGTATTCAGGCAGCGGACGTACGTAGCAGCCGGTAAAAACCATGTTCAGTCCACATGGTGTGAACCCACTCGGTCCTGCTGTGCTACCGGATAGAAGACCTGGATTCCACCATGTCGACAAGATGGAACTCGGAACTCATTACCACCCTCCTGAGGGCGGGTCTCACCCCCTTACCCACAATGCACCCCTGGAAACACAGAGGTTTTCCCATGGCTCCTGTGAAGCGTGGAGGATTTGACCTAGTTCCACTCAGGGTGAAGAATCCCCACTCGGGGAGACTTCTGCTCATTTAGGAAGAGACTCCATCACAAGCGTCTGAGAGTAAAAGTGGATCATTTACAGTTGTCCACTGTGCATGTCTCCCTGTAAGTTATATTGGGGATTTCTCCATGCTGGATCAATTAAAATACCATTCAAACAGCGTTACTAGACCAGATGGAAAATCCATCCACAACCTTCATGGTAGATCTTACTCAGCAAAGACAGATAGATGCTGTGAAATCAATGTGGACACCTGGGTGGAGGGACACCAAAACTGTGTGTGTGCGTGTGTGTGTGTGCGTGTGTGTGTGTGTGTGTGTGCACGCGTGCGTGTGTGCGTGCGCGTGTGTGTGTGCGTGTGTGTGCACGCGTGCGTGCGTGTGTGTGCGCGTGCGTGTGTGTGTGTGTGGCGTCCTTTGTCCCCCCCCCCCCCCCCCCCCCCCCCTGCTTACTGTACATATGAAAGGGGTCTGGACCCTGGAATGTCCAACCTCATGAATGTCAATTGGGCCGGACCGAGGGATTAAGGAGCAGGCCTCTCCGGCCGTGTACAGACAAACCAGGGGCCGCAACGGCCGCAGAGATGAGGAGAAACACAGAAACCAAGGAGGAGACAGGGCCGAGGAGACGGTGCGGAAGAGAAAGAGCAGCGGAGACGGAACTTGACGTCGAGGCGGAAAGAAAGGACAAAAAGGAAGAGACAAGACAGCGAAGAGAGGGGAGTCTTGCTCTCCGCTAAGACTCCCCTGGCCTTTCCCCTAACCAGCACCTGCTACTCTTTAGCGCATCCTTCCGTTTAATACTTAATCCCTTCATTCACGGCAGTGTATTTACTAACCATTGTCTCTGTGGCCCTTCAAGCTGTGGTCAAGAGGTGGTTCAAGAGTTCGCCCCGTGTCGAGCAGGGCCTCACGGTAACAGAGGCCATTGTGAGGGCATTTGCCCCTGGGAAGCAATTGTTTGAGACAGGGGGGAAAGAAGGCTTTCTCTGTGCGTGTCAAGGAGTCCTCGGGTTAGAGGCAAAATGCTGGTCAACTTTATTTCAGCAAGGCGTTAGCTGCACGTGATTTCACTGATGAAATGTGAAACCTAGTATGATTTTTAAGTCTGAAAAGCCCTTGTAGTCCACACAGCTGGGTTATGTGGCATTAAAACACATGTTCAGTATTCAGTACACACAAGTAAAGTGAGTGTTATTTATGAAGCACAGTGTTTTGTGTTCGTTTTGAAGGAACGTGCTCCTATGGTTTTCGGCTCAAACCTTTTAACCCTGAAACAAATAAATGCACGGAAAACGAGACATTGCAAAAAGAATGACTGTAATCTCCCTGCAATTTAAAAAAAACCTCTACAGACAGGGAGTTCTTTTCAGAATCTGTCCAACTGTAATTAAAGAGACATAAAACTTGAGAGGGCTAAGCACTTGAGGGTGGAGGCGAGGGTGGGCGGGGGGGGGGGGGGGGGGGGGGGGCGGCAAATTGCATCGATGCACAACTCATGTCCTACAATCATGCATCTTGTTCTTGTGTTTCTGTTGCAGTCTGGGTGTCTCTCGGAGGATGTCCTGGCTGGTTTTATGAGCTGCCGGCCTTCCTGCTTTGAGGCAGCGGTGCTCTACTTCCATTGTCCATCGCCAGGCTCTGGACAATTAACCCGAGCCGGTGCGTCCTTGGGGAGCAGTGAGTGATTAAAGCCCACTGTCGCAGGAGGTCCACTCTGCGCACGTTGCCAGGTCCGTTGAACGACCGCTGCTCCTTATTATCAGCGCAGCGCCAGGCCTGCTCTCTGCTCAAGTGCAGCATGTGGGATTTTGGGGGGGACGGGGAGGGGGGGGGCGGACGGGGGGGATGGGGGCACGGGGGGACGGGGGGGGGGGGGCACGGGGGGGATGGGGGCACGGGGGGACGGGGGGGATGGGGGCACGGGGGGACGGGGGGGGATGGGGGCACGGGGGGACGGGGGGGGGGGGGGGGGGGGGGGACATCAAAGGAGCGCTGAGAGAGACAGCTGGGCCTCCTCTTGGCTGGGCCCCCTGATAAGATCAGAGTAGCCAGGGGATGGACACCCCCTCTCTCCCCCTCTCTCCCCCACAACAGGTACCTCCCTCTTTAACGAATGTCTCCTCTGTTGCGCCCATATGGTTGCTAAACACCAAAATACTGCATTTTATGAAAGGCCTTTTCCTCCTTTTCTTTAAGTTTCAGTTTAATAACCAAAGCGAATTTGGCAACTTCGCATTCCGTTTTTTATTCATTTAGCTTCCTTATTGTTTTGAACTGTTCCTAATAGAGGATATTTTAAGGTGTAATGCAGGTGCAATAGCTATTAATTAATTTATCCATCAGTTAACTATAGTCAACAATTGATCTAAACTTATTCTTGCTATTACATGTATCAGCTGTTGGAAGTACCTTAAGCACAGCAAAGAGGTGCAACTTCATTCCCTCTCCATCTAAACCAAAAGAAAATACCACAGGGAAGGCGTCTGCGTGACATTGAGGGCTAGATGCACATTTGCACAGCCAGCACCCCACAAGAGCTCCTTGTAGGCCCTCTGTTGTTATCTCCACGAGACACCTCTGCACTATTTGACTTGCTCTTCACGTTTGACTGCTCCCTCTCTCCACGAGACGCCATAAAGAAACTCCTACAGCAGCACAGCGTTCACATTATGGCCATTTGAACAGCTAAGTCTTGCTCAACCCCTGAATACTAATGGGTTCTGTAAGCTAGGCTGCCTGTAAAACCTTCTTCTTCTTCTTCTTCTTCTTCTTCTCCTTCTCCTTCTCCTTCTCCTTCTCCTTCTCCTTCTCCTTCTCCTCCTTCTCCTTCTCCTTCTCCTTCTCCTTCTCCTTCTCCTTCTCCTTCTCCTCTCCTTCTCCTTCTCCTTCCTCTCCTCTCCTCGGCACACGTGTAGCAGTAAAACCAGCTGGCAGTGCTGAGACCATCAATAGTTTCTTTATGAGCAGCAGAGTGCTCAGTCACATTACACCTTCTCCTGCTTTTCCCTTCACATCGGTATTTTCCCCCAAATTTTTGGGGGAAATTCTTCCTCGATGTAAAACTGTAGTTCTTTCCACAACGCACGGCGAGATGAAAATAACCAACAGCCGTAAGAATTCAGATCAGTGTGGGGAATAAGCTTCCTAATTAAATTGTTTGTGGACAAGGAGGGAGGGGGATCACAGATGTACATTACTGAACGTATTTTTCCACAGCATGGGAAAATATCCAATTAAACGTTACCCATCTGGGGAAAAGCCTGCTTGTTATGGGGGGAACCGCATTTCCTTGGGGTCAACGGATTGCTGCTTAGCTTGTTTGTCTGCCTCTCTGAGGCATAGTTAGCGGTTAGCTCACCCTCATTGCAGTCTTCCCAGACAGGTCCACGCTCGCAGGTGCATTGAGGGGGATCCAGCAGTGAGGAATGATGTTGGATAATAGGCCTCTTTCCCTTCATTAATAAACCCCTATCACAGCCACTCATGTCTTCCAGTACCCAGGTTCTTGATTAATCTGAGTGTGTGTGTGTGTGTGTGTGTGTGTGTGTGTGTGTGTGTGTGTGTGTGTGTGTACATATCTGTAGGTGTGTGTTGGTGTGCGCATCCTCGTGCCTGCGATTGTATGTGTGTCGGTGTGTTTGTGTGTGTGCATGTGTGTGTGTGGGTGTGTGTGTGTGTGTCTGTGCTTGTGTTTGTGTGTGTGTATGTGTCTGTACGCGTGTGTGTGTGTGTGTGTGTGTGTGTGTGCACGTGTGTTTGGGTGTGTGTGTGTGTGTGTGTGTGTCTGTATGCCTGTGTGTGCGTGTGTGTGTGTGTGTGTGTGTGTGTGTGTGTGTGTGTGTCTGTACGCCTGTGTGTGTGTGTTTCGGTGTGTGTGTCTGTACGTCTGTGTGTGTGTGTGTGGGGTGGTGTGTGTGTGTGTGTCTGTGTGTGTGTGTGTGTGTGTGTGTGTGTGTGTGTGTGTGTGTGTGTGTGTGTGTGTGTGTGTGTGTGTGTGTGTGTGGAGCAGACTATGTAATTTCAGATGGCTCCAGTGTGAGACACCTCAAGGCCTCACCGGCGTGCTGGGTTGGACAGACCGGCCCCTCTCTCAGCTCAGGGGTCAGAGGTCACGCAGCGAGCGGATTGATCTTGCATGCGGCGCTTGTCTCTCCAGCTACAGGACTATGTGATCAAGAGTGATGTCACAATATCATTCATCAGTAGCTGCAATGTCCCACAAGCACTCTGTTTCGACTCCCAAAACTGAACGCCCAAAATATTCATAATTTCAATGAATGACTACAGTTGTGAAAAGGGTCAGAGAGGCCAGACAGTATACAAGGGTTACTGTCAGCAAACCGGGCTCACAGCTTCCCATCAACGCAGCCACACATCTGTATTTCATTCTGAGTGTTGAGTTTCTCTGCACGACGGGTGGGGGGTGACTTTACAGGGTTAAGAGAGGGAGGGGTTTTGTTGTCTTTTGCACCGTGTTGATGCAGAGTGCGTAACACTGATGAACGGCTCTTTGAAACCCGACACAAAGCCAAGGGGCTGGGGGACAGCCCCTTGGAGGGGGAGGCAAGTTGGAGGGGAGGCATGGAAGTATTTAAAGGAACTATAGATTTTCTGGAGTAAGAGATGGGGAGGGGGGTGGAACTCTAAGAAGATTTAGTGATAGAGAGGCATTCAGCATCCTTTTGTCCCTTGTAATTCTGTTGCATGTGAAAGGACGCACAAGGCTGTACTTCCGCTGGCATGCTGAATGACAGCATATGGCGAAAACTTCCTTTATCAGCCCCCTGGCTATTAGCACCCTTGGGGTTCTGCCACAGATATGCTAAATGGGTGGAAACTGAGCTTTCTTTTATGGCTCTTAAGATAAACATTACACCTGACAGTGAATGGGGCCACAGATAAGCCTAGGATATTATTTCCATTTCCATCCAGATGGCAAAAATAAAGGCGGAAGAGAGAAAAAACAGGTTAGTCAAGAGCTGACCATGCTGTTCATGCTTCTTGAGTCGCTATCATTCGATCAGTACAGGAGTGTATCTGGACCCCAGCCCTGATCAAAGGGGCCCCGGGCCCCGCAGGATGGCGTGTGGCTGATGTGTTTATCTGTGTATCCTGAGGCAGTAAATTATCACTGACCCAGGGTGTAGGGAGAGCGCAGGGGGGAGGGGGGGGGGGGCTTCCTGGAGCTCCCATGTGTTCTGGGGCTAGAAAACAGGGGGGTAGGTTTGAGGGTAAACTGTCACTTTGAGGAAGGTTGACCTGTCAGGTTTGACCCCTGGGTCCCTTTGAACAGGGACAATCCAGTGAGTGACACTGCAAGGGCCAATTTGCTGGGGGATTTACACACGGCCCGATGGCTTCTCCGCTTGCAATTTATTATGCATGGAAATTGTAAACAGGTGCATTTGACATGGATCGAAAATCCATCCTCTCTCTCTCTCTGTCTATTGCTCTCTCTCTCTCTGGTTTAAACATCAAAGCCCTGTTGAAAGCCCCTCCCCCAATCTCCACATCAGCGCTGCATATTGTTGGAGGACCGTGATGAAGTATCCACAGTTGGCAGGAAGGAGGTTAATCGATAAAATGGATGGCTGCTTAACAGCTGGAAACTGGAGCTTTTACTCATCCAGGAAACTCTATTTTATGATACCCGGTCTGCAGAAAGCCGTAAAAGAGACATAAAAGAGATAGTTATTGAATGGCAGTAACTCTTCTTAAATGAGGGGGTCCAAAAGGGTTTCGACATATTGACAGAACTTACAAGTGGCGAGCAGCAGGCAAAACAAAAAAAAGGTGAACGGTAGAACGTTTGTGCCAGGGAGAGCCAGTGACTTGGCAGCCCTTTGTTTTCACGAGGCAAGGCAATTTTTGCGTTCACGACAACCTTTCTATGATCCGGCTGGGACGTTTGTGTCCTGCCAGAATGGTAGGTTGAGCAGTCGCACGGGCGTCACTCTGCAAATGAATGAATGTCTCGGCAAATAAAAGGAGGCAGTCAGGTAGTCGGTCTGATTTCAGAGACGGCAGCGGTGGGCCGGCCCAACGCTGTCTGCGCCGCTCGATTGGTTCAATAAAAGAGCCAATGCTGTTACCCTTCTCTGACTGATCCATTCTATTGATCAGAAAGCAAGTGTGTGCTGCTGGCCAATAAATACCATTAATCCCTACTGCTCATCACTAGCACACACACACACACACACACACACACACACACACACACACACACACAAGCACACATGCATGCAAACACACACACACACACAATATTAATCACAGCCCACCCTCCCTCAGCAGGATAAATATAAGACAAAAGGAAGGAGGTTTGAAGAAATAGAGCAAAAGGGGGACAACAAAGGGATGATGTAGAGAGAGGGATAACGAGAGAGGGTGAGTTGAGAGAGAGAGGGAGAGAGAGAGCAAGAGGGAGGAAGAAGGGAGATAAAGAGAGAGAGAATGGGTTAGCTTTGTTCCTAGGTCTTCTGGTTGGATCTGGTGTCCAGAGGACCTGTGTTCACAGTCAGAGCAGATTAGTCTTGACAGTTGTTCCAGGAGAGAGAGCGAGAGAGTGAGAGAGTGAGAGAGAGAGAGAGAGAGAGGGCGAGAGAGAGAGAGAGAGAGAGAGAGAGAGAGAGAGAGAGAGAGAGAGAGAGAGAGAGTGAGAGAGTGAGAGAGAGAGAGAGAGAGAGGGGCGAGAGAGAGAGAGAGAGAGAGAGAGAGAGAGAGAGAGAGAGAGAGAGAAAGAGAGAGAGAGAGAGAGAAAGAGAAAGAGAAAGAGAAAGAGAGCAAGATGGGGGAAGGGGGGTAATCTAAAACAGTCTGGAGATCCTCAACCACACACCATGACACCAAGGCCGGCCGGACCAGAGCTCACACACCTCCACCACAAACAAACAGCCCCACAGGGCTGGCAGTCTGGAGCCTCCACCGGAGTCCAGATCCACGATGGAGATTACGGTGTTTACATTGGTTTGAGATTCGTATCCAAGACATTCCCCAGCAGCGCCGGGCATGCTGAGCAGAAGCTGCCGGAGGATTCCTGACTCCAAGAGACCGTCCGTCCCTGCGGCTTCTCATTCTGCCGGGCTGGCGGGGGTGGTGCGCTGACAGCCATGGTTCAAGGGCCAGATCAGCTGTATATCCCCATGCAGGAGGGAGGCAGCAATGCTGGGGCATATCGCAGTGTGTATCCGCCTAACCAGACCCCTAACCCCCGACTCTCTGGGAGATCCACTTTGTGTTGTCATGGCAGTCCTCCAAACACCATAGGGCTGTAGTTAAGGGCTTTGTTACTTCCTGTGTTTACCAAGTGTATTAAGCAATCCTGCAGTGAGTGCAGGATGAGGGGGGGGGGGGGGGGGGGGGGGGGGAGAGACATTGAATGCGAAGAGCAAAGTCAGCTAGCCTTAAATGTTTCGTTGCAGGGTGAGGTGTCCGGGCATGCTAGCAAACGCTAGTGGAAGGATTGGTGTGCATTGGGCAGAGCTGTCGTAAAGCCTCAGCATCTCCGTCTTAGATAGCCGGTCCCATAGCTCTCCTCACTCCCTCTTTCTTAATGGCTCTTATGAGGCAAGTTGCGAGGAGGCTTCCCATTAGTGGTCCAGGCTCAACGTTTGGCACAGAAGAGGATATTCTCATGCAGCGGGAGATGTTGTAATAAGATTGGTCAACCAGGAAATAGGACTATATTTATAGAAGCATCTCTGTCAGGGCAAGAGGACAGTAATCTCGTCCACTCTTTTTTTTATATATATTTAGCTGAGCAAACATTTATATAGACAGCAGCGGTCTTTGTTGATACAGTAAGTGGCTTTTCCACATGTGAGCCCATCTGCCTACAGTGCTGCCCCTGCAGAGCAAGCATGCATATGCACACGTAATAGCCCATGGTAAAGCCTTAACGAGTCAGGAGTGGCAGGGGAATAACTGTCGCCATATAATACTCGCTGAGCTATTGTAAACATCAACTCAATTATGCAGTGTACGTTTACCGCTGATTACCATAATGAAATGGTTCAGCCCGACTCGTCAGTCATCGGAAGGATCTGCGGTGTCACGCGAGCTGATAAACAGGCTGGAGTTATTGCAAGAAGGAATGTAACGCGTTAGTATTGAACAGTTAAGTTATCAGTTGTTACCATTTAAATAGTTTAAGGGAGAACATTTTGCTATTACAACAAATGGCTAAATACACGTGTGGTTCAATTAGCACTCCAAGCTTAAGAAAAGTTCACTAAATCTGCCTTTAACCCAAATGAAATGGCTTCATGTCTGCTTGTAAAAACGTCTCAGGAAACCAAATTATTTACAAATAGGGCCCAGGAAACATTTTCCGAGGGTGGTTCACCGGTAGTCCATTATCCATCGACCTTTGACACTGACCTGTGTAGCTACAACTTGTCCTAGCATGCTACACCTGGCTAGTAAAGACAAGACTGACATGAGCAGCATATATGGATGACAGAATGATAGAAGGAAAGGGTTTAAAGGCTATGGTCAGCTGACTGGTGTTTTTAAATTCCTTGTGCTCTCTCACAATCCACATAGTGCTTCTGACATATAGCCACCCCCTACAGGTTATAGTCCTTCATCTCTTTGGAAGGATGTTGATGCCTAATGAGCATTTTTCAGGGAAATACACATAACTCCACAACTGTCTCGAATTGTTTTTGTTTTCCCATAAAATTGAGCTACGGCTAAACTCTATTGTAACCTGGGTTACTGATAAAATAATTGTTTATTTAAATGTAAAAATCGCCTAATTGTACGCCTAATTAGGCATAATATCACCTAATTAGTTTTTTCTAAGCTTGATGTTGTGGTACCTATTTCTAAAACAATATCAACAACTGGGGCCACCCTGTTTTCAGATCAAGGTAATTACACAGTAAGCAATATAATGAACATGCTATTTTGGTGCTAATGATAGCATAATTGTTGTCGTCTTTATGGCCAGGAGGAGGAACAAAGAAAGTTTACTAGAAAGGTAATTGCATTCTGTATAAAGAAAAACTAAATGGCACAACAATACACACACATAATAGCAGACTTATTTACATGGAAAGAAATGAGTGCAGAGCACACTTTCACACTTTGACACGTAGAGTCAAAAGAGTGTGACCCCTTGGCTTCAAGTTGACAGTAGCTAAACTATTTCCTCTTTTCACACAAACACAACACAGCCGAAATGAGGTGTGGACCGTTGGCGTGAGGAATAAACTCCACAGTGTGACTGCTGCTTCATCTAACACTCTTCCAACAAATGTCAACTGGCAAACAAACACACCCATCCCCCATCCCCCACCCCCAAAGAAGGCCCTGAGTAGGAACAGCATTCTCTAAAGGTTGTACAAGCTTGGCAGGGACCACAGTCGATGTTGATAAATAAAACCGATTAGCTTTGTTATATGATTTGAATCAACCCCCCCCCCCTCCCCCCCCCCCCCCCCCCCCCCATGCATGCACACACACACACACACACACACACACAAACGCACACACACACACACACATACGTGCACAATTCCAACCAACTTGAAAATAGTTGAGATGTCACACAGGATAAAGGGATAGTGATGCATCATATCTAAAGCTAAATGTCCAGCTCGGTAAATGGCATTCCTTCCACTGGCTCTAGAAGTCTCTCTGCTGCAGGCCATTTGTGCACGCTAGTACAGAGACTACATCTTGGCTCTACGAACGTCCTTTACAGGGATGACCGTGGGTATGCACGTTTATATGCAGCGCTAAAACCCTCCAATTCCTCCCCGGCCATTTCAACAGCGCTGCATACTTGGTCGTCCTAACTAGCGTTTTCTGCCTCCTCTATTCTCCCAGAAAAAGGCGTGATAGATTTGTCAGATAGAATCATTCAGACGACGCTTGGCTGCCAGTGAAAGGGAAGACAAGCGAAAAGCATCGGCCCCCATCATTCTTAACGGCTTGCACAAAACAATGTTGTCTTATTGAGTGCGCCATGGTGTTGGCAACTGAGAAAACCTAACTCGGATGATTTCAAATAAAGAATGGGCTTAATCAGAGCTTTTGTGTCTCCAGAAATACAAGCTACAAATACACAATTCTAAGATAACAGCTGAGTGAGTCTGTTCACCCCTTATCTCTAGCCTTTTCCTTCCGTTTGTTTTGGTTATCATTCTTAATGTCTAAAGAACTAACTTTTATGATTTATGTCCAGGTTGTGATCATGTCAATAATTGATTTCATAGCCATTTCTTCCCAGACATTCTTTTCACTTTGAGCAAATGCATTTGTGTTGAACTCAGACAGCTTGATACGTGGTGATTCGGTTGTGTGACCTCTGCACGCCATATTCGTGGTAAACAGGCAGCCACTTGCTTTAAGCCCACAGGTGTCCATGGGCGCTAGCCCACAGACATCAAAAGACAACTTTTACAATCCCTTGAATGGTCTATTTACTTTGTCCATTCTGTTTACCCAAGATGTGCATTCCGAAGCCAGAACCAGCAGACTGCACAACAGGAAATCGAACCAGGCCATATTGTGTTTATAGTTATATGAAAATATATAAATAATAATAATACTTCATTGTAATCGTTTTTACTTTTGGAAATGATGTAAGTGAAATAAAAAAATCAACGTGGTTATTCAACAAAAAGGAGAAAATATGGAGAAAACAAAGGATTATAGCCCTAAAAAGTAGGTATAGACTATTCTGTTAGCGAGAAGAATGACGCACACATGCAGTCTAAGCATCTGGATCAATCTTGAGCCGGGATGTGTTAATGCCCTCCTCCTGAGCAGGATCTGAGCTCTCCATCGCTAGTCCTCATCTGCAGACTGTAAACACTAAAACTCTCTCTCTCTCTCTCTCTCTCTCTCTCTCTCTCTCTCTCTCTCTCTCTCTCTCTCTCTCTCTCTCTCTCTTCTCTCTCTCTCTCTCTCTCTCTCTCTCTCTCTCTCTCTCTCTCTCTCTCTCTCTCTCTCTCTGCAGTAACCTCTCTACTCTCTCGCCTCGTGCTTGGTTCCTGGAAGAGATGGGGGTAATCAATGTGAGTCATGTGTCCCAATCACAAAAAAATCTCCCCATGGGGCGCTCTTCAAAAGTCTCCAGAGGAGCTGGGCAGAAGGAACAGGATTGCTCCCCATGGGGTAATTACAGGTCGGGGGCTCCATGGCTTCCAGTGTGTTTGTCCGAGTCCGAGTCAGAAGGGGTTACAGACAGAGCGCTTAACGACCCGGCCAGTGCTGTTAGCGCAGCGGGAGACCCCCTTCATCCACCGGGGTCATTGTCTGGTGGTACACTCACCAAGGACAATGCCACCGTTACTCACTGAGCACCGGGCACTGAAGAAAACCCCTTAACACGACAATATTGGGCTCATATAAGGGCCCGTGTTTAGAAGACAAATCAACAACAACAACAAGAGGCATAGGAGACCTTCTCCGGGGCTTTGGTCCATCTGTGCAACACCCCCCCCCCCCCCCCCCCCCCCCCCCCCCCCCCCCCCCCCCACTACCACCACCACCCACCACCACCACCTCCGAAAAACAGGTTCAACATTTTACTGCTTATGGGTTAAAGGGGTCATAAAATTAAACAAACACTAAAACGTTGTCTGCCTGCCTCAGGGCCTTTTTTTATTTTAAAGCCAACTTCCACCTCTGATGTGGCCATTGATAAGCACACTTTGTTCCCTCCTTAATCCAAGCAATGAACTGACAATATTTGAGTTTAAAAATAATGATGAACAACATGGAAGATTTGTTGTGTTTGCCGTTTTTAGTGAAGTAGGTCAAAATGAGACAAACCCAGACTCCGTTTTCTCTAAGCGACATTTCCAACACTGTTATTAACATGTTATGCAACGGATATACAGAGTGTTGTAGTGTTGTGGCAAGCAATGGTATTAGCCACTAGCCAAACCCTGTTTTTCCCAGTGCATTTATACAGATAGGTTTGCCTAGTTTGTGCTTAAAACCAAGGCAGTAATGCTTGAAGGGATGACAGCATGAGAGTCTTGCTAGGAGGTGAACTATGGAGACTGTATGGCTGATCATGGCTCCGGGTTAAGACTTAAGTAAGCCCTCTCTGCACAGTAGTAAACAGAGAGGGACGATGAGGGAGAAAACAGTCATTAGTGCTCTATAATCAGGGACAATAATACACACACAGTGTGTGTGTGTGTGTGTGTGTGTGTGTGTGTGTGTGTGTGTGTGTGTGTGTGTGTGTGTGTGTGTGTGTGTGTGTGTGTGTGTGTGTGTGTGTGTGTGTGTGTGCATTCAATGATTCCCACGGAGGTCCTTGGATTAAAAATCTTCCTCCCATACACATACATAAAAATAAGGAAAACTCTGAAAGTGCTAAAGGTTAAACAATATAATTATCAAGACAACATAATTTCTTTATAGACACGCTTGGAATAATTGGCATGTATTTTAATGCTGTGTTCATCTTATTTTGAATGTAATTTATGTAGTTTATATTAAACAACATGGACAAAAAACACCAGTACATTCAAATGTCACATTAGTATAAAACAACACATGAAACTTGCCAGGTAAATCCAAAAAATCAATTTGTAGTTGCCCACGCACAGTTCTCTTGCAATATTGCGTTTGATGAACATGAAATGATAACCTATGTCTGCATAGCAGAACTGAATGTGTATTATATTTGTCCGTGAAATCCTAAAGCACTTAGGTAGCAGTCTCACACGGGCGCAACTTTCTATCCTATACTGCCCTCATGTGGAGAAACATTCTTAAAGACACCGCTTTATCTAAAACAATACAATAGCGAATCATTTTAATAAATTAACTAATAATGATAATGAACGAAACGAAAATATAATGTATTCTTGTATATTGCATCGCATAGATAAGCACTACCAATATAAGTTGAATGCCCTCACATGCAGTAGCAGCCCACCCTTTCCACTTTGAACTAGGAAAGAGGCTTGCGCGTTGTCTAATACGTTGGATAATAGGTAATATAGTGCAACATGTATAGTATGTGCGTTCCTCGTCCGACCCAATAGACACGTCGACCCAGCGGCCAGACTCCACTGACGAAATGCGAAAATGATACCCCGAGGTCCCCTGACATCCGGGAGCTTCAGTTCGCTCCAGTCTCCTCTCTGAGCACGGGGAAGGAGGGCAGTGGAGCATATCCGAAAGGCGCACCGATGACAGCTGTCAGTTGGGAAGATAACGTAGCATTCTGACGGGAAAACGTTGCATGGCTTTCTAAACCGACGAGACGAGGAGGACTTCGCCTGGGCCGTGGCACGCTTTACTTGAAGGTTGGGGATATATGTCGGAGGGAAGCGGGGCGTGTGGTGTCCCGGTTGCCCTGTGTCAGGAGCAGTCGAGGTTAGCTTCCCAGGCTAACAGAGCTAATCGGCTAAAGGACTTAGCTAGTTCTCTCACCACCAAGAACACCCCCCTCGGTGTATTAGGGGGTCATTATAGCGAAAGGGGGAATTGGGACTAGCGTTGCTAACCACCTTTATTTGAAATACAAGGTATGATTATAATAGTACGTTGTTGTAACTTTTCAGGTAGACGCAGCTTGGTAGCTTTGCTAATTCACAAATTAGCCAGCTCACCTGATTTATCGTGTGTCCGTCAAGGCTAACGTTAGCTGCTGCGATGCGTTTGAACCGCGTACTCTTGATTTGTTCTGTGCACGCTGGACGTGTAACGAGACGCCCATTGATTATGCGACATTTAGCAGTAACGAGGATACTATATATAGGATGACCGAGGCGAAGGTTACAATCCCTCCAGGAGTAATGCTGCTGTGTTCAGCCAAAACAACACATTATGGGGAGTAGTTGTGGACACCTAAATGCACGGTGGGCTGGGTCCATGTGTAAACCAGCGCTTGGTGTAACCGTCATTTCGGGTGATAGACACGGCCGTTTATTGTCGGCGGTCGGGGAGTTCGTAACCACTGACGTTTATATGACACACCAACCCTTGAGTCTGTGGCTCCTTATCTGGGCGTATTCATGTCATATCAGCCTCATGACTCAACTGCCGTTGCGTGGCTATGTCCCACAACTAGTCCACAGTAAGCAGACTAATTAGCCATTCAAACCACTGCAGTGTTGTACGCTCATGAGCTATATTTATGAATTACACTAACACGGTGTTATGTTGACCGTTTCTAATGCCCCGCACCAGAGATAGACCAAATCCTGGTTGGTGTGAGAGTTCCTGCATGTCACATTGTACAGCTGGTTTATGTCAACCACAACTGTTTATGCAAAGCCCCCTACGGCAAGAGCAGTCGGGAATGAATTACTATGGTGGTCTCCTCTTGCTGCCGAAAGGGAATGAAGGGATCAGGGTTAGGTCATACCCTACATAAGGTGAACACGTACAGCTGTATTTAGACCTGAACGTTTACAAGTTATGTATATTGTCGTAGGTGACGCGTGCTTTTATCAATGGCGTAGATATTAAATGTATTTCATTTTTGGAAGGCCTATGCGTTTGCCGAATAAAGTTTAATAAAATGTAAATGGTAACTAATAACCCTGTTTTTCTTTCTTTCTTTCTTTCCAGGTGCTTGGCCAGCTGTCTTTATCATTTTGGTGTCAAAGCGGCGTGTTGGTGCTGAAGCTGTGCAGGCACCATGGGGACACAGGGTACTGGTAGGAAGCGCGCCCCGCTCAAAGACCGGTTCTCGGCCGAGGACGAAGCCCTGAGCAGCATCGCTCGAGAGGTGAGTTCAAGTTCCTGCACAACAAGCCGATCTTGCCGCAGCTTTTTTACTGATAAACACGCAATTGAAATGGAAAACAGTGTTGACAAAATATCCCCGTAACCAAGGTAGCATGGCGAAACCGAGTAGATATAATAAGAATAATAAGAAGAAGAAGAATGTATCAATGATGTTCCTCGTGTGAGTAAGAGGAAGAGATGACCATCGAACAGGAGAGCGTTGAGCCACAGGGTCGCTCAGGCAAACACGCTGTGTTCACACAGCGCTCGCCTTTGCTGGGAGATGGTCTTTTTGCTCTTGTCATGTGGATATTCAGGTTCTCCTAGTGAAACGGCGCTGCAGCCCGAGCAAGGGCAGACAGCTGCTTTTGGGGATTGACTTGACTTGACGCGATTTGGCTTTAGGAGGAGAAAGGGGAGGGCGGGTGCAACGTCACAGAAAGCAATGTGAGGGAGACAACCTGGCCTGTGTTGACTTGCCTGGAGTAGAGTATTACATTTTGTTTAACACAGGGATGCCATTCCTTTGCTTCTCTCCAGACCAAGCGGTTGGGTCGGCCTACAGGGTGAGAACATGTGGTTCTGAGGCACAAAATCGGTCTAATGCAATTAGAGTACGCTTTGCCATATTTTCTGTTGTGTTCGGATGATTTTGCAAGGCTCTCGTTGTCGCTTGTCTCCGAGCGTCGGAACGAAGGTTCCTGGTTCCCTCTTGAAGCTTTCTTAATTTGTTTCACTTAGCTCCCTATAGCTGCCTTGATACAGTTAAAGAATGTTCCATCTCTGCGTGAGCCGCATGCGCTTGCACTCAGCGCAGGGCTCCATTTGCTCCCTTTATAGTCATGCAGGCCGATCATAGAAACATGAGTCATCGGCACCACCCAGTCGGTCTCTGAATGAATCCTTTTTTCTGGAATGAACATCATTGACATTGGCTCTGCGCGCGCGCAAACGGCTCAGCCCGGAAACCTCCCAACACCTGCCCAAAAAGTGCCATGAAACGCAGCAACTTTTTGTCTTGGGTTGTCCATGCCTGGCCTAGAGAATTTAGAGCGAGTTCTGCTGGCGCTTGGCACAGACCACAGCAGAGAAGCTGGGAATTTGAGCCCTGCACGCCATAGCCTTGCTTTTGACCTTCCGAAACGTTCGAATCCTCTCATAACAATGCAGACATTAGGATCTAAACAAGGATCTGATGGTATTTGATGGTATTCAAGGCTGACTTGGCCCAGTACAACTCTTGTTTGTGCAGGGTTGGACGCCTGCACTCATACAGTGAATGATTCAAACCCCAAGCTTTGAAATTGACACTTGTACATGTTCTGTTTGGCTTCGGTCTCTGCTGTTTGACACTTTACTCCCGACCTGGCCTCAGTGATAAAGCTAGTGTTTTAACTACTCATGTAATGGCTATTTCAGCTTGTATAATAGCCTACTCACCTCTTTGAGAAACCTATAGACCTAGTTAATGTCTAAGTCAAAAATCTGATTGTAATGCTTGATACTGTCAGTACATCCAATACATTGTATTGATCCCAGTTAGCTGGTAATATGAAAGTCTCCAGTAATATTGAAAGACAAAGATAGTCATGGAAATATAATATAAATACTGGGCTTTCAGTAACATACATTATCCTACAATGTTACAGTAGTATGACATTCTTATTGGCATGGGAAAAAGGTACAACATGGATGGAATATAGTCATTCTAGAGGGCCGTTCCAAGGGAGGCAAATAAATGTTAGGACAATATGCAAATTTGTATAAAAACAAATTGTCTTTTGTGCAGTCTTGAGCGGCGTATTTCTCATGCGTTACAACTACAGGGAATGGCTGTTCTTTTAATACAAATAAAATCATAAGTAACAAAGACATCAGTGGCAGTATGTGGCATGTATAAAAAAAAACACACGCACACAACACACTGAGTCACCGTGCCCAAGACGAGCTGGTGCCAGTAGTATCGTAGCGTTCCCTGATGCATGGCCGTGCTGAAGGTGTGTATGATGGTGCACTTCTGCCCCCCCCCCCTCCCCCCCCGGTCCCACGATGAGGGCGCTGAGAGAGCTGCAGGCCTAATGGACAGAGCTATACATAGAGGCCGAGACGCAGGTCACACGGTCAGACAGGTGCGCAGGAAACACAGGGCCACCGCCCACTACCACTCCCCTACGGGCTGCAGTCTGTCTCCTGGAGGGCTGGGTCTCTCTCTCTCTCTCTCTCTCTCTCTCTCTCTCTCTCTCTCTCTCTCTCTCTCTCTCTCTCTCTCTCTCTCTCTCTCTCTCTCTCTCTCTCTCTCTCTCTCTCTCTCTCTCTCTCTCTCTCTCTCTCTCTCCCTCCCACCTTGCTTCCCTCTTCTTCTACTATGAATGTTCAGTACATTTATTAAGCCTGTTAATTATAAACCAATTAACTCCTCTTTTTGAAGTCATCGGTCTCTGAATGACAACGTAACATAATTGCCAAACAGGAATTGTTGGGTTTGAAACTTGCATTGTCCTTTCTAAATCTCCTTAAGCAAAATGGAGTGCCCTCTAGGATGAGGTTTTCCTCATCCGTGTTCTCATATAAAAAGGCGTGTTCTTCAACTTACGTTTATGACTGTTGAAGTACTCTTTCCCAAGGCAAGTAGTCCTTAGTCGCCAATTGCTAAGTTAAATCGTAATAATGCAGACGTAACGTTAATAATGTTTGTTGTGGGTGAACAAAACAAATAAAAGTGACTTCTCAACTTTCAAGCAAGACAAAGAGCAGCAAGACAACTTTGGGCCATTCCAAACAGGAACAGCCCAAAGCCACAAGCCAACGCTGATAAGCACTCTCTGGAATTCTGGCCACAGTTGTCAGCAGCAAGATACTGATAGGAAATGCCCAGTATTTATGGCCCCATACTTTAGGGGAAGATAAAGGGGATGATGAGCTGCACGGGGGTGTAATTGGGGCATTGTCTTTTACAGTTTAGTTAGTTTAGTTAGAATCACTCAATCAATTTAGTTTAGTTTAACCACGCGTTAATGCTAATTGGGACCAGGGGATGTGTGGAGGGCTGCAGCAGAGCACTGACTCCTGGTGACACCGTTCTCCTTCAGGCTGGGAAGGGTCTTGCTTGCATCAGCCCCCACTGCTGTGATTCCCTGGAGAATTAGCTCCCCAGTTCATCCTCGCTTGACTCAGCTGGGGGCCAATTGTGCAGTGGGTCTTGACTCTTGTCCCTTTC
Source organism: Lota lota (assembly GCA_026745465.1). Classification (NCBI taxonomy): domain Eukaryota; kingdom Metazoa; phylum Chordata; class Actinopteri; order Gadiformes; family Lotidae; genus Lota; species Lota lota. The sequence continues at coordinate 911,136 of JACYXH010000491.1, read as the reverse complement.
TCTCAGGAAAGATTGAGGCGGCACGAGGGGTTAATAAAGATAAATCTTGTCTGGTCTTCATTCTGGGTTTATGCACTTTCGCTTGAATGCACTTGAATGCATAAGTATTTTTCTCGTTGAAAGAAGTGCCATATCTTTGCTGTTGACTGGGCAAAACGAGGCCATGTTGAAGCCCAGTTTATCCAGTCTGATTCCTCTTTGTGTGTTTGTTTGTTCACCATTGACATCCACCCCCCCCCTTTCCCACAGGGGGTCCTAAAACGAGCCTCCCTGGAGCTGATGGTTAGCACATGTAGCTGGTGATGAAGCATCCCAGGAACTCTGGTTGCTCCACAGTATTCTGGAGCTGTGACTCAGCCAGGGCAAACTGTACTATATGGTGTTGTCAGTCAATGTCTGCAGTTCATTACACTCCCAATTTATTGCCCTGCTATTGTTGTTGAAAGAGGAGTGCCAGGGTTGAGGGAATAAATGACTCCTGAGAGAAGCCCAGCATCTTTGGTGTGGTGTGTCGGTGTGATGAATATGACTGTCATAGTAGTATTACAACTATTATTAGTAGCATTCATTCGACTGAGAGGCCTGCTGTAGCTAATATTTGTCAAGGGGTTGGGCTAAAAGTGCAGGTTAATGTGCGACAAGCTAAAAACTCAAACTAAAAACTCAAACTAAATCAGCATACTTTGACTAAGAAATCAAAAAGAAGACCGAAACTAAATGAATGGGTTCACACGTCCAAGGGCCGAGGCTCCCGTTTTCCCCTGCCTGTGTCGTCGTTGCCTTTCAGACGTATTCTTCATACCCTTATTCCTATTGCTTTGCACACTGCGGGTGGTTTCCTTGACGACGGCAAGTCCTCCAGTGTCCACGCGCGTGGCTAACCAGTGTGTGGACGCTCTGGGTTCTCAGGCGGAGGCCAGGCTGGCGGCGAAGAGGGCGGCCCGGGCGGAGGCCAGGGACATCCGCATGAGGGAACTGGAACGGCAGCAGAAGGAGGTAAGACCCAGCGACCGGAAAGCTGAGCCGCCGAGAGCCACGGTTTACCGCCGGCCACTGGACCGGTGAGCGCCAAGACATGCCGTCACTCCCTTCTGCTCTCAATATAGGCCGTGGTTGAGACCTACGCCAGGTCCCACTCAGGATGCTTTGGATTTTCCTCCCCCAGCCCAATATAAATACAGAACGCAGCGTATATACACAAAGGAAAGTCTGTTCCACCGCGAGGAGCTCATCGGGTCTGGAGCGGTCGCAGGGTGTCTTGTGGATACAGGAAGTGATTCCTTAAGATGACCCAAACAAACCAGGCCTCCTTTGGCGGTCCTCGGCTATTAAACATTTCCATAGCTGCCTGTTTTCCCCCCTGTGTTAATTCTCTAGCCAGTCTTATTCTCTCGTAGTCTCTCCCTCTCTCTCCACTGCTGTTGTGTCCTCCACGGCAGTGGCTCCCAAGCAGTGTGCCTTGGGGCCAGCCTAGGTGGGCCTAGGCTTGCCATTTCATACATATTTAATGCATTTAATACATATTCACTCACTTGTCGAGTCGTTCTTCCAAGTAATGCAAGTTCTTGCTCAATTTCAATACAATCTGTCATTATTCATGAGCCAGTCTCCACGTGATACTTGTCTTCAGGGTGTGAAATGATGCCAAAATTGCTAATAACCTAGTAACTATAATATCCTGGTAATTAATGTTAAGTTGGTGTTCCTTGTATTTCTGGTTGGGATCGTGGTGTGCCTAAACTCCTGAAAGGTTTGAAACCACAGCCCTGTGGTGTTCAGAGTGGCAAAGGGGAAAGAGCAATATGTGGTATCGCTCTCCTCTCAGGGTAGCTTTGGAACGGTGCGCTGGTTCTTCCACTCTGTGTTGTGACGAATGAGGTAACCTCTTTGTTTCACAGCAAGTCAACATTGGACCTGGTTTCCCTTTCTCCCTTCCTGGACACTCCTGACATGACTTGTGTACTTTAGACGCCACCTGACTGAGTGAAAGTATGAGTCACTCGGTGTGTGCGCGCGTGTGTCTCTGTGTGTGTGTGTGTGTGTGCGTGTGCGTGTGCGTGTGTGTACGTACCCTCACCCCCTCCACACTGTCTCTTCTACCTTTCTCCGTCCAGCTCCCTCACCACTCGTCGGGAGGTGGTGGTCGTAAATGGGGTCAGATTCACCAGTGGATGGTAGGTGCTGTGGGGTCGGGGGCAGCTCCAGCTGCCGCAGTTGTGCTGTGTGTCTGTTTGCTGTACTAAAGACCCACTCGACTAGCGCAGTGGCCAGAGTAGACCAGACTCACATTAACACCACTTTAGCTCACTGGTAAAATGCCACTGTGCTCGGTTTGTTTTGGATGCACTGCGCCCGGTGTGTCTGTCTGTCTGTCTGTCTGTCTGTCTGTCTTATTGTAGTAGACTCTGTGACTAGACCGCATGATCTTTAAAGAGGCGTTGTTTCAAATAACAAGTTTTAGTTCTCGATTGACATTGGCGTACCGATGATGTATGAACACAGTTCTGTTGCTTTTTGAAATGAGAAAAATGACCCGTTTCCCTTGAACTCTGAGGTTTGGTGTGAAGTGTGTGACTAAACGTCTGGCTCGTTTGTGAGATTAACTCTGTTATGAACATGCTCTGCACAGTGAGTGTTGGCATGGGTTTGGGCTTTCGTCTCCATCTTGTTGCAACTGATGGGCTTTATATATTCAGTGTGAGCCACCTGTGGTCCTCACTTGTGGTTCTCCTCTACCTCCAGGCCGACACTGAGAAGGCCAGAACCCCTAGTAGTACTCGATCCAGTGGCTATCAGCGCCGGGTCTGTATCCACTGTCCACCGTCTTCTGCCTGTTACTCCTCTTTCATATCATTCACCCCTCTCCAGCTCCATCGTTCATAACGGCTCTCTGTGCTTTCCTCCTCCATGTCTCCACCTCTGCCCCTCTCCACCCGTCGTCCACAGGGCCTGGATGATGACGTCATGTCAGTCCGCAGTTACAGGGTGTGTACATATGGGCATTATAAAATAGAAAGGCTGGTCCATTCTCATTGGCTGTGTGTGGCCCGTGTGTAGAGGCCACTGTGTTTGTTGACTGGTGGGCCGGCTGAGGGGGAAAGTGTTGATAGGCTCTGTCTACGATGTGCTCGCCTTTTTAGAAGCTTGAGTCTAATGTTCAGTCTGCATTTCTGTTCTCGATCCCAAGTCAACGTCCTCATCGGTGCGAGACCTGGGCTCTCAAAAGAGCAGGTCCAGCTCCCGTAGAAAAGACCTATTGGTAGGTTTCTGCATGTGAGTGTGGGGGCATGTTTCGTCTTTAAAGAAGAAGTAATGATAATCAACTGCATATGTTAGAGTATGAAGGCAACAGCGGCTCGCGTTGTGTAACACCATGATTATCGGCAGGTTTTCAGCTTAGAGTGAAATGTTGTGTATTTGTTACAAACCATTTCTGCACAGCTCACTTTAGTTAGTTTCAATCAAAGACACACTGTTGTCAGACTTTGGTTGTGTAATAGGTTGATGGCATTGTTAAAGCAGTCTTGAACGTAGGCTTTTGATCCATAAAAGTATAATGAGGTGCTGATAACAAAGAAGAGCAAAAGCCAACAATTGTTTGGTACTTTCATCCAATGTTACGTGTGAGGTGCCAAAAGATTAACCTTTTCCAAATATTTTCATGGCAAGATAAATCATTAGAATTGCTTTTCTCTAACAAAAATCGGATTAGTTGTTTTTCTGTACTACGGTTTGTAGCATGAAGCACCCATCTGGACAGCACGCTAGTCAGAATCGAGTGTACCAGATGTTTGACCTTCCACGGTCAACACTCCTGTTCTCTCTGTCTCTCTGTCTGTCCCTCGCTCTCGCTCTCTCTCTCTCTCTCCAGTCCGACAGTCTCTCCTCTACTTCTGCGCTGAAGGGCTCCCGCTCCACTGTATGTATCCGTTTTGCGCGCAATGCAATTCAAGCTACGCCGCGGCGGTTTCCTGCTAGGCCATTGTATCTCTAGCCGTGGTGTGCTGACACTGGTGTTTTGTGTCTCCCGGCGTGGGCAGAGCTCGGTGTACAATGACCTGCAAGGCTATAGGAAGGCCTCGTCCATCAGCTCCTCCTCCTCCAGGAAGGATCTGCTGGTCAGTGTTTTCCCATCCCTGTTAGCCTACTCCACCATTAGCACACTAGCTTCTCGCTAGCATCGATGCCACAGCACTCCATTCTTTTCACTGTTGATGGAAAAGAATAACAATAAATATTCCAGAGGGGGAAAAAGAGTATGTGGTGCTTTAGCGCTCTTCTGCATAAGTGTTGACTAAGTATGAACATCTTTTGAAGAGAGGTGTGTGTGTGTGTGTGTGTGTGTGTGTGTGTGTGTGTGTGTGTGTGTGTGTGTGTGTGTGTGTGTGTGTGTGTGTGTGTGTGTGTGTGTGTGTGTGTGTGTGTGTGTGTGTGTGTGTGTGTGTGTGTGTGTGTCCACCCACTATATAAACCGTCTTATCTGTTATGTGTCGGACTCTTCCTAGACCGGGCTGTACCACGATCAAAGGAAGTACAGCAGCCTCACCGCCAAGTCCAAACTACCGCCCCCTTCTTCCATGACCTCATATCAGCCACGGGTTGGTGCTCCCCCGCCCAGCCCTTACACACACACAAACACAAACGCACGCACACACATTGCAGTCTTACTTCTACTGCTGCTCTTTAAGGGTTGACTCATCAACAGTATAAACGTTAGCTCCTCCCAGAGAACTCCTATCTTTATCGCTCCAGTTTAACAGGAATAATAAATCTCCACCGCTGTATCAAGTGTTTATGAGGGTTGCACTGCATCGGTGTCCCAGACACACTGCATGTCTCACTGCAGACGTTTGGGGTAATGCAGCTGTGCTGTATAGCATCCAATCTAGAGCCTAGCGATAAAGAGAGAATGTTTCTGTCCTGACTATTTGAATCCATGCAAATGCGTCCATTGTTAGTCGCTCAAAGGCGTGTAGATACAGGGATCTCACATTTTCACACTGAACATCGCAGTGCCACTGGAGTTCAGACCTCAAACTTAGACAGCTTTCGCTCACTCTTCAACTCCTGAACCCTGACCTTTCGATGCCCCATCCAACCTCCAGGTCTCCTCCACCACCGCTGCCGTCACCACCACCCCCTCCTCCTCCTCCTCCACCGCGGGCACAGGGCTACCGCGTAGCTACAGCATGGTCAGTCCACTGCATCGTGCCAGACCCCCCACCAATCCCTCCGCATGCCTCAAGTAACCCTTTGACCCCCGCCAGCCCCTGCAACCGCCAACCACACCCCCCTTAAGCTCGCGCAGACGTAGCATTAGCACATCCCTATCTCATTGGATGCCTAGGCCTGTGTGCGGCCGGCTATATTTAGCTTAGCTCTCGCAGACCCTTAGGACTCTCGGTGTGGGGCCAGGGAGTTGTGTTGCTCCCGACAGAGACCGGGGCCCAGTGGCAAACCGGCTATTTCCTCCCCCCTCCCCTCCTCCCCCATTCACTGGGGTGAATGTCTGCCGAGCGAGAACGAGGAATGGGTTTTGTGTTTTTACTTTCGTTGCATGAGGAAGAGAAGACTGCTGACTATTGGATTCATGCCACCCTCGCTGATACTGTGCTCCTCCCCCCTCCTCCCCCCAGGCCTCCATTTACGACGACGCAGGCATTTATGGCTCAGGCTACAGTTCTAAAGCTGTAAGTCTCTGTCAACCCGTGTGTGTGTGTGTGTGTGTGTGTGTGTGTGTGTGTGTGTGTGTGTGTGTGTGTGTGTGTGCAGCAAGCAGCCTTTCCACAATATCACGCCTCTGACCTGATGTGAGACCTTCATGCTAACCCTGTACCATCCACCCCACCCCTCCACCCTCCTCCACCACCCTCCTCCACCCCACCCCACCCTCCACAGCCCTCTGAGTACAGCTGGTACTCCAGCTCCACCCGCAGCAGCCCCGTGGTGAGGTCCCTCCAACCACCCCCACCCTGCATGCCATGTGCCGACACCCCCACACACACACACACACACACACACACACACACACACACACACACACACACACACACACACACACACACACACACACACACACACACACACACACACACACACTCATCCTCACATACGCCGCCCCACACCCACACATGCAAAACCGCTGTCTACATGCTCGCCACACCCTCCATCCTCACCAGAGACAACACGTGCACCAGAAGCCATGGTTCGCTATCTTGGGCCTGGCCATTTAGATATTGAGATGCTATGAAGGCTACTGTACAGGAGAAGGGCCCCGTCTGTCCTGGTTTGTGGACATCCTTTATAATCGCATGAATCGAGAGTTGCTCCCTACAATGCATTGTTCTCCTCATCGGTGTGTCCCCGTTAATGGCTCTACTAGAGCCGCAGCAGGCTCCCCAGCGTGTGTGTGTGTGTGTGTGTGAGCAGTGATGGGGAGAGGACCCTCACTGCGTGTGTTGTTCCCTATCAAGTCCTCAGACGATGACTCGGTCAGCACCATGTCCCAGGACCGCTACAGCAGAGGCCGCAGAGACAGCGTGGTGAGCCCCCGGCCCCGCCCACTGTCATCATCATCATCAGTTCACTAGGCCGGCCCCGCCCACAGTTGACCCACTAGTTGATGATGCGTTAAGTTGGTAATGTCGTACAATTTGCTAACTAGTGCGCAGTGTTGCTGTGATTTTAAAGCAATGGATCAATATGGCACAGTGACGTATTTTCCCTTTTTTCCATTAACTATTCAGCTATTTCCTAAACCCGTCAATCTTTCTATATCTACTCCTTCACTGCTCTGTCACATCTTTCTTGTCCTCATTTCTGTCCCCCAACCTGTTGTGTGTGTGTGGTGTGTGTGTGTGTGTGGTGTGGGCTCACGTGTGTGTGTGTGTGTGTGTGTGTGTGTGTGTGTGTGTGTGTGTGTGTGTGTGTGTGTGTGTGTGTGTGTGTGTGTGTGTGTGTGTGTGTGTGTGTGTGTGTGTGTGTGTGTGTGTGTGTGCGTGTGTGGTGCGGCCTCTCATGCACCGAGCAGTCCTCGGACTTCTCGGACATCAGCGAGTCGGCCGCAGACTACTTCAGCCGCTCCAACCGCAGGGGCAGTATCGTGTCTGACCTGGACGACCTGAGCATTCCCGACCTGGACGCTGTAAGTGGCCTGACGGCCTCGGCCCCTGGTCAGGCCACCCCTCCCCCTGACCAGGGATGACCTCACTAACAACCCAGCAGGGGTGAAGACCAGCATGGCGGTCTTGGACAACCACCCAGAGTGGTTCTTACTAAAACGATGTTTAGGGTTTTGGCGTCCCCTTATTGACGGGACGCCAAGCGTGGCGTTGGCGTGCGTTGTTGTGTGACGGCATGTTGTTGAGGGAGTAAGACGTGTCCCCGTTTTCTTAATCGAGTTTGTGTCACGGACTCCTGCGTCGACTCCTCCGCTTGTGAATTCAGGGCCCCTCTCTGAACAAGTGACCGCCCCGACCTCCAACACGAGTGAACCTTTGAGCTCCTAAATGAACCACCGGATCCACAGGAAGGGCGCGTACTCCGCTCCTAAATGAACCACCGGATCCACAGGAAGGGCGCGTACTCCGCTCCTAAATGAACCACCGGATCCACAGGAAGGGCGCGTACTCCGCTCCTAAATGAACCACCGGATCCACAGGAAGGGCGCATACTCTGCTCCTAAATGAACCACCGGCTCCACAGGAAGAGCGCGTACTCCGCTCCTAAATGAACCACCGGCTCCACAGGAAGAGCGCATCTTCGTGGTTCATGCATGGGCCACGCCGGAGCACTTCTGTAATCCGTCGTTCTCATTGTGGCTTTGTGTCTCTTTTCAGCTGGATGATAAGTGTGACAAGACCTTCCCAGACTTCAGCCGGGTGAGTGGCAAATCCTTTCTGTTCAGCCATCGCCGCTTACAACCTTCCCAAGCGCCAAAGCGTGCCTGGATCTTGACAAACCGCCCAGGTCGTTACCTGGGGGGCATTATTGTGTGTGTGTGTGTGTGTGTGTGTGTGTGTGTGTGTGTGTGTGTGTGTGTGTGTGTGTGTGTGTGTGTGTGTGTGTGTGTGTGTGTGTGTGTGTGTGTGTGTGTGTGTGTGTGTGTGTGTGTGTGTGTCGTTACCTGGGGGGCATTATTGTGTATGTGTGTGTGTGTCGTTACCTGGGGGGCATTATTGTGTGTGTGTGTGTGTGTCGTTACCTGGGGGGCATTATTGTGTGTGTGTGTGTGTGTCGTTACCTGGGGGGCATTATTGTGTGTGTGTGTGTGTGTCGTTACCTGGGGGGCATTATTGTGTGTGTGTGTGTCGTTACCTGGGGGGCATTATTGTGTGTGTGTGTGTGTGTCGTTACCTGGGGGGCATTATTGTGTGTGTGTGTGTGTGTCTGCGTGCGTGTCTGTGTGTGTGTCGTTACCTGGGGGGCATTATTGTGTGTGTGTGTGTCTGCGTGTGTGTGTGAGCTGAGCGTATCGGCTCAAAGCCCAGTGTCATCTGAGCGACGCCGTGTGATCTCGTGCTCTCTCTCCTCTCGCGCTCCCACAGCCGTCGTCGCGATGCACCACCCCCAGCCTCTCGGCCGTCACCCTGGCCTCGCTGGGCGGCACGTCACGGCGAGGCAGCGTGGAGGCAGGCAGCGTGGTGGACCCCGACGCCAGTATGAGTGAGCTCCGGGTAAGGTGGCAGCACCCTCCTCCGCCACACACCACTGGTTTCAGACTGGATGACAGCCAACTTTATTGATCAATGCGCAGAGAAGACGAAACGCAGCTCAGCATCTAAGCAGAAGTGCAACGAAAGTAATGCAAGTAGTAATATACAGAAGGAGGTATGGGGTAGGATATGAATCAATGGCTGCGCCATGGACCATGTGTCTACAGTGTTTGGTCATTGTAATAGAATGATTTAGTTTTGAACGTTAACCATTGACTGTCGCAGGCCGCCAAAGGGCTGTTTATTTCCACCAATCACCGTTCCAGACTTTTAAGTCAACATTAACCAATCACATGTAGCCGCGGGCTTGTTTAATAAATGGCAAGATACTTGACGGATGCGAAGTTTTTTTTCCTTGCAAAGTGCAACGTGTTGAACTGGGGGCGCATGCTGCTTTTACTGGGTTACGGGTCTTAACTGAGGCGCACTGGCTCCATTACGTCAACGTCTCTCTCCTGCACTGGAAGTGTCCCGTGCCGCGTCCCGTACTGTGGCCGGCCGTCGCGCCTGTGCGTCTGCCGTTTCCTCCATGTGTGCGTAGCAGCACCGTAACCTTCTCCCTGTTAATGCAAGTCCTCTAATGTCTGGGGTTCATGCGTATGCCGGCGGGCCTTGACATGGCAGTGCCTCTCCTCTCTCTGCCTGATCGTATTCAAGTCTCTCTCCTTCCCTCTCTCCTCCTCCTCCTCCTCCTCCTCTGACTCACCCCGCCACTCCTCGTCTTCCCAACAGGATATCTATGAGCTAAAGGACCAGATTCAGGATGTAGAGGGCAGATACATGCAGGGCCTTAAGGAGCTGAAGGTAGTTGGGACGTCAGCCCTCCAGCATGTGTTTTCTGTGTAGAACCACTAATAACCGCTTCCCACACCTCTCCAGTCCCTGCACCCATTGTCCCCCCCCTGACTGTAAACCTTTACCTCTAGCGTGACCTCTACATGTCTCTGAATGACCTGGCTTCGGTCCTCCCTTTGGTCCTCACTTTGCATGATCTTCCTAACCTGCGTCTGTGTGTAAAACGAAAGCAGAATGCCTAATGATGCTGTGATCCAAGGGACTGGTTACTGGTTTTCTCACCCATGTTGAATGATGTGAAGCATCTGATTACAGCTACTGACACACGGCTTGCACTTCTAAGGATCGTCATCCACCAGCGTTTTTACTTCCCCTTTGTTTCACTTGTGTTGAATGAGCTTTCACTTGTGTTGAATGAGCCGCCCTGTTCCCCCGCTGGTCTACGGTTAACCTTTTGTAGTAAGTGCACATATATTTGTGTTACTTTGTAGACAAGGGTAGCGTACTAACAAACCTGACTTGTGTCTTGTTCTTGGTAGAGCACAGCCGGAGACTCTAGTGTCTCCTTTTCTCCACCACTCCCCCTTTTTTCACTCAATTCTTTGTTGGCCTGGTTCTTTTCCTCATGGAGAGATCATGCTTGTGATGGACTGATGGGGAAAACAACCATTCCTATATAGAGAACCACAAATCCCCCATGCATACTCTTAACGAAGAGGTAGAACTTCCAGGTTCAGATCGTAGTCTTTTCAAGGATTTGCACTCGTCCATCTGGACCCGCTAATTGGCACCGCCCACGCAGGAACAAAATAATGCGGGGGGGGGGGGGGGGGAACACCACAGAACCTTTCTGAATCTGGAACTTTCCATGTCTAGTTTAACCTATAACTGACTTTCTGTCCTAACCCATCGTTGACAGCCCACCTGGCCCCCCTCCTCCGTAGGCAGGTGAGCTGCAGCACCTGCCCGCTCCGGCTAACTTCTCCGTCACCCCCAGGAGTCTCTGTCGGAGGTGGAGGAGAAGTACAAGAAGGCGATGGTGTCCAACGCCCAGCTGGACAACGACAAGGCCAACCTCATCTACCAGGTGGACACGCTGAAGGACGTCATCGAGGAGATGGAGGAGCAGACGTCCGAGATGAAGAGGGAGCTGGAGGACAAGTCAAAGGTACGAGGCAGCCCCCCCCCCCCCCACCGTCACCACCGGCCCGGCCCACCCCTCCTGGGGTCAGCCAGAGCCATGCTAGTATGACGATATCAGCGGTGGCTGGGCAGGGTTTGGTCTCCATGCATGGGAGTTAGTCTCATGGTGGTAAAACACACAGTAAGAACAGTACCACGAGAAGACAAAAAATTACCCAGAACCCCACACTGGCCTGATGCCAAGATCACTTCCAAAAAATAAATAAAAAAGGCTCACACTGACGATGAACATGACTTGACGTGCAGGCAGTGTTTTGTGTTTGGTCACGGGACTGTCCTCTAAAGATGCGTGCTGCTTTAATAACACCATGAAGGCGTAACCTTGTTGGCCAGGCGCACAACCTCCTTTTGTGGCTGAATGCTCTGCTGGGTTTTCTCACAGGAGCTGGAGAGACAGAAGCACACCTGCACAGTCCTGCAGCACAAACAGGAAGAGCTGAAGGAGGGCATCCATCAGCGGGACGAGCTCATAGAGGTACGACCGGATCCCCAGGAACACAAGCCAAGCGGGGGCTTAGGATGGGGTGGATGGGCACACGGCCGCCCGGCCCTCTCCACCCACCCTCTCTGTTTATGTCCTTTCTATCTCCTTCAGCCTCACTACTTCTATTTCAATATATTTCCATGTCCTTAAACACATCTACAATCGTTCCCAGTGAACCAGTTTCCCCATCTCTGTCCATCGTCACCTCTTTGTCTCTCGTCTAACGTCAGTGTACTGTCCTTCTTATTTGTGTTTGACGGTCTCTTTCTGCCGATGCTTTCCTCTTCTTGGTCCGGTGCTGTCCCTGTGACGACGTGCACCTCTTCTCTCCAGGAGAGCCAGAAAACGCAGGCCAAGTTAGATACGCTCACCAGGGAGGTGTTTGACCTGCAGGAGACCATAAACTGGAAGGACAAAAAGATTGGGGTAGGAGGCTCCTCTGGGCCACGCTCCTACCCGGTATAGAGGCAACCGTTGGCTGGGGCTTGTAACCACATAGAGGAAAGGCTGCCAGGATTGACGGGGATCCCATCTTGGTAGCCTCTTCTGTTTACCCATGCTTGATAAACACTTGCTTGGACACGTGTGCTTTCATGCGCTTTAGCCAAAGTAAGCAAGTGCATCCCGTGTCTTATGTTCAACGTAAGCACAGTGTATACCACCCATTACGCCTCTCATCTGTGAATTATCGATCACGCCAACCCAAAGGTTTGCCAAGGATTGATTGATAAGTAAAATCATCCAGTCTGTCCAATCGGCTGTATATATACGTTTATGTTGTATAACAATAATAAACACAACACTGGAATGCATTCACTCGCACACTATCGGGGTCAAATGTAAAGTCTAGCCTGAGGGAGGGTGATGGAACAGATCTCTAGTTGTATAGTTGCCTCTCGTACTGCAGGTGCACCGTGGAGACCCTTATGTCACCAGCCTGTAGACAGACCCCCTCCTCCCTCACCGCGTGGAGCTGTCGCATGGCCTCTGGAGGGGGGGGTCCTGACCCTTTGTTTTGATTGCTGTGTAAATAGTTAACGTTACATACATCCCCTGGACAGAACGGTTTGCTAATGTTTGGATTTTGGTTGCTAAACATTTTTTTGTAGATGGAAATAATGTAGTGTGGAACCTAGAGTTCCCCCTGTCTGTGTGTGCGTTAGGACAGTTAATCCACTCTGTATGCATCTTGCAGCTTTACGACGCGATGCACTTGACACAAACTCAAACAACTTAACCGAGTGGGAATTCCTAGCCATGGAGGATTTAAGCTTCTCTCTCTCCTTTCTTTTAAAGCCTGTGACCATCAGTGCCTGTGTTGTTTTGTTTCCTGCACCTCCCTCTTGCAAACCTTTTCTACGATTCTGCTTCCCATCGGCTGGCATGCTCACGCTGTCTCCTCTCTTTGCGTCCAGCATGTTTGCATGGTGTTGCCATCGGCCCTGCGCGCACACAATGTGGAGTTGCTTGGCGACGCGCCTGTCGATCCTCTCTAGTCCATCCAACCTTTCCTTTGCTTCTCTTTTTCTCCTGTCTCTCCTCCCGTCTCCCGGTCTGGCCCGGTGTGCGGCCAGGCACTGGAGAGGCAGAAAGAATACTTTGATTGCATTAGGAACGAGAGAGATGAGCTCAGAGATGAGCTGGCCGACATCAAGGCGAAGACCAAGGCGGGACAGGTAGGTCAGCCCCCGACCCCAGAGCGACTGCTCCTCTGTGGTCACAGTCTGCTGCCTGGACGGACTGCTTCTCTCTGGCCACGATGAGCTCACACGGCACCTGTGCTGTGTTTTGGGCTGAAGGCCACTTGTGCGGCCTAGTCAGTGTTTGTGAAGTGCGGAACACCATTGTGTTTGACATCAAACACAATGGACCGATTGGGCCGCCGTATTTGTATTTGACCTACAAAGACCCTTTGCCCACAACGGATCCAGGAGAGCTACTGCAGTGACTGTCTCTCTCTCTCTCTCCCTCTGCCTTTCCCCAGAAACACGGCTGGTCATCCTCCCAGAGGGCACGCCAAACGGGGACTTCCACCACGAGCCCCACGCCTCTGGCATCACGGCGGTGTCGCAGGAGGCCGCCCAGTTGCTGGAGTCTGCAGGAGAGGGTCCTCTAGGTGAGCCGGGGGGGGGGGGGGGGAGGATGGCGGCGGCTGTCCGTCCGTCTCAGAGGGGGAGGTAGTAGTAGAGACGGCCGACCGATACATTTCATGCTCCCGCTCTGAATGACGGCTGGGCTCCGCGTGCGTTTCAGACGTCAGGCTACGCAAGCAGGCGGAGGAGAAGGACGAGCTGCTGGCTCAGATCAGGAAGCTGAAGACGCAGCTGGAGGACGAGAGGCAGAAGCACTCCAGGGCGGAAGGCTCCTTCGGCGCCGACGGGGAGAGGATGGAGAACGGTACGGACCTGCACGTCATCGAGATGCAGAGTAAGTCGCCGTTTTCTCGTCGCGGGGAATCCCTCCGAAGGAACAAGTCGTCCCACACATTGCTGACCGTTTTTTTGTGTGTGTGTGTGTGTGTGTGTGTGTGTGTGTGTGTGTGTGTGTGTGTGTGTGTGTGTGTGTGTGTGTGTGTGTGTGTGTGTGTGTGTGTGTGTGTGTGTGTGTGTGTGTGTGTGTGTGTGTGTGTGCGCGCTCGGTCTCCACAGGAGACGCTAACCGACAGGTTAGCGAATACAAATTCAAGCTCTCGAAAGCGGAACAGGAAATGGGTACAATGGAACAAAACGTGAGTAGTGGGGAGTACCTTCTAGCTGCTTGTACACACGGTTCAACTAGGACGTAGGACCGCTGCTCACTGGCCTCTTCTCAACGTGTTCCCCCCCCCCTCCCTCATCCAGATCAACAGACTTGAAGGACAGGTGTCTCGGTACAAGGCGTCAGCCGACAACTCTGAGAAAGTAGAAGATGAGCTGAAGGTGGAGAAGCGGAAACTCCAGAGAGAGGTGAAACGGTTTGCCCGTCCCTTTGCCCCGGGGCTTAGCAACGTTGTGCTATTCTGACCTACTCCTCTCTCTCTTCCCCCCCTCCCCCATGGTGCCTGTGTTCCTCTCCCCACAGCTGCGCACGGCCCTGGATAAGATCGAAGAGATGGAGATGACCAACAGCCACCTGGTGAAGCGCCTGGAGAAGATGAAAGCCAACAGGAACGCCCTGCTGGCCCAGCAGTGAGGCGGTCACCACGGAGACCTTAGGACTCGCACCTCGGAACCTTTTCGGTTGCTATGTTGCGTCTGGAGCACATTTCCCTTTCTCGGCTAAAACACTTAAACGTAGCTAACCAAATAAAAGGGGAGGAAAGGGAAAAACAAAAGGAAATAAGACATTTGTAGCACAGGGGGGGGGAAACTAAACTGTGTTTTTTTCTTAATTGGCAGTAAGCGCCCGTTTCGTCTGGTCAGCTGCTGTGCCCGGAGAAAGGCCTCGGAAATGTATTAAAACCTGTTGGTTTTCTGGGAGATATGAGGACATTTCTGGAATCACTACTTTAAAGTTTTAAAGTTTTTCAAAGCTTGGTACCACACCATGTAATTCAGGAGATCTAAGAGTCGCTCTGGCTGGGTGCTTGGCTGTTTCATTTTGTCCTTTTGATAAGTTGCATGAATGGGTCTTATGATGGTTTTAATGTGTTCACCTGACGGCTGGTCTGCCCCTTCCACCCAGACCCCCCCCCCCCCCCCCCCCACCAATCTCTCACACCAGTCATGTGCCTTCTCACGCCTGGAGACTTACCATTCTGAACTGTTCAAATATAAACACTGATCATTTTTTAACAGGTACAAAATCATGTATTTCAACAGTGCAGTCATTTATTTGAAAATATATGTAGAACCAAATTTGTCTTCTGCGGTTTTCCTTGATTTTCTTTTTTTTTTCAAATATTTAAAAGATTTTTCTTGAAAATAAATGTGTCATTTACAAAGCTGTATATACGCTGTGCACCTTTGTTCAGTCTTTGCGTCGCTTCAAAGGAATGAAACCACGGCACATTATATGCTACAGAACTTGCATTCAAGTTCAAAGGTTTGTTGGTTCCTTGAGGTTTGGCGAAGTGGAAAGATCATAGGAAAGGATTTGCGTTCGGCTCCTTCGCTGAAGGCATGAAGTCAAACCAGCGGGACATTTAAGAGGTTAATGGTCCTGGTGTTTTTCCTGCCTTCACGTTCCAGGTGTTCTCTTGAAGGCCAAATGACGCGCCCCATTTAAATGGGCAGTATGGAAAGTGTACTTCCACAGAGAAAACCCATTCTTCATACTGGTCAGCTTGGCCTCTGAACGTCTTGGGCCAAATCCTTCATCAATAAAGGGTTAATAATCCATATGTATGCATGCTAACTAATAAATGATTGGTTCTTCAAAGAAAAGGAGCAAGAGGTCCCTCTTGAACCTGCGAGAAAACGTTCAATCCGGTACTTAAAAGAACAACACTCCAAAACATCGTTTTCTTTCCTACAAATATTTATTCACAATGACGAGTGCACACGAGACAACGTGGACCATGTTCGATATGCCGTCTTAAAACAGCAGCGTTCACCGCGCGCTCAGCACCTCTCGAACACCTTGTACAGGTCGGGGAGGTTGGCTATCTGCAGCACGCTGCCGTCCTCGCCGAAGCTCTTGGGAGGGGAGAAGAGGCTCCGTAGCGCCTTGAAGACCACGTGCTCCACCTTCCAACGCCACGAGCCGCCCTCGCCGTCCTGCAACGCAAGGCACGCGTTCAGCCAGACTCCCAGCGCTCCCTGCGGGAGGACGTGGCGTTTCCCCCGGGTGCCGTTGGTCCACGTACCTGCTGCTCGTCCCCGGGCGCCGTCTCCAGGATCAACTGCTTCCTGATGGCGTAGAACTGGCTGCACTCCTTCGCAAAGTCCCGGAAGCACTCCTTCTCGTCGTCCCAGTTCACCTGCGCGGCAGGGGGGGACGCCGTCAGGAAACATGGCGGCGGACGTTTACAGAACTGCAAATGTCCCAAACAACTGTACGAGCGGGAAGTGAGACCTGGCGGCCTACCTCCGTTGCGAGGCGCAGGATAAACATGGGCAGCCCCTCCATCACAGGGCTGTAGTGGTCCAGCAGCAGCGGCAGGCCGGTCAGGTTCCCATCCTGTGGAGAAAGGCGACCGCTACGTTAAACAGCACGACGGAACGGGGCAGCGCCTGCCGTGTGTCCGTCTGTCTGTCGTTGCCATGGCAACACGTTCGCCGTGGGTTTCCTCCCGACTCCAGATTGACACACGGTTAGTTGGGAGGACCCTACGTTTCTCGCCGGTCGATTTGTGCGCGACTCTTAAGACGGGACTCCCGTTCAGGTTTGAACGCTCGCTCGCTTTCTCCAAAAGAAGGTGAGCGTTTGGTAACGGCGCACGACGCTGTGACTGGGCAGCAGACGCACCTGGTCTATCTCCAGCGAGAAGTAGTCCTCCAGCATCTCCAACTTGTTCCTCAGGAAGTCCGTGATGTACTGGGCCAGGCCCTCCTTGGGGCCGTCCTCCTCCGTCCAGCCGCTGTCCTCCGACTCCAGCGCCAGCATGGCCAGGTCGTAGAGCGGCGCCGGACTCTAGGAGGCACCGCAATACCCGCGCTTAGCCAGGGCCCGCTTTTGGACCCCCCCCCCCCCCCCCCCCCCCCCCCCCGTTTTTAATCTCAGCCCCCCTGAAAGTGCCCAGTCATTTAATTTTTCAAAAATGTAAACAAGTTAATTAGGCTTCATCCAAACTGCTATCAAATCCTATTCTAACATACAACCCATGGATGTAGAAGATCAAATCCTCCTATAACATATACAACCCATGATGTATAAGATATAACCCTATCAAATCCTCCTATAACATATACAACCCATGATGTATAAGATATAACCCTATCAAATCCTCCTATAACATATACAACCCATGATGTATAAGATATAACCCTATCAAATCCTCCTATAACATATATAACCCATGATGTATAAGATATAACCCTATCAAATCCTCCTATAACATATATAACCCATGATGTATAAGATATAACCCTATCAAATCCTCCTATAACATATATAACCCATGATGTATAAGATATAACCCTATCAAATCCTCCTATAACATATATAACCCATGATGTATAAGATATAACCCTATCAGATCCTCCTATAACATATATAACCCATGATGTATAAGATATAACCCTATCAAATCCTCCTATAACATATATAACCCATGATGTATAAGATATAACCCTATCAGATCCTCCTATAACATATATAATCCATGATGTATAAGATATAACCCTATCAGATCCTCCTATAACATATATAACCCATGATGTATAAGATATAACCCTATCAAATCCTCCTATAACATAAACAACCCATGATGTATAAGATATAACCCTATCAAATCCTCCTATAACATATATAACCCATGATGTATAAGATATAACCCATGATGTATAAGATATAACCCTATCAAATCCTCCTATAACATATATAACCCATGATGTATAAGATATAACCCTATCAAATCCTCCTATAACATATATAACCCATGATGTATAAGATATAACCCTATCAAATCCTCCTATAACATATATAACCCATGATGTATAAGATATAACCCTATCAAATCCTCCTATAACATATATAACCCATGATGTATAAGATATAACCCTATCAAATCCTCCTATAACATATATAACCCATGATGTATAAGATATAACCCATGATGTATAAGATATAACCCTATCAAATCCTCCTATAACATATACAACCCATGATGTATAAGATATAACCCATGATGTATAAGATATAACCCTATCAAATCCTCCTATAACATATACAACCCATGATGTATAAGATATAACCCTATCAAATCCTCCTATAACATATATAACCCATGATGTATAAGATATAACCCTATCAGATCCTCCTATAACATATATAACCCATGATGTATAAGATATAACCCATGATGTATAAGATATAACCCTATCAAATCCTCCTATAACATATATAACCCATGATGTATAAGATATAACCCTATCAAATCCTCCTATAACATATATAACCCATGATGTATAAGATATAACCCATGATGTATAAGATATAACCCATGATGTATAAGATATAACCCTATCAGATCCTCCTATAACATATATAACCCATGATGTATAAGATATAACCCATGATGTATAAGATATAACCCTATCAGATCCTCCTATAACATATATAACCCATGATGTATAAGATATAACCCATGATGTATAAGATATAACCCTATCAGATCCTCAACATGCTGCATGGCCCCTAGCCAGCCATCTGTGTTGGGCCGATCACAACCGTTGATCTGAGCTGGGGCGGGTTTGACACGACGACTCAGTTCAGCCTCGCGTGGGCGTACTTACAGACAGCCGCAACACGCCAAAGTTCCCAAAGTCATAGATCAGGATCTGCCGGAACAGCTCCTGGCTGCAACGCAAAAGCAACAAAACACCAACAACGTTGCGGAATCCGACAAGAGGACGCGCTCAGACAAAGAATGGCGTTCCCCGTCTCGGACCTGAGTCTGGTGGTGTTGAGCAGGTAGAGTTTGGTGCGGTGCTGGATCAGGGTCCACTGGGGGTTGACGCAGCCCACAAACGAGTGGTTCTGGAGCATCTCTTGGAGACCTGGGGCAAGAGACCCTTTCAGTTTAGCGCGGCCCTGGACCAGCCAGGAGGAGGAGGAGGAGGAGCTAACGTGTGATCAAGCTCCTCCTCCCCCTGGACCCTTCCGGGTCGTGGTTTGGTGCCGGGTGCTGAGGCTGACCTTGGTGCGTGTTTTCAGAGATCTCGGTCCTCAGCTCCTTGACGCTGTTCAGCTTGATCACACGTCTCCTGGGCGTGGCGGCGGCCGTTAGCTCCTCCTCCTCCTGGCTGGTCCTGGGACGCTTCCTGGGAATGCATTGAACCGTAGCGCGCATGTTTGTTAATGTTATATATATATATATATAAAAAGTCAAGACATCTTGCAGCAATATCTAATTATTCATGAATAGTGATTATGAATTATAGGTAAATGATAATCATTTACATTGTAAAACTCAAGATGCTCCTTTTTAATAATAGCGTCCTTCGTAATGTATTCAAACTGAATTGTTACCCATCCCTCCCGGACACAACGACGGGCCCCCACCCTTCATCGGTGAAGCCTGGACCAGTACCTGGGTGGGTCTGGAGTGGTGGTGCTGGCTCTGGAGGCCGCGTCCATGTCCTCCGCCTGCTGCACCTCTCCCAAGGCCTCCAGCAGGGCTGCGTCATCCGCCTCCTCCATGTCCGCTCCTGACTCCGCCCAGTCGGCCCCGGCCCCGCCCCCGCTGGAACCGGACGGCCCACCGGCCCCACTGGGACCTGGACCGGGGGCGGTCTTCCCCAGCACCACCTCCTTGGGCTGGAGGAAGGCGTCCAGCTTCTGGGCCCGACAGTCGGTGCGCACCATCTGATGGGCGTAGACGCGCTCGGCCGCCGCCGCCGCCGCCGCACCCTCGCCGGAGGAGGAGGAGGAGGGGGGGGGCTTCGCCTCCGACACCGACAGCCCCGGGAGCAGCGTCTGCAACGCACACACGGGGAGGCGCGCGTTCACGTCTGCACGGTTACAGGCCCTACTACGGGGGATTGGCCGCCAAAAGGGCAAAAAAAAAAAGGCTCTGGGTTCAAACCCCAATGTCTGCGGTGTCACCTCTCGGCATCCCCGAGTAAGATTCCTCCCCCCCCCCCCCCCCCGCGCCCCCGCACCCGTACCTGTGTGAAGTACGTGCGTGAGGAGTTGGCGCCCAGCAGTTTGCTCTCCACGTGTTTCTGAACGCTCTCGGTGATGCTGTCCTCGTGCAGGAAGTGGACCTCGTGCTTGGTGGGATGCACGTTCACGTCTATGTTGTGGGGGGCGATCTCCAGGCTGCGTTCAGGGCACGGCGCACAGGCACGGTTCAAGCAACGCTTGTGAAGGCTTCACGCTGGGACTGTGCGGAAGGAAAAGGCAGTGCGCCCGGTTACCTGAGGTACAGGAAGGGGTGGGTGTTCTTGGGGAGGTAGGCGGCGTAGACCGTCTCGATGGCCTTCTTCAAGGCACTCGACTCCACCAGACGGTCTGCGGAAGGGACGCAAAGAAAGATGTCCGCATGGCGTCGGCTCTACAACCCTTTCTTTTCTTTTTACCATCTCCGGGGGGGGGGGGGGGGGGAACGTACGGTTGATGAAGAGGATGAGGATGCATTTCTTAACGGAGTAGTTAGCGTTGGAGATGTAGCCCTTCAACTTGAAGGCGAGCTTGGTGTCCTCGCAGCCTACTTCAATCAATTCCCTGGCAAACAACAGAGATGATAAATGTCCACGTTGAGGGCATGCGACAATTATTAGTGAGCGGATCGGGGAGGCACAGGACAAACAAAATAAAAGCTTTTCGTACCTGCTGACTGCGTTGCCAAACACCCCTCGAATGTTATCCACGATGGAAGCATCGGGTAGGGTTCGGACGTCTGCCACGGTCTCTCCTTGCTGAGGAGTGATTATTGCAGCAGCACGATGAGCAGAAAACGTTTGAGCGCAGAAAAAGAGTGTCACAGTCCTGCACAGCTCAATCACCAGCGTCTATTCTGACCGAAGCAATCCAGGATTCTTCCAGAAAGCTTAAACATGAAGGAAATTAAAAAAAGAATAGGCACAAATGACGCATGCACATTAAATACCTTTTTCACGGAAAGGCTTTTCCCTGAGTTGTGTATAGCGTACCTGCAAAACAGGCAACAGTATTAAGAGACAGCAGGTAAACGCCACCTGAGAACGATGCGACAGGATGAGGAACACACTGCCCTGTCGGCCCCACCTGCTCACCACCTCCACGATCCGGGAGTACTCTTCTGCGGGGCTCTTCAGGGCTTTCCTCCTGGTGGACACGTTGTAGAACAGATCCTCCACCTGCGGACATCAACACCAAACGCCGCACCCCCAGCCGTCACATGCATAGCTGCTACTTCTGAACAACCTCTTCTCCCATCGGGACCCGCACACAGACCACTCACCAGTATCTGCGTCCCCTGGTTCCCAGCACAGGGTTTTGGGGGTCCTTTGGGTTTCCCATCACTGTAGTTGGCTCTGAAGAAGCAGGCGACACACTAACAGGTTTTAGGGTTTGGTTTTTGATTCTAGGGCTTGGTTCTAGGGTTAGGGTTTCCATTAGAGTAAGGTTCTAGGGTTTGGTTCTAGGGTTAGGGTTTCCATTAGAGTAAGGTTCTAGGGTTTGGTTCTAGGGTTAGGGTTTCCATTAGAGTAAGGTTTTAGGGTTAGGGTTTCCATTAGAGTTAGGTTTTAGGGTTTGGTTCTAGGGTTAGGGTTTCCATTAGAGTAAGGTTTTAGGGTTTGGTTCTAGGGTTAGGGTTTCCATTAGAGTTAGGTTTTAGGGTTAGGGTTTCCATTAGAGTAAGGTTTTAGGGTTAGGGTTTCCATTAGAGTTAGGTTCTAGGGTTTGGTTCTAGGGTTAGGGTTTCCATTAGAGTAAGGTTCTAGGGTTTGGTTCTAGGGTTAGGGTTTCCATTAGAGTAAGGTTTTAGGGTTAGGGTTTCCATTAGAGTTAGGTTTTAGGGTTTGGTTCTAGGGTTAGGGTTTCCATTAGAGTAAGGTTTTAGGGTTAGGGTTTCCATTAGAGTTAGGTTTTAGGGTTTGGTTCTAGGGTTAGGGTTTCCATTAGAGTAAGGTTTTAGGGTTTGGTTCTAGGGTTAGGGTTTCCATTAGAGTAAGGTTTTAGGGTTAGGGTTTCCATTAGAGTTAGGTTTTAGGGTTTCCATTAGAGTAAGGTTTTAGGGTTTGGTCTTTGGTTCTATAAACAGCCCTTCCCCTCAGTATGTGATGTACAGAGAAACTACAGTTTGAAACTTGTACCTGTAGGCACACTTTGCATCTTTTGTTTTCGTTGTTATGGTTACATGGGCCACATGGCTTATACTGGCCAGCGCCTGCAAACACACAACACAAATACACACACAAGTTTTAGGGCACACAAATAGTAGTACATAGTGGGTGTACTTCTTTGGACAAGACTAACAACAGTAATGCATGTGTTACAGCTTACCTCCCCTCTGAAACCATAGGTTGAAATGGCTGACAGGTCCTCAAAACTCTGTAGCTTGCTTGTGGTAAACCGTTCACAGACTATTTCCATGTCTTCTTTCTATGCAATAAATCAAATCAAATAAGGAGAAGCTATTGAGAATGGCACGAAGCCAGCAGAACGAGAAAGCACCATGGATAGACTGGATAGCCAGATAGCCGTACCCTGATGCCGGTGCCATTGTCCTGGATCTGGATGAGCTTCAGTCCCCCTTCCTTGACGGTCACTTGAACATTAGTCGACTTTGCATCCAAACTGTATTAAAAAAATAAATAATAATAATAATAATACAGAGCACATTATTGGTTTCAGCACATTTGATAAGTATATAATAGTATGGATACACCTTAAAAGGTCCCGGTGACAACGTTGGTTATGATCATAACCAGAACATAAACTGGTCATCAATGACCTCACTGGAGGTCGGCCACGGCTCGGTCTCGATGCCCTGTCCGTGTGATCCGTACCTGACAGTGGGGGGGTTTAGCCAGCCTGTTATCCCCTGAGTAGACACGAGGAGGCGCTTTAATCAACACACAACTCAGCCTTACCAGTTTTCAAGCATCTCTTTGATGGCGTTAGCAGGTCGCTGGATGACTTCTCCTGCTGCAATACGGTTCACAACAGTCTCGTCGAGCCTGCGGATAACTCCCGCCATTATGTGCTGTTTCGTTGCTGCTGCTGCCAGATTTAATAATAAAAAAAGTTCAATTCAACCTAAAGCATAGCTCATGAATACGTTAAAAGAGTACTGGACTATTCATATTTAGATCGCATGTAGGAACCGCGGGGCGCGCGGGAGACGCCGTTGTTCCTGCCAACCGCCAATTGGTTGGTTTCTGGCTCTGGGGGCGGTCTGCGGTGGGCAGCGAATGGGATTTCTGTAAATCTCTTCTACGATTATGAAAGATCACGCCCTCTTAATGCGGAAAGATGTGCACTGCCCTCTAGCGATGATCATCGCAATTGCGTCTCATTTACTGACCCAAAACACTTTGCAGTGTTGCTACACGTGTTCATCGACTTTGCATTCATTCATCCATTCCCAATACGTTAATTATTACTAAACAAAATTACGGAACATATTCTGATGAATAATTAGCTTACTAACTATGACTGCATGGTCATAACACTGAAACCATTTTAATTTGTTTTGATTGTATTTTAAGTTGAATCAAATATATACAGAGAGAGAGAGAGAGATAATATAGATATAATTACAATTAATACTATTATTTATTAATACTTTTAATACTAATTATATAATAATTCATATTTTTTTATGGATTGTCTGTTTCCAGTCTGCAGCCTGTGTAGAACATTTTAAACACATGCTCTGTGACATCACAGCTAGAATACAGAACATAGAATTTCCTTTTCAGCTCACTATGTTCAAATGACATGTTAGGCAGGCATAATCATTTACGAACCGAGTAATATAATGACTTTTGGCTACAGGGATACAGAATCCAGTGTGTCGAGTTATTAAACTTGAAGCGCATCGTTCCTCTCATGGCCTTCCCACCTGTGCGAGCCTTTCTGCCTCGGCTCAGGACTCAGCTGGACACAGGTTTCTGTTCTTTCCCTGAAACAACAGACACCGCTCCCTGTTTGAGCAACAAGCTTCATCCAGATGTAGGTGGAGTGAGACAGAAGAGGAGGGGACGAGAGGTAGGTGGAGTGAGACAGAAGAGGAGAGAGGATCCAGTGGAAGGTGGAGTGAGACAGAAGAGGAGAGAGGATCCAGTGGAAGGTGGAGTGAGACAGAAGAAGGGAAGAGAGGACCTAGAGGAAGGTGGAGTGAGACAGAAGAGGAGAGAGGATCCAGTGGAAGGTAGAGTGAGACAGAAGAAGGGAAGAGAGGACCCAGTGGAAGGTGGAGTGAGACAGAAGAGGAGAGAGGATCCAGAGGAAGGTGGAGTGAGACAGAAGAGGAGAGAGGATCCAGAGGAAGGTGGAGTGAGACAGAAGAGGAGAGAGGATCCAGTGGAAGGTGGAGTGAGACAGAAGAGGAGAGAGGATCCAGTGGAAGGTGGAGTGAGACAGAAGAAGGGAAGAGAGGACCCAGAGGAAGGTGGAGTGAGACAGAAGAAGGGAAGAGAGGACCTAGAGGAAGGTGGAGTGAGACAGAAGAGGAGGGGAAGAGAGGACCCAGAGGAAGGTGGAGTGAGACAGAAGAGGAGGGGAAGAGAGGACCCAGAGGAAGGTGGAGTGAGACAGAAGAGGAGAGAGGATCCAGAGGAAGGTGGAGTGAAACAGAAGAGGAGAGAGGATCCAGAGGAAGGTGGAGTGAGACAGAAGAGGAGGGTACGAGAGGACCCAGAGGAAGGTGGAGTGAGACAGAAGAGGAGGGTACGAGAGGACCCAGAGGAAGGTGGAGTGAGACAGAAGAGGAGGGGAAGAAAGGACCCAGAGGAAGGAAGAGTGAGGAGAGAGGATCCAGAAGAAGGCCTAAACCTCTCCAAAAGGACTTGCCTGAGTAGCTACAGCAGGGGTCAGATTGATAGAAGGACAGATGGATGGATGGATGGATGGACAGCTGGATGGATGGAAGGATGGATTGATGGATGGATGGAAGGATGGATAAATATATTAATTAATTGTCTGTGTTACAGCTCATTTTGAAGCTCTTTACGAGGAGCTGGAGAGGCTGGGAGACGGCGGATACGGAAGTGTCTTTGCTGGCTCTCGCAAAGAGGACTGTCTGCCTGTAAGAGTTACACCAAACCCTGCACACACACAACGTCCACACACACACACACACACACACACACACACACACACACACACACACACACACACACAGATCGTCTGCTTCACTCTGTCCTCTGTTTAATGTGCTGTGTCTTTGTTATACAGGTGGCTATTAAGCACATCCCCATGGAAAAGGTCCAAATGTTACCGAGTTACTTGGTGAGCTAAATCACTCATTGCTTTCTTTATTGAACGTTATGACTCCGGTTAGGGATGGCTATCGCATGCACGTGTTGTATTAATTATCCGGGTCCCTGCTGCTGCAGCTGTGTAATCCTGGTGTCGGGTCTAGCCAAGACGACCTGTGGGTTTGAGTGTTTCAGACCTATCTCACTTTATATTCACTCTGTGCTCCAAACCTTGAACGGGAAGCGGACTGCGTTCCCGCTTGAAGTCACCCTCATGCTGAAGGCCGCAGGTGAGCCGGGCTCTGAGGGCCCCGGTGCTGCTGTCCACCTGCTGGACTGGTTTCAACTGGACCAGGAGCTGATCCTGGTGCAGGAGAGGCCAGTGCCCTTCGTTGATCTCCTCACTTACATGGAGAGCAATAGGAGCCAGCTGCAGGAGCTGCATGCTAAGGTCTGTGGGGGGCAGCTTGGATGGGGATTCAGTCTGCATGTGTTATATATAAATAATGGTTAGAGTGGTTCAGGGATTATTTATAGTATCTCTGCCCAGAGGAGGAACTTTGTGTGTGTGTGTGTGTGTGTGTGTGTGTGTGTGTGTGTGTGTGTGTGTGTGTGTGTGTGTGAATGAGTGTGTGTGTGTGTGTGCGTGTGTGCGCGTGTGTGTGTGTGTTATCAGATGATTCTTCACCAAGTGTTGAAAGGAATCGTAGGGCTCCACTCCAGAGGCGTGCTCCACTGCGACATCAAGCCGGAGAACCTCCTGATTGAAACCGGCTCGGACACGCCCCGCGTCAGGATCATCGACCTGGGGTGTGGCAGACTCCTTCATAACGGGGTATATTCTCAAATCACCGGTGAGATCATTTAATTCATACTTGCTCCGGTTATAAAATGTTAATTTTTGAAGTTAAACATCGACACCACCACAGGTGTCTCTACGATAGCGACACCTGGTGGTGTTAGGAGCTTAGGCTGCCCTTACAGTGAATTGGTGCGCACCTGTTGATGGCTACTCGGCTATTTAAGTACAGTGAACCACTCTCTCTCAATGGAGGGAACAATGGTTGTCAGTATTTGTTACCCTTAACAAATAATGTTACAGCCTCTTGGCTCAGCAGACCACTACAAAAAAGGGGAGATGAAACATGAACGGAAGTTTAAGATTATGCATTGAACATATCGACAAGTCAAATTGTACAGTCAGTAGTGTGTGTTGTATGGATGGGGGCAAGTGTGTTGAGGGGTTGTTTTAAAAGGCAAAAGACAGAACGAACAAGCCATGCGTGCGTATCTGTGTGGGTATTTAAGCCATAACTGCTCTGCTTGAGGGAGAGAGAGAGAGAGAGAGACAGTGGTGACCAAGGTGTGCCTTGTCTGCCTGGCGGGCCAATCAGCTAGAGCAATGTCCTGTGGGGCATCTCCCCTGTCTCGTCCAGCCCCTTGGAGCTGTGTGGTGAAGCTGCGCACTGTGTGTTCCAGGCACTGCCTTGTACACCCCTCCAGAGTGGTTCCAGCAGGGATCCTACCGGGCCGGGCCCATGACAGTGTGGCAGGTGGGAGTGGTGCTGTACAACATGCTGACTGGACTCTACCCCTTCAAGACCACGGAGGAAATCCTACTGAAAGAGCTACGCATCCAGTTTGAAATGTCATCAAGTGAGACGCGCACATGCCCCTGGCACACGAACACACACACACACACACACACACACATAATCTCACATTCAAGCAAGCATAACACTTCGAAAACACACACATACATGGAAACCACGAAGGCCCTGAATGGTGTCGGCCAGCCAGGTGTCATCAGGTAAACCCGGCTCTTTGCTCTCCAGACTGCCAGGACTTTCTGAGGCGCTGCCTGACCAAGCGACCTCTGGGCCGCCCGACCCTGGAGAACCTGCTGCTCCACCCGTGGCTGCAGTGACCCGTCCTGGGACGTCCTGTAGACGCAGAACCAGCCGCCCCTGGCATGCAGCACATCTGGCAGAAGAACTGTGATTAAAAAACAACAACATCTGCAACAGAAACTGTGCTTTAATAACGTGTGATCTCAACTTCTGAATGGATTTGGATGAACGGTAGTTTAGCTCAACCTAGCTGGTCTTGTCCAGTCTAGCTCCGACTCCTTTTTCAAACAAGACGATGCCATCTATTGGTTGCATATTGGTAAATATGTAGTCCTATTTCATGCAGTGAAATGCATCTATTATATATAAATATTAAATACCCACACAGACACGCATGCATGCACACACACACACACACACACACACACACACACACACACACACACACACACACACACACACACACACACACACACACACACACACACACACACACACACACACACACACACACAGACTTCCCAGGCCCATTATATTGGACAACCCCTCTGAATCCTAAGAGAAGAAACCTTTGAAGGATCACAGGGAAGGAGTACTTCTTTCCAGGGACGGTTGGGAGAGCAATAGGTGCTGAATGGTCTTATATATAATGCTTGCAAAACAAAATCTAAGCAGAAAAGATGGTTATGAAGTAGTAAGTTACAAAATCATTGCTCAGTAATGTGTCAAAAAAGTAAATAATGACTCTAGGCTAGTCTGTTGATTTGAGTAAGTACAACAAAAAAGGAATTGAAGTCGTGGGGAATATACTTTTTTTTTTTAACTGCTCTGCATACAAGCCATTGAGAGTAATGCACCGGTTGGACCACTGTCCACACACTGAGTTTGATTGACACATGGCAGCAAGATAAATAGTATCAAACATAATTGAATTAACTAATCTATATAATATATTGATTATATAAAAATCTATGCCATCTAGAATATTTTAGCTCTATATTCCGTTAAGCTGATATTAATCAAAGGCGTTACATTGAGTTATGTCCCCATCTATTGACATAAGGTTGTAATGATCGCTGAAGGGTGCGAAATTAAGTTAATAGAGCAATGTATTTTGAATTTGTGCGAGAAAATGTTTAATAAAGGTGTTTGGCGAGTAAGTGGAAACGAAGACTACAATTTATAGTAGCTTTCATTTCTGTTTACACCACGAGCGTCGCTGGATACTGATGCAGATATTTTTTTTGTATGACGTCTATTTTGTGCGCCATCAATGAAACACCAGAAACACCACAACACGCTTTTTCTGTGGTTACTTCTGACGCACTGTACCAAACATGGTGTCATTCGATAGGTTAACAACATTGCAGACACTGCCGGTTTAATCTGGGTGTAGTTGTTGAGTTGAAAACGTAAGGTAAAGTTATCCAGATGTCTGTCTCAAACATGAGAGTTCAGAGCTGCGACGCAGGGGAGAACACACCTTTCAGATTCAAACCACAACGTATACATCTGAACAAGGATCACGAATTACTTGAGGTACTATAGCACACACATTAGTCTGCATAGGACAAACACCGAATTGAATTCAAATTAAATGGTTATAATTGTATAATAATGTGATCCAACTGTATGTCGGCATTGTTTTTTATTAGGATGGGGACATTTACAGACATATGTATCTGCAAAACCTCTCTTCCTCAGAGACAGACGAACAACCGAAGCTCAGGTAGGCTATAACTCATTCTTGTTTGTCTTGCAAATGTACGACAAACGATAAAGGCATTTGCGTAACTATAAATGTGTTGTTGCACGTTCGCTCTCATTAAATAGACATTCTGGTGTATACATTTGTTGATAGCATGCATTGCTTGATTAGACCGTGGATGTTCATACATTGAAAATCGACATCCCTATCGATACACATGTATGAAAGCGTCATGTGGAAAAAAAGAATAGGCATCATGTCGCTGGTTGTCATACTACTGCTGCGCATCTCACTGCGTTTCCTCTCCCACACGCAGCGTGTCTGCGTTCGGCTGTCACATCTCCGGCTGCTGCCAGGTGTTCCGCAGCGTGGAGGAGTACGAGCACCACTACAACTCACTACACCGTCACGTGTGCTCCGCCTGCCGCCGCTCCTTCCCTTCAGCCCGCCTCCTGGACATCCACATAGAAGAGTGGCACGACCCTATGTTCAACATCCTCGCCCAAAGTCGGGACATGGTAAGGAAAACGTTGCCGAAGGAGGTCCAAAGCGGGGTCGGTAAGACTGGAGAGTTGTGAAGTGAGAGGGATGAGAAGAGACAGAAGAGTGCGGTCGGTAAGACTGGCACGATTTGGCAACTAAACGACCAAAAGAAGCCCCCCTCCCACTCTGCTCCCTGGCGCGCTACGTCTCTCTGCCGTTGAGACGTGTTGCATTTCACACACCTGTGATCGACAGGTGGATTCTCCGATGGCTAGGACATTTCCAACAAATTACACCCAAATAATGGCTCTTAAGTCTTGCCTACAGCACTATTAAAACAATCCAATGGTGTGTGGAAACAAATCTGATTGACGCTTTTATGTTATGTTTTATTTTTATGTTTTCCAGTACCAGTGTCTGGTGGAAGGTTGTGGACTGAAATTCAGGACAAGTAAACAGAGGAAAGACCACCTGATTAAAATACACAAGTACCCCCCTGACTTCAGATTTGACAAGGCTAAAAGGGAACACAGGTCAGTTATTCTGTTGTATGTCCTCTAGGTGGCAGTATAAAGCTTTTATCTGACATCGTGGCTAACGAAGCCGGTTGACTGATCGAGGGGAACCAAGTAATTTACAATGGATTATTTCTCAGGGATCAATAGATATGGATACGATGTCTATCAGAGGCCTATCTAAATTTGAATTGGATTAAATACAATAATGCATATTGTGTATGCACTATATGTGAGCTTTTTGTAAATGTTTCTCTCCAAAATGTTTGGAAATGTTTATAAGACAAGATAAAGGCCTACTCTTTATAGAAGTACTTCCGAACTTTGTTAGTTTTTTGTTAGAGCAATACATGTTTTTCTCTATTACGTAACCGAATACTATTGTCTTCCCCTGCGTTTACAACAGGTGTGTATTATCGTGTATGTAAATGTACATGATGACGACGTTGTGTATTCGTTGCTAACAGGAAAGAGATGAAGCCCCAGAAGAAGCAGGGCGGCAGCGTGGAGGTGATGGAGGGTGTGTGTGAGGACATGTGTGCTGCTGAACCAGACCAGCAGGAGGAAGACATGGAGGCCATGGAGCTCCAAGGCCCCACTGGGCCCGGAGAGCGGGGGCCTCCCAGCGTGGGAACCGGTGCTGGGCAGCCGGACACAGAGCCGGGCGGCGACCAGCAGAAACCACGGTACTCCTACAGGTCGGTAGGAAACCAAGGCTGCATCATAAGAGAAGCCTCGGGCTCAGGGTGCTCCACTCCCAGCTGAAAGGTTCTGGGTTCGATCCCCTGTGTCTGCATCCTTGAGCAAGATGCCTAACCCCTACCTGCTCTTTAATGACCTGTATCTTGATTCACTGCAAGTCGCTTGGGATAACACATTAGTAATAGTAAATAGTAATAGATGGTGATCTTTGTCTCGAAATGTGCCGTGATCCATAGTTTTGTTAGTTTTAGTTTAAATGTTCTAAACTACAATAGTTTCCATTGTAAAAAATAAAACTGTTGTCTTGGTGTTTGTGATCTATCCCTTGAAAAAATCATTTTAGTTCATTTTAACTTTTTTGAATGATTACTATTTAGGTTATTTCATCATTTGCAGGTAAATGATTCCACCAAGTGTTGTTTTCATTTCGAGTGTATTGAATGTTAGTGGTCTCTCTCTGCGTCTTGCGTCGTGACCAGCTGACCGTGTCGTCCTGCCTCAGGGTCCCCGCCACCGTGTGCTTCGGGAAAGGCTCGGTCCGAGGCTTCAGAGGTCGTGGAAGGAGGAAGTGACTCCCTGCAGTGAAAGTCCGTGTAACATTAGATTTGAACGATTGTATAATGAGTAACTTGCCATTCGGCGCATCCTTGAATAAACTATTTTTCCAATATCCATGTTGAATTATTGACTTATTAGTAATTGCATGACCATTAATTGCAATGCTGGAGCCATCCTTCCATTCTCTCGGGGGGGTCTGGCGGCCGAGGTCCTGGTCTAATGCACTTTGCTACTGGGAGTAGGAAGCCAAGGGCCCCGTCCATTCTGTCCCCGCATATAAACGACCATCTTCCTTTCACCTTATCCTCACCGCCTTTACATGATCTCCGTTGATTACTCTTCCTGCATTGTTTTTCCATTCTAATTGTTTTGTGTTGATGACACTTCCAAGAGTTTAAACATTTGTAATAGCTTCTGTTGCGTTACAATGCACTGGGCCGCTGAAAGCGTATATAAACAGTGATTACTCTGACCAAATGAATCGCTGTTGGGTATAAAATCGACCGATAAATAAAGCATGATTTTCTTTTAATAACGGTACAAAAAAACGAATTAGTCAAACAATGGCATGCTGAACTGCAGGCGATTATAAATATATTTTTGAGAATGTGATTATAAAAGGTTTCAGAAAATATTTATTTACACCTCTAGAGTCAAGGAAGCACTTGTGACAAGATAACAAGCTGGAAACATCTATTAAAGGCTGTGCAATTTGTGGTTTTCACTGAGGTAATGAAGCTTACAACATGTTAGGATGTGAAGAGTAGAAAGATATTTAGGTAGGCCTATATTTCATACTCCTTTCGATCATGCACATTTTGGATTCATGCCTTAAATCAATTTACAGTTGAAATATCGTGTGTAAAAAAATTATTTCTAACACAGGCCCACTATTATTAAATAAGAGAAGCTCGTTAAACGTTTTGGTAACATTCCTCTAAAAAATGAATGTGCTTAGGCGTCTGTGGTTTTGTAATGAAGCGCTCCATCACTGACTGGTCCAGCAGGCTCAACCTTTAGGCCCACGACTGACTGTTCCTCTTTATAGCGGCAAATATAACAAAGTCAAAGAATGGATTTTAAATGTAGTAAAGACTAACATTAATAACATTAGGGCATGTGTTGCATAATTTAAAAAGTCCAGATAGCCTACAGGCTAACTTATAGGCCTGGTTGTCTCACGGCCAGTTTTATACAATGCAATTACTCTTATTGTAGGGCAGGCTATAGCCAATACAATTGCTAATGTTGGTCATATTTTCCATTTAGTTGATGCTCGTGGCCTTGTATTATTAATTCAGACTATCATCCATCAACGAGATGAATTGATGCGATGAACACCGCAGTTCAACAGCGTTAACTGTTTGTGCGCTAAACGGGAATGGAGCCGGCATTGTGGGTGCGTTCCCATACATGCGATTAAGAATAAAAGCACCGTTGTCTCAGAAGGCATTGGCATATTAAGGCATGTTGAGCAAAGCAACACTATAACACAATTCAACACAGTTCAATAGCGGACGTTATGACAAATAGTACATCCCATAGGGCCCGCTGTAGAGTCCCGGTACCGACAACGCAGGCCGAGGTCCGTTCAGGGCGCCGTAAAGCGGGCCCATGTTGGAGCCTAAGTGGAAGGGGAACGCAAAGGCAGGGAGCAGAGGTTTGGCCGCCAGCTTGAGCTTCTCCAGCTCGGCCTCCTGGAGTCTCTTGGCTTTGGCCCTGCGGTTCTGAAACCATATCTTGACCTGGGTCTCTGTCAGACTCAGGGAATTGGAGAACTCCGCTCTCTCCGCGATGGAAAGATATTGTTTCTGCCGGAACTTCCTCTCCAAAGACAGGAGCTGAGAGGTCGTGAAGGGCGTTCTGGGTTTTCTGTTGTTCTTGTGTTTCCGCAGTGGGCATGGGGGAGGGCTGGGCAGTCCTGGAAATTAGAAAAATACATTTATATATGCAATGTACAATATACAAAATATATATACAGTACAATATATATCAGACCGTGTACATGGGGAGGGCTGGGGAGTCCTCAAAATTAATTAGAAAAAAACACACACATATATGTATATAAAAATATCAGACCATTTAAATAGAAGTCAATGGGCTACTTATGCTTATCGATATTCCATTAGGCTCTACCATAGTAACAGCATGGAGCTGTTTTTTTTTAGAATTATGAAAACAAATATTGGTATAATTTAGCTCATATGTTCCCAGTCTATACTTTATTATCGAAAGTGTGATATTGTCAAAGTTGATCGAAAAGGAAATGCAAATCCAACTCACTCTGTGGAGAAGTGTGAGGAGTCTGGCACCAGGGTCTGTGATCCTGGTCGCTGAGGTGGACCATCTCTTCATTGGAGGAGTTTGAGAGGTCCGTAACTTCTCCGGGTAGAAGCCGTTTCTCCCCGTGAAACTCTCTCGACGGGTGACACCCGGCCTCACTGGAGCGATCATCGCTCCCGAAAACAAGTTCTGTCGCGTCGTTCACCATCAGCGTTTTATCACCCGCTATCAGCGACTCCACGCTGAAAGAAAGATGCAATTTCTTCGTCTTGCGTCTTTTGACCGAAGACAGGTCGAGTCTGCGGAGCTCATCAAATCCCACAGCCGTACGGTCCTCCGGACAAGTCTCCTCCAGAGAAGAAGCAGCTGAGGGGGATCCCAGGGCAGGATTCATGACGCATGAGTGGGGTGCCATACAACTTTTACGCCTTCACCGCTCGCCTCGCAACTCTGCAGTTCTAGTGCAGAGGTTCCCGGAGACGCGTTGTAAAATACTCCGCAAATTGGGCTTTTACGCACAGACCTGTGTGTGTGTGTGTGTGTGTGTGTGTGTGTGTGTGTGTGTGTGTGTGTGTGTGTGTGTGTGTGTGTGTGTGTGTGTGTGTGTGTGTGTGTGTGTGTGTGTGTGTGTGTGTGTGTGTGTGTGTGTGTGTGTGCTTCCAATAATGAAGTCCAAAAAAGTTTATCTCTCATCTTGCCGCCTGCCAATCAGGCTGTTGATTTAACCACGTGACATATCTAAACCGTATGTGATTGGCCAGGCTCTTCTTGGGAAACAAATGATTCGGTTTCTGATTCAATTAATGTGATACATGATTCAGAAGCCTCCTTTATTTTCAACGTTGGCAGGGCATTTACGATACGAAATTATAATCTAAAGTGTAACTTGTTTGTGATTATACCAGACAGTACAACGTATATGTTGCGCACATGGCCGCATTGTGCGCATGTGGTTTTGTGCGTCATTAGTTTCGCATTTAAACCAGCTCAGGAGTTATAAAGAATTTGCGACAATCTAGACGACAAAGGGCAGTGACAACACAGGGCTTTCATCCCGTCCCTAAATGTGTTGTTTAGATTTTGTTTTCTTCTTTTGCTCGCAAATCTATTTCACTTGTGGCAATCATCCAAGGCAAACAACTGGTTAAGTTGAGTTGACTGTTTTATTCCCCGAGCTACTTCATTCTTTGATTATGCCGCACTGGCGCCTCCTTTAACTTACCGTGGCTGTCTACACCCCCCCCCCCCCCCCCCCCCCTCCTTCCCCGTCCTCCCCTCTCTCTCACCCACACACACAAGCAGTGAGGGATCCCCACACACTGGAATGTAATTGCATTTTAACATGAACAATACATCTCCCATGGTGTTAAGTACACTTATTGTAATATTACCGCTCAGTCATGCTCTCTGTTTGAAGTATATGTATTCTTTGGTTGTCCATCCATCCATCCATCCAACAAAAGATTGACGTTTCTTATGGAACCCTTGGAACACAGATTTGGCAAATGGCATGATGGTGTGTGTGTGTGTGTGTGTGTGTGTGTGTGTGTGTGTGTGTGTGTGTGTGTGTGTGTGTGTGTGTTGAAAGTCACTGTGTGTTTATCAGTCAAGGCCTGTGTGTGT
This sequence comes from Lota lota, assembly GCA_026745465.1. Classification (NCBI taxonomy): domain Eukaryota; kingdom Metazoa; phylum Chordata; class Actinopteri; order Gadiformes; family Lotidae; genus Lota; species Lota lota. Next base: position 876,224 of record JACYXH010000491.1, on the reverse strand, counting down.
ATGCTTGTGTGTCCATCTTGTGCCCGACTGAGACTTCTTTCCTGTAAACAACATTTTCAATCACCTTTCTGCCTGAGAAAAGGCAGGGTATGAAGTTGTTCTCTCATCAAACAGTGAGAAAGGGAGCCGGCTGTCGTTGGGTAACACAAAACGCACAGCGGAGGACATTGAGCTTCGTACAGCGCTGTTCACTGTCATTACTGACCCGAAGACAGCGGTCGAAAATGCAATCTCACGTCACGGGAAATGAGATCAGTGGACGGTGACATTTAAAATGATTATGAAAAGGACTTCAATAAGTGACTGTATTTGATCAAAGGCTCTTTAGATAATCCATGATGCATGGTATCGCACACACACACACACACACACACACACACACACACACACACACACACACACACACACACACACACACAGCCCACTAGTTCTTATTTTTGAGGTTACCTTATTGAAAACAGATTAGATGATGAGGGAAAAACACACTACGTCGTCTACCAGATGGGATCTCAAGGGCCTTAGCTCTTCCTGGTGTCGGACGGAGATCTGACGGAGATCTGATGGAGATCACAGCAGATCTGACGGAGATCACAGGAGATCTGAAGGAGATCTGACGGAGATCACAGGAGATCACAGGAGATCTGACGGAGATATGACGGAGATCTGACGGAGATCACAGGAGATCACAGGAGATCACAGGAGATCACAGGAGATCACAGGAGATCTGACGGAGATCACAGGAGATCACAGGAGATCACAGGAGATCACAGGAGATCACAGGAGATCTGACGGAGATATGACGGAGATCTGACGGAGATCACAGGAGATCTGACGGAGATCACAGGAGATCACAGGAGATCACAGCGCAGGGCCAGCAGCAGTCGTTTCATCTTCGGCGCACGTGCATAAACGACTCTGAAGACTCTTTAGGGGGAGAGATAATCCGCTACAACGGAGTAGCCCACATCATCCGTCCCACCGTGAGAGCGTCTCATTGACCCCATGCGGAGCGCTGGCTGGCGCGGGCCACGGACAAGGAAAGGTGGAGATGTTTGAAAGCTTTCCAACGACCTAAGTGGTTGAGTGCTTTCATGTATGAGATGTTAGCGTGTGTTAGCTGGGGACCAAAGGGCCTACATGCAAACAGCCACTAAAGGGGGTTTAAGGGGGGGGGGGGGGGGGTGGTGGTAGCCGTGCCTTTGTGCGTCTCTCTGTACCCTCCTGGCATCGGTGACAGGGACGGGCGTTCCCCATGGCGTCCGGACAGTAGCGAGCCCGGTGTTTGGCTAGCACGAGGGACGTAGCGGTTAGCCGCCAGCCCCGCCCAGTGCTAACAGGTGAGCATGGCGGTATTGTTGCTGTATTGTCGCCACACCGGGGCGGGGGGGGGGGGAGGCAGTGAAAGGGGAACCGGACACCCCTGTAATGGTTCTCTGAAGGGGGGGGGGGGGGTGGCACTCAGGTGACAATGAGGATGGCCCCAGATGGAAGATTCATGGCCCGTCATTATGATCATAATGAAAATGTTGATCCAGTGGTCTGCGGTTGGGAGGGCCATGGGGGGGGGGGGGGGGGGGGGGGGGGGGGGGGGGGGGGGGTTTATAATGGGGCCTTTGTGGGGTTTGAGGAGCATGGGAGTACTGGCTGTTGGAGCTGTTGGGACGTGCCTCAGTTACGCACACATGGATGGCGCATCATTTATACCCACAAACACGCGCAGAACCTCGCACACGCGCGCGCACACACACATTTGCGCACATCAACATTGAAAACCAGAGAAACCGCAATCAGATGAACCGCGAGTAATGACCTCTGAGCACGAGGCGTCTGGATGATGAGTCTCGATAAAGACGTGTGAGGTGCCCCTGACACAATCAAGGCGCTATGACAAAACACTGTGAGCACCGCATTCCCGCGGTTCCAGAGCTGGGACCGGGGCGAACCCACATGGCTAACGCTAAATGATTAGACAGCAGCTGTAGCCATTTTGTGGTGAGGATAACACAAATGTCAGGCCAATGCTATCATCGCATTTCTGAATGCGCCCCGTGTTCTCTGGCTCGCTCTGCTTCCCTCCTCCTCTTCCCGTCTTCCCTAGAGGCAAAACCTTTGAGTGAATTAGTTCCCTGACATTTCCCTGGGTTTCTTTCGCAACATCCATTTCTTGGTGTCCTGCGCTGCGTCTCAGCCGAAGACAGAATCACACCGGACCGCAGAATCAGCGTACCATGGGATCACAGCCGTCTGCTGTACTGCGGTTTACGTTGAGCGAGGACGCTGTTTGATTGGGAGTTTATCGGAAAAGCTTGTTACAAATGAAAATTAAAGAGTCCCATCTGGAAACGACAACGCTCATTGATATGCAACACATTGGTTCCTGATTGGCCATTTGCCTGTTAGGGCAACATTTTCTCCTCCCTGAAAATAGAAAAGTGTTCATTTAAAAGATTCCTGGGCCCCAGAATGATATAAAATGTCAGGAAGTTTATTTTTGTGTTTCAAAGAGTCACTTTGTGTTAGTTTTGAGATGATAATTGAGGTTGTGATGATACAAATTTCGCTCCATAAATTTAGTGCATATATTTTTACTTTTGCAGCTGATTATTACACCATACTTTGTCTCTTATTTTCCCATGAATTGATGTTGTTTTGTTTTGCGCTTGACGGTCAGTAGTGTACATTCAGACATTTCATAGTAAGTATGTTTATGTAAGTCGCTTTAGATTGATATCAATCTCTCCCAGTTCCCATAATGGTGTCCACTTAGAATGTGACACCAGTCATTTTGGGGTTAGGACATGATAATATCTGATAAGATAATCAACTTAATTGTCCCAAAGAAAACTCAACATTTGATACTGTAGACATAATGGCAGAACATTAACATCCTTTCATAAAGAAAAAGAAGACAGTAATAACAACGTCAAATGATTTACAAGTTGAATGCGGTGCTCTTTGGCATGTTTATGGGTAGCTCTTTGCCTTATTAAAGTGTTATCACTGGGATTTCCCACCCTGAGGAAGTGTGTTGTTCTGGTCACACGGCTGATTCCATAGCCTCAAGGCAACTGTCAGCATTCCAGCTTTCTCACGCTTCCATACATTTTTCATATTGAATGTCAACTGTGTGACTAGTGAGGTTTGCTAGTGCTAATATCTACTATCTTGTAGTGATTAAATAAATAGTAATCCATCTAATAGCCTATCTTCTGACCAATGTGTGTGTGTGTGTGTGTACATGTGCATTTGTGTGCGCATGTGTGTACAAGACAGTGTGCGTGTGTGTGCATGCATGCTTGTGTGCGTGATTGCGTGAACGTGCTTGTGTCTGCAGGAGACTGTGGATGTGTGCATGCTGGCGTGCACGTTTGTGCGTGTACGAGCTTGTGTGTGAGTGTGTGTGTGCAACTTTGATCTCAAAACAGTGACAACCTGAACAAATATGCTGATTTGATTGTTCTGAGATTACAATATTCCTCGTCGTCTCAGGACAGCCTGAAAGAGATGGGAGGGGAGAGCAGAGGCCCCTGAATAAACAACCATTAAATTCTCTCAATCCGGCTTTGAGAGGGCTCTCTCTCTCCCTCTCTCTCTCTCTCTCTCTCTCTCTCTCTCTCTCTCTCTCTCTCTCTCTCTCTCTCTCTCTCTCTCTCTCTCTCTCTCTCTCTCTCTCTCTCTCTCTCTCTCTCTCTCTCTCTCTCTCTCTCTCTCTCTCTCTCTCTCTCCCTCCCTCTCCCTCTCCCCTCTCTCGCTCAACATTTTTGGCCCATGCTTAGAAAAACCCACAGACCCCGGCCGTTACAATAATATAAAGGGAGAGCGAGAACATATTTGTCAGAATGAAGAGACATGTTTGTTGTTTGTGAGATCTTAAAACATTGACTCGAATGTTCGGGAGCGATGAAGAGCGTCGACAGAAGGAAGACGAGTGGACGGGGAGGGACAGAGGGATGAAAGGAGAGAGGGGTAGATGAAAGCTTTGTTCAGGCGATGCTTAATGAGCTGGAAAACACAATTGAACCTCTCTTGACTGTGGAAATTGCTGTGAGGGCACCGTAAATTAGCGTCAGTGTGGGAGCAAACCTGGATGACAGAAAGGGCCTTTGTATCGCGCGCGGCCCTACGGCTACCAAAGCAGCAGCGGTAGTGCTAGTGATAGCATCAGCAGCAGTGCTACAACAAGGGCAGCGGTGAGCTCTCCCCTTGTTGAGTCAAAGAGGAGCAGATTCAAGGGAAATCTGCGTGATCTGCCTAAACGCTCCCCTGGCCAGCGGGTGGAGGGAGCTCTGTAGCAGTTTGCCTGGAGAAGCCTCACATGCTTCACCTCCTCACTGACAGTCTGGTGCTGGGAGAGTCCCAGTGATTCAGCCACTACCCAAGAACTTGTGCTTTTCCTACGTCTGCTCAACCAATCAATGCTGCTTCCCTCATTTCTTCAGTGTTTTCGGTTACACTGTCGTAGTATGGGGATACCATAATTTTTTTTTTTTTAAAGAGTATGATCAGACGAGTGAGCGAGGGAACGTGAAAGAAAGGAAGTCCCAGACGTCTGATAGAACGAGAGCGAGCGAGCGGACCAAGGAGCTGTTTGGTGGCGGTGGCGGTGGTGGAGAGGGAGTGCGGTGGTGTGGAGGGACTAGTCTATTTCTGTTATGTTTAGTGAACACCAAAGGGCGACTCTTCATTCTGGCTTTGCGGGCTTGGCACATGCCTTCTGTTACTAAGTGGCTTCGTATTGAAAGGCTCCGCGGCGGCTATTCTCCGACCCACTGGGCGCCAGCCACTCTGGCCCGGGCAGCTGCTGGGCTCCAGAATGGAGCCATAGTTCCCCCTCTGCAGGTGAGCTGCCCAGCCAAAACAGGGGCCCCTCTAAAGGGGCCCTTTCAGAGCCTCAAAAGGAAAGTGACTCTGGAGGGAGTGGGACGGGCACACAATGGCCTCCTTCTCGGCAGCACAGAGGAGATGGAGATGAGCTATTGGAGGGCCGCTTTAGTACCGCTTATTGCCATGTCGAGGAGAGGTGACGAGAGATGGAGGAGAGGCGAGGAGGGGGCTGGGGGCTGGGGGGTGGGGGGGGGGGGTCAGATCGCCTTGTTGTTGTCTGGAAGGTGAGTTTCTGTTCATGTCGTGTGTGTGTGTGTGTGCATGTGTGCGTGTGTGCATGTGTGTGTGTGTGCGTGCGTGTGTGTGTGTCTGCGTGCATGTGTGTGCGTGCATGTTTGTGCGTGCGTGTGCGTGGCGTAGCCGTTGCCATGCAGGGATGTACTGCCATCCTGCGACTCCAATCTAATCGCCGGGCCTTTCGAAACCTGACCAATCCTAACGTTTTGACCATGACCCGGGCCAACACAGCGTGACACGCAATTGATATCTCCCCACCCCCCGCCTCCTCCTCCCCGTCCCCGTCCCCGTCCCCGTCCCCGTCCTCGTCTCCGTCCCCGTCCCCGTCCTCGTCTCCGTCCCCGTCCCCGTCCTCGTCTCCGCCTCATGTCGCGGGACGAGCCTTTCCCTTTGGCAACACCGCTGTCGTGCAGCAAGGACCGGGGGAACGTTCGGCTTGCTTCCCTTCTCACCTCCTCTTCGTAGTTTGCTTTCTAAATTCAATCAGCAACAGCCTTCTGGGATGTATCAAGAGTTGGCATGGGAGAGAGAAAGAGGCGGGGGAAGGGGTGAAAGCGAAGTTAAATGGCAGCATAGCGGCGTTGAACCGAACTAGGGTCGAAGCAACAATAAACGTTGGTCATTCCACTCTTAATCGTCGTTGAACGTCATTGAAAGCCCCTATTAAACCCTGGTAAAATCCCAGTCAAGCACAGGGTGACGTGGAGTATGAATTGGAGCTGAACGTCATGGAAATGCACAGCAACACCTCACATACAAGATCGAAAAGGTATTCTTTGGGGTTCGCCACGATGCACGTAAGACTTTCATTTCCAGCATGCACATGATTGCACACACACACGTACGCACACACACACACACACACACACACAGAGCACTTCACTTTGAGACGAGCATGGATCCCTGAGCTGTCTCGTGTAATTAAGTTTGCAAAAAAAAAAAAATAGATGTTATCAGTCCAGGGCTTATTTTTCTCTTTCCATGTCTCCTCAGCACTCGCTCTCCCTTTCAGACCACTTCCACTTTGTTATTGCTCGCCCCCGGTCTGTTTACCTTTTCCACTAAACTGCTTTCACAAGCATGAGACCAAAGCCTGCTCCAATGACGCAAAGCCCTGCTTAAGTCTCCATGCAGACCTTAAGTCCCAGTGTATAACTGTGGGCTGACCTTTTGGCTACGGCGTTCCTAGCGCTGAAAAATCAATGCCGGTGGATCTGGGTGGTTCATACATCGTTGGTAACCCAGGCATGAATCGTGTATTTTCTCCTCACCAAAGCTCAGCGGCTAGTTTTCAAAGCGTCTTCTTTTAAAAGCGGTGCGACTCTGATGATGGAGATCAGAGCGCAAAGACAGTGGTCTGATGAGATGGGCTTTGACCGCAACTCTGGACAAACGATGCGCTGAAGTGGAGGACAGAAGCTCCGTGGAGAGACAAATGCGCGGCGCCTGATTTTTTAGAGGCTCTGGAGTATTTTTAAGAAAAGGGGGAAGCGTTTCCTGTGGAGCGACCAGCTGGGATTCGTTTGGTGGCGTTTTAAGATCCCTACTCGTTCCCAAACAATCCCTCCTTTGGGAAAAACAAATGTCATTGGACTATGTAAACCAACAATGTAAAAACAAGCTCTTTTAAATTGGACTCCTCTGGTCACAGAGAGGCTTGATCAGTCCACATTTATTTTTGAGATTAAACTGATTAGAGATGTATTAAACACTAATAACATAAGTTAATCTTGTCCATTATCGCCATATTATCAACAGTGACTTTGAAATTCAACACACACTTTTGACTTCTGAATCGAACAGACACTTTCAAATCAAAGTGCACCAGTGTAGTTGTAACAAACATTACCTGTTGATAATGGAAAAAGGCGGGTCTACCTTTTGTGTTCCAGTATGTGCAGCATCTCATTGAGGGGACATCAAGATGGATGCTTGGCAAGCAACAAGTGAGGGCAGGCAGGCACTTTCAAACAAACGATCTTAAAACCTGAAAATGTCCCTGTGGGTCTCCTTCCTCCCTGGGCCTCGGCGATGGTTGACGTATGACGGGATAGCTGATGATCCCCAAAACAAGTCAAGAGTGAATATTGAGGCCTGGCATCCTCGTCTCTAAAGGCATGGGCCAGTTGCCTGAAAACAAACGGTTCTTTGGGGAGAAATAGGGCTCAGGAGGGCAAGAAGGCCAAGTAGTGGGTATCAGTGGGCGATACCTACTACTTGCGCCGATCCACCGATCCAAGGGTAGAGCATGTAGGGACTTTACTTGGCAGAACCTCAGCCAGCCTCCTGGAGGCCTTCAGCTGGTTGAGTAAGAGAGAGGCCAGCGAGAACAACCTCTGGCTCTGGATGAAGGTACTTAGTGTTAGGTAAGGAACAGGTTGACCAAACACAACAGACCACATAACGTTTGTTTGTATGAGTATTGAAAAAGCTGAAACGCAAATCAACAAGTTGGTCCGTCTGCAAACCCTGCCCAATTCAACAACTTTAAACGTGACACAGAAAACGTAAACCTACCTGCCGTAAAGAATCTTTTTCGCAGATAGATCCCACATTAGTAAAAAGGGCTATTAATCTAGAGATTTCCAGGTAAGACAAAGAAAGAAAGAAAGAAAGAGAGGATATGCATTCTCCAATTTGTCTATTTCACGGCTATACAATAAATGGTAGTTGAAATTACGAAATGCTTGCTGCATTTTCAAACTGGATATATAGCTGGTTTTGTTTTCCTAGGACCATTTGGAATAAGTTAGTGCAATCGAATGTATCTGCTATTATTATATTACATTTGATTAGATACTATAGTGAAAGTCAGTTGTCTAGTCCATTGATTTTCGTCTTTTACAGGTTATTGGATTATCTAAGTTATGTGATCCTCTCTCTCTTTCTCTCTCTCTCTCTCTCCCTCCCTCCCTCCCTCCCTCCCTCCCTCCCACCCTCTCTCTCTCACTCTCTCTCTCTCTCTCTCTCTCTCTCTCTCTCTCTCTCTCTCTCTCTCTCTCTCTCTCTCTCTCTCTCTCTCTCTCTCTCTCTCTCTCTCTCTCTCTCTCTCTCTCTCTCTCTCTCTCTCTCTCTCTCTCTCTCTCTCTCTCTGTCTCTCTCCCTAAGAGGGGGTTAAGTCCAGGCAGACATAACTCCACAGAGAGAGGGCACATGTTTCTTTTATAATGATGAAAGTGCAGGGCTCCCGTAACTGGATCTCTGGAGCTAGCGGCTTTCAATCAGGAAACAGCAGGATCCCCCTGCCTCAGACCCACCAGCACCAGGACGGATGGGTCCGTGACACGCAAGACACAGCACACACACACACACACACACACACACACACACACACACACACACACACACACACACAGGCACACGCACACAAACACACATACACGAGCACACAAATACACACGCACACACAAACACAATCACATATACATACACACACATACAGTCACACACACACACGCACACACACACACACACACACAAGAACACACACACACTCACATGTACATGCACACGCACACACACATGCACACACACACACACAATCACATATGAATGCACACAAACACACACACACTCTGGTCTAGACCGGAGGTTACAGTTTTGTGTTTTTTTTCATTTATCTGTCATCTACACAGAACTAAATGAGGTTATAACGCAGGACAGCATTCAATCCAGACCGGGGTACAACCAAGATACTAGTAGGACCAGACGTCCTCAGCTTCCTCTGAAGCTGCTGCTGTCCCTGATTCTGCAGATCTTCATCCTCCTCTTCGCCAAACGCGCTACGCCGCCATGATGGACGTCTGCTCCAGACGACACTCCTTTGAGCCGACAGCATTGTGACGAATACGGCGGCCGTGCCAGGGGTCATGGGTCAGAGGTCGGGGGGGTCGGGGTACTCCAGCTGGCAGCCAGGAGCACAGCGGACAGCAGTGGGGTTGGGGGGTGGACAATTGAAGGGCCATAGCAGGGGACATGGGGGCCCCTGTTGGTAGTGGGGGGGGGGGGGGGGGGGGGGGGGCAGTGATGGAACGCTGACCGTGGGCTCCTCAGTGGCGACTGTGGTGCAGGAGCCTTCAGGGGGTTGTATTTGTCCAATCGGCGTTCAGGTCAAAGGTCAGATGTTTTTGTTGTTGCGTTTTAGGGGAATTCAAGTTTGAATATATATGATATCTTTTGAGAATTGGCCATTCACCAAGGCATTTAGGATCTTTTGTTCCCATCTTGCTGTTATTATGACTATAACACAGACCTACTCCAGTGGGTTCCTCTAGCAAGCCTGCTGTGGAACCCTGCTGGGAACATCAAAGACCATTGTACTGATGCTGACGTCAGCTGACTTAATTTCATTTCTCAACAAAAAGAAATACACATATTTAGTTTGAATCCTGTTTATGAATACTGACTGCATCAGGTCAGTGGTTATTGGCCAGGCGGCACTGCTCTGTGACACGCTAATCTATAAACTAAACCAATCTAAACTAATCTATCTATTGATTCGCAGTCTTCTGGTTGTGTGCAGGAAGCCGGAGGTTCGCTCTTAGCTGGAAATTACAAAGAGAAATGTTTACACTCAGGGTCATCACACGCAGATGTGTGTGCGCAGTGCGTACGTACGTGCGTGCCTATGTGTGAACGTGGGCGAACGTGCACACATGTTTTGGCATCATTTGGGGGAGTTTTCCAAAACCTTAGTTCCCCTGGAGTGGAAAATGTGTTTAATGAGAAGAGTGGAGAACACAGTAAATAGCTATTAAACCTGCCTAACCACTGCCACATGTTTACTACCAGGGTTATAAGGGGTGTGATCGAGACAGGGTAGGGGTTTATTTTTGAATCGTTTCTGTCTGTCTGTCTTTGTGTCTGTCTGTGTATGTGTGTGTGTGTGTGTGTGTGTGTATGTGTGTGTGTGTGTTTGTGTGTGCGTGTGTACATTTGTGTGTGTGCATGAACAGGCGTGCGTGCATGTGCACATTTGTGTGTGTGTGTGTGTGTGTGTGTGTATGTGTGTGCGCGCACTGTGTCTAAAGAAGTTGATGCTGTCTCAATCCCCTTTGATCACTGTACCCAAAGTATCTCCTATCGTATCTCGGCGCTGTAAAGACCATGCTTTAGCTCTTCCAGATCCTCACCCCTCCTCCCACCCCTAGGAGACTGACTGGAGCGTAGTTATTGCCGTGCATCGGATCGAGTGACTAATATTGCTAATGCCTGTCTCTCACACGGTGGTTCAGATAAACTTCTCAGGACAAAAAGGGCCACTCACCTTCCCCCTAAGACATCTCTCTCTCTCTCTCTCTCTCTCTCTCTCTCTCTCTCTCTCTCTCTCTCTCTCTTTCCATTCTCACGGACACAAAGGGCCGTGGCGGTCCAAGAGGAAGATGGTCCATCAATTATATAAGACGGGGCCGGGTGAATGTCCGTGGTTGTAACCTGTATCCTGTGTGTGAGCCCATGTCTCCCTCTGTCCCCATCTCCCCCTCTCTCTCTCTCTCTGTCTCCTGTCATCGGGGCTATTGTCTGCCCTGGAGTCTATCTCAGGCATTACCTGTGGAGACAGGTGAGTCAGGTGACCAGGCTGGCACCAGACCGGCTGGCTCGCCGCCGCTGTCGTCATCATCATCATCATCATCATCCCCACTTTTATTCCCTTCTAACCCCTACCCGCCCCTTCTTCTCCATGTCAACACGGGCGATCGCTCCCCGCTCAATGGGTGTGTGTTGAACAGCCGCCATGTCGGACAATGCTTGGCTTGGCCTGGGGAGTTTGGCCCGATGGTGTCGGTGCTGGGTCTCACTTTGCCCAAAGTGATTACTGTTCGCTCAAGCCTAACGCAAGGCGCAGAGAAATATGAACAGCACGGGACGGCCTAGTGAGGATTCGTTCCTTTGTTGTTTCTTTCTTACTAATTCAAGTCAAGCGCAAGCCAATTAATAAAGGGGTTTGAACTAGGCTGTGAGCACATGTGTTTGTGGCCGATTACTCATGACAAATGGAGCACTTTTTGAGCAAAGGCACGTGGTGGCGAGTGATCAAGTGGTGTTAATCACCAGAGATTATTCTTGCAATCTGCAACAGTTCTCAGCCCTCTCCTTGGTGTCTGGAATTGCTCAGATGGATGATAATTCAATTGAGAACTATACATACAAAATAAATTGTTGTCTCTGACCATAAGTAGACCAATGAAAAGTGCCAGTGGTTATCATGTCTTCATTTGGACGAGACATAATCGGAGTCAGAGTCACAACCAACTGTTGGGCAGATGGAGCGTGTGTGTGTGTGTGTGTGTGTGTGTGTGGGGGGGGGGGGGAGGCGTGGCTGGGTGTCTCATTATTTCAGTGGCCAACGTAAAGAGTCTTTATTTGTCTCTTGATATCCCGGCATCCTCTAGCATCACCTGCAGTCTGGCACGGAGGTCCTGGTGAGCACCAAACCATGTCGTTCACGGAGCTTGACTCCCCAGTGAAGAGCTCCTAATGGGCCCTTGATGGCTGTCGGCGAGACTTGCATTAACGTAATTGTAGATCATTGAGTTAATCTTAGTTATTTAGAGAGAGAAGAGGGGGAAAAAGCCCTTACTTCCCGAAATGTTAGGAGTGTGTGTGTGTGTATGTGTGTGTGTGTGTGTGTGTGTGTGTGTGTGTGTGTGTGTGTGTGTGTATGTGTGTGTTGGGGGTGTCACGGAAGACAGTAAAGACAGACTAGTGTTTAGCCTCAAATCCTGCCTTCATTTAAGAGCATCTTTATGGGATTTACTGCGGTGTGTGTGTGTGTGTGTGTGTGTGTGTACGTGTGTGTGTATGTGCGTGTGTATGTGTGTGTATGTGCGTATGTGTATGTGTTTGAGAGGGAGGTGTAATGGCGGCGGATAACATCTTAATGATGATGAACGTTTGATTGTTGACTGATGATTTTGGTGTATTTACCTGAGACTATCTGAGGATCATTTCGTGTTCTCAGCCGTCATCCCGCCGTGAGGACAGACATGACCATGCCAGCGAACGCCGCTCCAGTGTCTCTGTCGGGAACCAGATTTGGCATTATAAAAATCCATCAAGTCCTGTAGCTTTAATTCATGCAGAGATATATATATGCTACGCGGTGACAGGGTGTAGGCATACATTAGTAGGTTCACTTCTGTCAGTAGGACCACCTCCTCTTATGTGCATGTGTGTAGACACTGTACATACACAAGCACTCATGGGCAGATCAATACACACACACACACACGCACGCTCACACACACATAGACACACACACACACACATACACACACAAACACACAGACACTCGTCCGCACGGACGCACACTCACACACACAGTCACACAGTCACACACACACGTGCACACTCTCACACACACGTGCACACTCTCACACACACAAACACACTCACACACACACACATATGACCACGTGACCACAGTGTTAAATGCCCTTTAAGCCATATGAAGCCCAGAGCATTCAAGTTAATATGGATTTAATAGGACTTTTGTCAAATGTTCATTTAGGTGGTTTCCTCCCATATAAGTAAAATTGCTACAAGCTGCCCCTTCTGGAGTGAGTTCTCTCTTAGATTTCCACATTAACGGGCATAAATCACAACTTAATGCTGCATTTATATAGTTATGGACAGGCAATTTATTCTTGGCTCTCTGCGTTTGTGTTATAACATGTAATCAATGTGTGTGTGTGTGTGTGTGGCTATGTGTGTGTGTGAGTGTGCGTGTATGTGTGTGTGTGGCTATGTGTGTGTGTGAGTGTGTGACTGTGAGTGTGCTTGTGTGTGTCTCTCCATTTGGAAATCTGGTGCGTGTCCAAAAAGAATTACTTGCTGACATATTCTGCTCTTTTTTTCAGACAATTTTGGTCTGAAAAAAAGAGCAGAATAAACACACACGTTGACGCGTGTGGCAGGCACACACTCGCCAATGGCCTGCGTGTTGTAAGTCGCTGAGACAATCACAAAATCTCAATTTATAAGGTTAACTCATGTCGCCCTATCAGCTTCAGGCGACCCTGGGTTCAGACGTGTGTGTTTGATCCTTGTGTGCATTGCAGCACTCTCAGGCCTCTGGTTCTGTGGACGAAAGCATCTCGATGCGATGCGATGTCGCGCGGCATGACAACTGGCGGAAGGCCTCACACACCCGATCTACGTATGAACGTAGGGGGAACGTAACCCCTGTTTTCCACCGTCAGGGGGGCTGGGGTCTCCAAACGCACAGCGGAGCATTTCCAGGATGCCCCGTTTCTCCCGGCTGTTCGATAGCTTCGTGCTAACATGAGTCCAACGGCTTTTCTTTACGTCAAGCTAACGGGCTAGCATTGTGCTACCGCTAGGTTCCATCATGGTTGTACTGTCAAGAAGGCGGTGTATTGTATGTCCCTCCCTGGCGCTCCATGGATTCTTGACACTCTGGGCCGACAGGAACCTCAGCCAGAGTATGTGCTGATCCAGGGGTGGGTCTAGACCAGGGCCCAGCGTGGGACCATATGGATCTGATAGAGAGCACAGATAACAGCAGACTCAGTGGAGCCATCTCTTGACCCAGACAGTGTGTGTGTGTGTGTGTGTGTGTGTGTGTGTGTGTGTGTGTGTGTGTGTGTGTGTGTGTGTGTGTGTGTGTGCGTGTGTGTGTGTGTTTCTTCCATAAAGTACTCCTTACTTGCACATTATAAAGCCTTAAGTCACCTTAAATGACGGCTTCACTGAAATCAAAAACGCACCTGAGCTGAACGACTTGTTCTGTATTTTGTCTGGAAGAGAAAGACCTTAACATGCCAGGGGTCCATGTTTGACAACCATGGGCCATCCTTGATACATGAACAACAGATTGAGGGGAAGTCGCATGACTTCAGAGATGAAAGGTTTACAGTGAGGCCTTTACTTTCACCTTGAATAAACACAGGATAAATACACACACACGTGTGCATTCCCGGGGGCGTTTGTGCCCCGCCAAAAGATTTGCATCTATTCGCGTCTTTGCTTTGACTTTGCATGTATTGACGTCGCGCCAAAAATTCCCTTCGCTTTTGGTGTGCGGCTTTAGGCGTATGCCAGCACTAAGCTAATATCCTCAGCCTTGTGTTGATTGCCTATGGTTGAGTACTTATTCTAAATGAAAGAAAGCCTGCATAGTGTCCTTCCATTCTATAAAGCTCTTTATTGACAAAAATATTGTAAATTCTGCCTCAAAAGATGTATTTGAAATACATATTTCATTATATATATTGAAATGATAGGTGATGGATCTCATGTTAGGTATCATTGGTTCAAGCATGTCATGGACAATAAGTACCATGTTATATAGTTTTACTGATTGCTGGAATATGAATATATAATCATCTTTATGGCAATTACTACCGTAGACTATTACTGGACTATGTGATAAAGGTCGGTTGTAAAAGCTATTTATTAACTATCTGCTTGTAAATATACTTTAGACTTAAGCATAATTAAGCCTCCAGCCCTAACCAATTATCATGAATTATAAAACTAATTCAACGGCTACTTGAATGACAGTATTGTGCCATCAAACCATATTTGGAAACGCCTAGCATAATAGGCACCGTCACATGATTGGTTATTTTACATCTTTTGTTTAGCAAATGACCAATCACATTGTTCTAACATCAGGCCACACAGTGCCAACCAGAGACTTCCTAGGTGACGTCACCACATCCAGAGTGCAACGGTCAAGAGAACAGAATATGATTTATGAGCTGACCTTTGCTCTGGTTGTTTTCCATCGCAGGTGAAGCCACGGTGTCGAGATTTGTCATTGCTCAGACCAACCGACGACTTGTAGGCCACAACATGTTCGGGTAAGAAATCTCGGTCTATGACTTTTCATCATATAAAAAATGGAGATCCACCACCATGCTCAAAACGCATTGAGTTGTTGCTTTTCTCTGTAGGACTTCTCTGATCGTCTGCATCTCTCTGCTGACACATGGAGCAGCAGCAAAGCCGTATAAACCCTGGGTATGGACCATACAGAAATAGAACAAATGGCGTGTCATTGTCTTGTTAAAAACAGTTAACCTGACTGGATGATGACTAAGAGTAATGCTATTTTTCTAATTTTGCAGAATAAACTAGCAATCCAAGACACAATCCTGTAAGTCAACACTTGTTCACACTTATTCCCATGAGTCGAACTACACATTTGGGCATAAACTATCAATGAATTTGTTTCATTTATTGAATCATTGAGGAATCGTGTTTATGAGTATTGCACATCTTCCAATGTTCACTTTTCACCCAATGGCACATGATACATCGATACGTTCAAGACGTGGCCCTTTAACAAAACACTAAAAGCCAAGAGGTAAAAGCTACTGTTTGGTCCTTTATCCTCCAGGAATGAGAAGGATGAGGTGCACTGGGACCTACAGGTAGAGCCCCTGGAGGACCAGGATGTGACTGGCTATGACGTCGACCCCAGCATGAAGATCTGGCAGGGCGTGGCAAAATCAGGACCGGAGAGAAAGTACCAGATGGCTGAAGGGGACCTGGACGAGCTCCACCAACAACCTCCCATGGAGGAGGTAGTCCCCGTAGTCCAGGGCATCCCCGAGGCCGCTCCGGACATGGCTGTGTGGAACGTCCCTGGCGCAGATGAAGAGGAACTGCACTACAAAGCCGTGCGAGGATACCTCGCCTCGCTCGTTGGCAACATTGGAGGGTCCCGCTTCGAGCCAGAGACGGACATGGACGACCTCTACCACGCTGACCTGCCTCCAGCCGTACAAGTGGAAGTCCAAGCCCCGGCAGGAAGTGATGTCATGAGTCCACCAGGCGTCAGATTGCACTCAGAGCCAGAGGAGGATTTGGACGACCTCTACCACGCTGACCTGCCTCTAGCCGTACAAGTGGAAGTCCAAGCCCCGGCAGGAAGTGATGTCATGAGTCCACCAGGCGTCAGATTGCACTCAGAGCCAGAGGAGGATTTGGACGACCTCTACCACGCTGACCTGCCTCTAGCCGTACAAGTGGAAGTCCAAGCCCCGGCAGGAAGTGACATCAGGGAGCGAATGGCAGGCAGGATGCACTTGGAGCCAGAAGAAGATCTGGACGACCTGTACCATCGTGACCAGTTAGTGCCTGTGGGACCGTACCAGGGGCTCACTCGTACACCTGGTGGAGGACAGCTGTCTTCGGACCAGGCAACGCAGAGGAAGCGCAGTGAACCAGAGGAAGACATGGATGATCTGTACCACCAGTGATCCCCTTGTTGTGATTGGCTTATTACTATATGATGTCATCAGCATGAAATCACAGCTGTAACCGATTTAGCTGGCTTCGTTTTCCTGTTGGCCATCCTTCAATTTGACAATCGTTGGCAAGAATAAAGACCATTTAAATCGCTCCCTTGTTTTCGTGTACGTTGTCATCAAAAGTGCAGATTGCGTTTATGGGGGAAATTTTATTATCTAAAAACTTAATAATTTAAAGAATAGAAAATGTATAACATTACAAATTACATGTAACCAAGGCCAATGGCCTATATACACATATTTGAATGCTCTGAAGTATTCATCATAAACAATTAGAAATCAGCAAATTTGGTCTGTGATTAATAAAATGATCATTATTATAATATAAACTGAGAAATATAGATATCTGTATTTATAAAAAACCATTTCGTCATACAACTTACAATGTATTTTGCCTTTATTATAAAGATATATATTCACTGTCACAATTACAGACAACAAAAAAACGAAACAACATTCCTCCTACACAAAATGATCCACAGGCTCAGCAGCTGTACCACAGAGGGATCACCGTGTACACTACGAGTGTACACTACGAGTGTACTACACCAGTGCATCAGTCGGAATGACTCCCTTCTTCAATATCAGGTTACCGTAGAGAGCGCACTCACTTCATGGGCAGAGAAGACAAGCCGTTACTGAGAATGACCGTGAACATGGCTTTAGAAATACTACTTTTGTTATAGTATACAGCTGGTATAAGTCATATTTCATCCAGAGATGTTATCCAATCAAGTGCAGAAAAATGAAGTGCATTACTTGTTTGGTTGACGCTAATGAGTAAAATATAAATTTTGAATACCCTTTGTAGACAGTATAACACAAATGCGACAACTTAGTATGTATGAATACAATCCTTACCCTGTTGCAACAACAGCAAATGCTGTCTTAGCGCGCTCATAGAAGGCGAATCTCTCAACCTTTTCAAGGGGTCTCTAAATGCAGACAACAAGCAACAGGGAGCAGTCAATAATCAACAAAGGACTGTTATTTTTGGCAAGTGTGTCACAGATTTGTGTTTCTTTTAACATTGTTGCCGTCCGACATGGTGACTACATCAAAGGAGGGTGTTATAATCCACAGGTAGAGGCTCTGGTGCTGCATTACCTGTACCTGCCCAAGATGATGCAGAGTTTGGCTATAATTATCCCATATAGGGACTTTCAGACCTCTCTCTTCGTCTGCCTCAACCAGGTCCATCACTGCAGCCTGTCATGGAGGATACAGGTTGTATTGCTTCATGGTGAAACAAAGAAAGGTATTTCATGTCATGACAACAATTTTCTGGCCTACCGGAGAGGAAACATAAGTATCTAGTGGAAAAAGTTTCAAAATGGCTTCCAAAAGTTGAGGGATTCCCAGACCTATAATAAAAATAAAATAAAGTCAATTTCTTTACGGTTTATTTGACTAAACCTCCCAGCGACCGTTGGTACAGCTCATCGAAAAGAAGAATACTCTGCTATTAATAAGAGACGCACGTACCATCAGCCCTTATCTCTTTCGGACCGTGACGACAGACAGAAGACACCGGGAAATTAACATCAGCCAGAACTGAAATCAAAGTTCAACAACATAATCGCAGGGTCAGAGGGCGCAGTGTGCCACCCCTCCCTCGCAACTCCTACACTATGAGAACCCGTGAATGACATGACGGCATGCATGCATCAGACGACGCGTCATCTCTGACTAGGCTACGTCTGTCGGCTATCTCAGAGGGCAGACGAGCGGGCCTACCCAGTTCATCCCCGTGGCCCATTTGAGCGAGGGCGTAGAGCAGCTCTGGAGACAGCACGGAGGGGATCCCTTTCAGAACCATGTTGACAGGAAGCGGGTTCGAAACAGAGGCCAGTCACGGGGTCCGAACGCGTCCTCTGATTGGTTCGTTTTGTCCTTCGTGATTTCGTAAACGAGGAAATGAGCCGACGTTTTTTTTTTATATGCAGTTCTTCAATTATTAATACGACGAATACATTGATAGAACAATGGTTTAAGTAGGCCTAATTATTGTATATGTTACAAATTGTTTTATTTACGATTACTTTGGTAATAGATCTACTAAAATGATATTTGGTTATATATTGGCCTATGTTATTTAAATATAACGTGCTGTATATTCATCAATAAAGCTAAGAGTAATCATCATGCCAAAAGTTGCAAATAATAGCCCATGCAAACAATATTTGTCTTTTGTTCTTTACAATTTACTTTTTCATTTTCATCTTTGCAACAAATGACGGGGTTTCGGTGTTCTAGTCCTACTAGCCTTCCACGGAGGAGTTAGGCCTGAGATGATGAAAATACCCCCCCCCCCCCCCCCCCCCCCCCCCCCCCCCCCCCCCCCCCCCTCCTTTGTTTTATCCAGGGCACAGCCTGCATATTGAAAAGGCGCAGGCATCACTGTTTTACTAGAGAGCGCTGGTCTTTCTGAAGCATGTCTGCAGACCTAGAAGCGTGTTAAAGCCTATATGTAGGCTAAATGTGTTTAACCCGGGTGCGCTATACATCGCAGCAAGGCTTCAGGAGGGCGCACGGCGCTTGAGACTGAAGAGTAGAAGAAACCCAAGTCCTTTGAGGACTCTTGTCTCTTGGTTTGAAATGGCCATTCTCCTCGACGGGACCCATGCTGCTCCGCCTTTAGTCCGGTTTCTTTAAACCAGTTCATCACGCTACGAGAGTCTGCGCTGCCAAAACGGAACGTTTTGCCTCTTTTGTTTCCGCGGAAAGCCTCAATTGGGTCTACATTTATTATTTTGACCTCTCCGTATCCTCAGAGCGGAGCGTCTTTTTCCACTTCTGGAGAGACTTTTTCTTCCACATAGTGATGCGACGAGTTTTTTGTCTCCCTATAGAAATGTTGTTCCAAAGACTGAAAGCAAGCTCCGGGTGAATATTGAATGCAAATTAAAATCAATTAGGCCACGGCCCCTTGAAGATTCGGGGACCCGTGGTGTCCAGAGCCGAGAGGTGCGGTGGATGAACCGGCTTGTTCTGGAGCGGTCGAGTTTGAAGTGTCACAGTTGTGATTATGAAAGCTAGTAGTTTATTGCATATTTGCAAATTACCCAGTAGGCCTAGTTTATTGGACATTTTGACGGTGATAGGCTAGTGCAGTAATTTACTCAAGCACACAGTTATAGAAAGGCTCTCATTAGCCTACTATAGGCGACATCTTCCTACAATTAATTCTGCTTTAGAAAAAAATATAACTTTTTTTTATCACTTAATGAAGACCACTCGGCTATTTTTATCTTTAGAACTATAATATTATGCTTCTTTCCATTTTGTGCTTCAATTCACGTTGCAATGGATCTAGGGCTAATAGGCCCACAAATAAAAATAGGCCTAAACAGCATGTTTTAAAATCTAGGCCTAACATAAGCCTATCAAATGCAGCATGCCTACTGCAGATTCAAACTTTAGATTATTTTAAACTTTAGATTTAGATTAAAACTTTTTTAAATTGTCTACCGACAATTTCTTTATTTTTTTCAATTTTCAATTATAATCTATATTAGGGTTTTTAGCGGTTATTGTACATGAATCAAGAAACGGTCAGATTATCCCATACACGTTAAATTCGTTCGTTACAAATTACTGCTAATTAAGCTTGGCTCAAGAATCCCAATGATACTGTATTTATATTTCTTCCGTCCCGTCCCTTCATAGTAGATTATAGCTCACTAGCCCCATCTGGTGGCATTGTTTGGAAGCGTCATGAAGCCGAGAACGGAACCCCTGACCGACAGCTAAAAGACTCAAGTATCAAATTAGTTTACCACGGCTTTTCAACAGACCGTCGCCTGGCTTAACATTTAAATTATTTCTTTGTCAAGCTTATTTGACTTGTTTAGCCATGAACCTCTTTCTGACCAATCATGGTGGGTTTGAAAAAAATAAAATTAAACCCATTCACGGATTGGTGAAAATGGATGAGTGCGGTTTGATTGCAATTCCTACAAATGGGAATGGTTAGGGATGAAAGCCTAAGAACTCTTCAGTCAGCAAGTAGGCCTATTAAACAGACACATTACATAATAGTGTATGTGTCTGTAACACTACACTCAGTGTCAAGATCTGTGGCCAGACACTAACTTACCAACACAACCAAACCCTATATTAATAAAATATCTATACATTGGACACATTTTTGCAAAATGATACACACCAAGTTTGACCTAGTACAGACACCGATAGCCAAATCTTATCTAGAATTTTAATAGGTTTGTACATCTGTCACAGTCATGTGCACAACAAACCATCGTGAGCCATTCTGGACATCTCAAAAGATAGTTTTTTTGTTTTTTCTTGGTATACACACATGAAATAATTCACAACCTACACTTTGAAGTACATGAACTTTACAGTACAGTCAAATCTCTAAACTGAGACGCAGTCTCAAATTAAGCCACTGGTTTACACGTTCTCCCTGCCCAGTGCGTGTGCCCAGTTTGATGAATCACGCTTGTGTCCACTGTTACGTGAACTGCATTACCCAGGTTACATTTCTTCCATGACTGACTCAGATCATCAGATAAACAAAGAGGCTCAAAACAAGACATGACCATGTTCCCACCGCAATATGGGCTCAGCTGACCTCACAAGGAAAAAGAAAATAGGCTACAGGAGCGAGGAAGTGGAGTCGCTTAGCAAGAATGGGCGCTAAGAAGAGTTAATTACAAAATGAAAACCTAACTGCAGGAACAGCACCCCCTACAGTGGGAATCAAGGTAATTCCCTTTTAGTGGCCGGTGAAGTCAGTATGTAACGCACAGAAGATCACATCTGACGTCGCCTGACACTAATCCCACCTATCAGGGCAAGCCATTTTGTAATAATCATTGATGGTCTCTGTAATTTAGTGTTTTGTTTACTCAAATCTTGGGTTAAACACGTCAAGTACTTGATCGTGACAACCTCCTTCCAAGTTCGAACAGACATAAAAATAAAAAACAAAACAAAACAAAACGCCCATAGCTGAAAGCTTGCCAATCATGATCCCATATGGGTAAGCATTACACACAAATTCGTCTTTGATTCGCTGAACGATCAGGAGAGTCATCTCCGGACCAATTTCACATGCATCTCTGGGGCACTACATCTCATGTACGGTCAACTTCACATCACGTGTACACACAGATGCCAAACACTACCAGCGGACCCTAACCCTGCCTTCTTAACAAACTCTGTGTGTGTGTGTGTGTGTGTGTGTGTGTGTGTGTGTGTGTGTGTGTGTGTGTGTGTGTGTGTGTGTGTGTGTGTGTGTGTGTGTGTGTGTGTGTGTGTGTGTGTGTGTGTGTGTGTGTGTGTGTGTGTGTGTGTGTGTGTGTGTGTGTGTGGCGGCGTTGGAGGCACAGTGGGTTGAAACAGACGCAAATGAACAACGAGGGAAAGGAGAGAGGAGCTCTAAGGGGTAAAGTGTTGCCAGATAATGGGCAGGTGTCGACATCCCAGTTTTGGTGGATGACGAGTCCTTATTGAATAATAATAAGGAAAGAAATATATTGCACTCTAAAGAAAGAAGAAGCTTACATGTGAAATAATCACAGCCTTGTTTAGATACGTTCAGGTCATGAATTTTCAGGTTTCTTAACATCTGCCAGCACTTGTGCAAGTGTGTGTTGGGTCAGTAGTTCCCCAAATGACTGACGATGGTCAATGGTTTCTCTGGTTGACACACCAGCGCTGGTCATTTGACCAGATGCTCTACCCAAATTATGCTTCTCAAAAGGGCAACTCAACGGTTGAAATGAACGGCGAGTGTCTCTGATTGTGATCACAGTTCACTCTCCAATATCTTCTTGATTATTTAGTTTAGGTGTTAAAACACAAAGAAGCCATTGGAGAAAAAAAAACACATCAACAAATAGAAACCCTGTACTAAATCCTCCCTCTGCTGTCAGGTCGGACCCTCGTCGCCGTCAGAGATTCTGGTGAGCTTCAGGGCTCAGCGCTCCACAACACAGAACGACCAGGAGGAGGAGGCCTAACGTTGGGAGACGTTGACACCTTTAAAGCGTGAGGGGGTGGGACAACGCCAGAACCTCTGCTCACAGGAACGAACCGCAGAGGGGCGGCGGTGGGGGGGGGGGCTGTTACGGACAGGAGGGGGACTTTTTTCTCTCTTTTCTTTTTTTTTGTTGGTGCAATCCGTTCCGACCTCGAAACAAAAGAAAACAAAAGAACATGACAAAAAAAAAAGAAGAAAAAAAAAAGAGAAAGCTCAATGTGGCGTCCGCTCATTTCTTGCTGCGCAGGCGCTTGGAGTGACGGGGGAGGTCCGCCCCCTTCCTGCTGCGCTTCAGCGCCGCGCCGCCGTGGCACGCCCCCTCCTGGGTCAGCAAGGTCGCCGCGGGCCCGTTCGACGCCGCCGCCGCGGCCCCGAGCGCTGCGCTGCCGGCGAGGGAAGAGGAGGCCGCGGCGCCACAGCCGGCGGACGCCGCGCCCGCGCCGGGCTTGACCCCCGTCCGGGACGCCATGCCGGCGCCGGGCTTGACCCCCGTCCGGGACGCCATGCCGGCGCCGGGCTTGACCCCCGTCCGGGACGCCATGCCGGCGCCGGTGTCCATCAGTTCCCGGAGCTTGTGCTCCAGTTCGGCGAGGCGGGCGTTCTGCTCGCCGATCACCTGCGTCTGCTCCAGCAGCTTCTGCTCCTGGTCCTGCAGCTGCTTCTGCTGCTCCAGCTGCTTGACGCGCACCTCCTGCACCTCGCGGCGCAGGGCGCTCACCGACGCCCCGTTCACCTTCACCTGCTGCTGCACCTTCGTCATCTCCGAGCGCGACGGCGTGTTCTTGGCCAGCAGCGACATGGTGGTGAGGGAGGTGGAGGAGCCCGCCACTGGAGGAGGGAGAGAGGAGGAGGAGGAGGAGGAGGAGGAGGACCCGGATGAGGAGGAGGGGTTGGGGGGGAGAGGGAAGAGGAGGAGGAGTTGGGGGGGAGGGGGGAGAAGGAGGAGGAGGAGGACCCGGATGAGGAGGAGGGGTTGGGGGGGAGAGGGAAGAGGAGGAGGAGTTGGGGGGGAGGGGGGAGAAGGAGGAGGAGGAGGAGGAGGACCCGGATGAGGAGGAGGGGTTGGGGGGGAGAGGAGGAGGAGTTGGGGGGGAGGGGGGAGAAGGAGGAGGAGGAAGAAGAGGACCCGGATGAGGAGGAGAAGAACGAGCGTACGTGTGTATGTCTGTGTGAGTGCAGGATTAGTGGTGGGGGTTAACGGTCCAGTTTGTAGAATTTAGCGGCATCTAGCGGTGGGGGTTGCAGATTGAAACCAACTGAATTAAGTCACTACCCCCTCACCCCGGGTTTTTTTGGCGAAAAAGTGTCAATAGTCAAGATAACGAAACGACAACAAGCCTTATTTTCATGTGATTATACACTAATTAAAGCACTTATGAACATCATATTCCATATCTGCCAAGTCGGTTCCGCTAGATGCGAAACAAACTCTACACACTGCCCCTTTAAGCGTAATGCACTCATTTAAAAACGGTTAAAAGTAAAAAACGGACACTGAAACCCATTCCGTTGCAACAAACTAGCAGAAAACATCCCCACCCACCCAACAAAACCCCACCAGCCATGCCCTTCCCTGCTCCCACCCATCTCCTCCTCCTCCTCCATCCTTCCTCCACGTACCACCCCACCCCCCCCCCCCCCCCCCCCCCCCCCCCCCAAGAGAGGCGCAGCACGAGCGTGGTCCTACCTTTGGCCTTTCTAACGCGCTCAAGCTCGTGTCCGTTACCTGGAGCAGAGCCCATGAGGCGGCCGGAGAGGTCGGCGCCGGGCAGCCGCTTCTTCAGGATGGGCACGATCTTCTCGTCGAAGTACTCCATGGCCATGGAGGAGATGTCCCGCAGCTCCTGCAGGACCTCGTGAGCCCGCTGCGGCGCGCGCGTGGAGTTCACGTAGCGCAGCACGCGGTAGATCTCGTCGATCACCTGCGAGAGACGCTGAAAGTGTTAGGGGCCGCTCTACTTGGGGGGGGTGGGGGGGGCGCATCGAAGGGGGGCTCCGCGTGCCCTCATGTTGCAGTGACTGGGTGTCAGGCATGTTGCAGTGACTGGGTGTCAGGCATGTTGCAGTGACTGGGTGTCAGGCATGTTGCAGTGACCGGGTGTCAGGCATGTTGCAGTGACCGGGTGTCAGGCATGTTGCAGTGACCGGGTGTCAGGCATGTTGCAGTGACTGGATGCCTGGACTCCCCAGACGGTGAACTGGCCTGCACCCCATCGCCATAGACACTATTTATATTTGTATCAACTAAATTATTTCAAATGGTTCGCAGTTGGTTCTGGTGCGTCAAGCCCTTTGAGACTGCGATTAAGGGCTATACAAATCAAATCGAATTGAAATGTGGCCCACTAGCTGAAGAGGGTTCGGAGTGGACCTCTGGGTGACCAGCGGACCAGGAGTACTGGATGGATAGGGTTCAACAGAGCAGCTCTGTGATATTCCCAACGTTCCCATCTGGGATTCATAACGGTTCCTATCCCCTGTGAGATGACCAAATGCCGATATGGAGGTCTACAGCATTAAGCATCCAACGATTTTCAGCAATAATGAGAACTTTAAAGAATTACACTGGTCTTTTACTTAACGACCGTATTCAACTTTTATATATGAATAGAGGAAACGTTCTAAGAGGAAGAAAGTGTGGCAGGTCTAACACTCCTTCAACCGGGTTGAAGGAATCATTGCTCTTGATTCCGAAATTCCAGTTTCAAGAAGAACTAGAGAAGAGAAAACACTGCCACATTCATGCAAAAATGGAACCTGACTGTGCAAGATCCTAAGGAAATACCTTCCACCATACGGCTGGAGATAGCTCACGGTCCCATGCCAAGTGGGAGTTTTCTCGCAACTACAGTTAGCAAATGGAAGCCTGTCTACTTGGTTCAAACAATGTGTCACCTCAGCAGATCATTCTGGCAACATGGGATATGAGCACAGCACCCCAGACAGCCCTTCTTCCCTGGCCGGGTATTAAACTACACCTCTCCCGGAGCAAGGACGCCCTCTCCTGGTCAAATCGAATTACTACGGCGATGACCGCATTTTACCACAGGTCCTGCGATTGGACAGTGTTCTTTAAATAGAACAGATCTGTTTTTCCATTACCTTTGTATTCAGACTGCAGTTGGCAGACTACAGACTACTACTAATATTAGTGATATATTTTAGTGCTACAAAAAAAATAAAGGTATTTATATAGTGCTTTTCTAGAAACTCAAAGACACCAATTTAAGAAAAAACAACTATAAAAAAATGCAAAATGTTTAATAAAATGTCACACAAAGAAACTATAAAAAGCAAGTGAGGTGTTTTTAAGGGGAACCTGGGGGACATTTCCCTTGTGATTTGTGTTGGCTAGCAGTGTTAGCGTAGCTCACCTTGCCGGGGATGAAGCAGCAGAGACTGGAGTCCACATACTTCATGAAGGTCATGTTGAGCAGCGACAGCCGCGTTTCCACGGCAGCCAGGATGTCGGCGTGGCGGGCCAGCGAGTGGTTCCTCCGCTCCGACTCTCGCCTAGCAACCAACAACACAGGAGTCAACCAACACATGCTAGCAGCAAAGAGGGCTCATTTGGCCTAATATGTACGCCTGCATACATATCCCATCAGCCACACGTCAATTATATTATTAATCACTGATTTGCTATAGGCATTCGGGAAAATATCAATATTCAATCCACTGATTGAACTTATTAATGATCAATAGTATGGCTGTGCAACATGTTGAACTTTGCTCATCTTTAAAACAAGAAATACATCATGTCTACATTGGGTTGACTGTTGAATCACCTCTAGGTGACCTGCAAGTATATGTCAATAGTCCTAGTGTGTTGACGCATGCTACACTTTGCCTATGTAGACACGTTTACCCTCTTTAGTAAATGTCTAGCCCTAAACGGCTTTAACATGAGCCAGAGATCAGTTTTCCCATTGGATTGGGTTTTAACTAGGCCTGGGATTAAGCCTAACCTAGGCATGGGGTGAAGCCTAACCTAGGCATGGGGTTTAGTCTGACCTAGGCATGGGGTGAAGCCTAACCTAGGCATGGGGTTAAGCCTAACCTAGGCATGGGGTTAAGCCTAACCTAGGCATGGGGTTTAGTATAACCTAGGCATGGGGTTTAGTCTAATCTAGGCATGGGGTTAAGCCTAACAGTTGCTCCAAATTGAGTGGTAGGGGAGTAGGGTCACTATTGGGCCGGCATCAGTCTTACCTGGGCAGCTGGGCCTTCACCTGGCGCTGGCAGAGGCTGTGGTAGCGCTCCACACGAAGGAAGCCCTGGTTTAAGATGCGTTGACATATAATGTCCATGCGCTTGGACACCTGGAGAGAGGAAACGACGGATATGTGGGTGTTTTAGGGGACTGGTTTACGAAACACTTCGAATACATGTTGTGTTTCACCAGAAGACTGGGTGGTGGGGGAAAAAAAACTAGCTCCACCCTTACCTCACCAGGCATGCTAAACAAAGGACCCCTACAGGTTTCGGATGATCTAGCGTTTGTTTCTTTAAAAAGGCCCGGTCTACACTACATCACCCCCAAAAGCATTTGCGAAAATCGAAGCACTACCCCACACAGCATGTTTACATTGATGGCAGCACTGGAAGACTTATTGATCTCATCCAAACTGAGCGGCGACTATAAACAGTACATCCAATTACACAAGACACCCGTGTCAAGGTGGTGCAAGCTCCACGAAAGGCCATTTAACAGGGGTAACAGTTAAGTGTTGTCAACAGCCCGGATCGGGTTAATCGACGTTGCACAGTAAGCATTTGGGCCCTGGTTCCCTTGCAGCTGCCCACAACCAAACACGGGCACCGGTCCGACCTCAGCACCACCACACAGCTACGGGCATGGGACATTATCTGGTTTTATTTTGCCCTTGATGTAATCCCTAGATTTCTATTAAAAATTTTTAAAAAATAAAAAAAACACGATCTTAGCTCGGTGAGCCCGCATTGCTCTCCCCCTGGCCGTGTTGCAGACACTCGGGTTTGTTTGTGTTCGCACTTACCGCGCGGAGCAGGCTGATCTCGTCGTAGGACATGAAGTTCAGGACGGTCTCGATGGCCACGATGGGGAGACCCAGCAGCGGGTTGTTCTGGTGCTGGTGATCCGGCGGTGGGGTGGCGAGCCTCGGTGACATCAAGTCGGAATCGAGGGAACAGACGCCTCCATCGAATCTCTCTACGACGGCCGCCATCTTCGTTTGATCGGAGGAGGTGGCGGAAGTGACGTAGACAAGCCGAGTTGGGGCGGGAGGGGGGCGTCTTCCCTCCAAGGATCAAGGCAAGGGACCCCCAGGCCCCTAAGTTCAGGCCAACCAGTGTGTAACATCCATGGTATAGAGCACACCTTGATCACAGTTGGTTTCAAATGCCTTCACAGGCCTCGGTTTAAAGATCCCCCTAACCCTTATGTGGAACAAGAAATACTCCAGAACCAAACTACTGTAAGTGTGCAGATATACGTATATTTTTTGTATACGTGTCACACCCTAATATCCCATCTGGGATTAATAAATTGGTAAACAATGTCTGCCTTTTCTTACGAACCACACTGTGAAGTTATGAGAAATATAATTCACATGTAGTGCAGCAATCATGAAAACCACTACAAGACATATTTAAGCCACATTTAGACTCAAGATTCCTGAAATATATTCAGATTTCTGAAAGGTTGAATATTCACAACAACAAAATACACTACTATATGGAATAGATACAAACTAGCTCAGAATGTGATATTGCCTTGTAGATAACTGTACCGTTTTCATTGTTTAAGGTGTAGTATTTAGTGGCATCAACTGACGAGGATTCAGATTGTAACCAACTGAATGATGTGAGGTTAACTGATCGATTTATAAATCGTATTTAGTTTAGTCTGTAAATGAATTGGTCATTGCTTACAAGTAAGGTGGGCCTTG
The DNA here is from genome assembly GCA_026745465.1 of Lota lota. Classification (NCBI taxonomy): domain Eukaryota; kingdom Metazoa; phylum Chordata; class Actinopteri; order Gadiformes; family Lotidae; genus Lota; species Lota lota. The sequence continues at coordinate 847,881 of JACYXH010000491.1, read as the reverse complement.
CGACTAATAATTCAAATGGTGTCCTCTTTAGTCCGTTTGTCTCCGGGCTTCTGTAGCAGGCAGAACATGGCAGGCTGCATGTTAGATGAACAGTTCCCCATGTAGATATAAAGGGCTCACGCTATGCTAACAAAAACAATTCATATTTTCACGGGAGTATACACACATTAAAACATTCATGAATATTGTATTCCATTTCTGCCACGTCTGTTGCGCTAGATGCCTCTAAATTCTAGACGCGGCATCTTCGATACTCAACGGACACAGAATGGATGCCGACTGCAGAATCAGAATTGTTCTGCAGTCAGTATCGATTTTCGTGTTCTTAGTTTGTTACCTCAACTTTGCACATAACAGTGCTTAGGCCTGTGCACTCAGGCCCACGTACTGCCATTGTTCGCCAAAGCCAACCGCCACGTAAAATCACCACGGCGACCAGTACGTCGCCATAATTCGGCAAAAAATTCGGAACACACTTCATTTTGAACCGCAACACAACGCCAGCCTTTTTATTCAGCGTCCAGGAATTGACCGTTTACCTAAAATGCAGGTTGTCAACTTTAACTAGTGTGGAAGCTGAGGAGATCCTCTCTGAGAGAAGCACAAAATACAAAAACCAACAGCATATTTACATTTTATACCGGTATGTCCACAAACCAAGCAGAACTCGCAGGTGATGAAAAAAGGTTATCCTAAAGCGCAGCATTGTCTCCGGAGGATCGACCGATGAAGTGGGCCACAGCAAGTACATTGGTCCTGCCGTTAGTGGGTAGGAGTTGGGAGTGGTTCCACTTCATTGGTCCTTCAGTTAGTGGGTAGGAGTTGGGAGTGGTTCCACTTCATTCCACATTTGAGGTGTTGAGCTCATTGAGGAATCGGTCACACTTTGTCATGAGGACTTTAATGGCCTCGGTGACCAGAACATCTGGAGGCAACACGCCAGACGACTCCACGGTAACTAAAACAGGAGAAGAGAGGAAACGTAAGTATGGAAATAAGACAAAGCAAAGCGGTAGTTGTAGCTTTCGACTGCATTCGAAAACCCTACAATTATTTTCGGGTGATTCAACCACAATAAGCAGAGGTGAAGCAAACCCAAGATGTGTCTGGTGTCAAATCGGATGTCTAAAATCTGCTTGAGCTGTGGTTACTTTGTTGGTTTGTTACCCTAGAGAGGAAGTGGTCTCAGGGGGGGGGGGGGGGGGGGGGGAGGAACTTACAGATGAAGTGGTCTCGGACCCGGGCCAGTTTCACCAGGTTCTTCAGGTCTTCGTGTCGAAGGACCTCTCTGCTACACGTGTCCAGACGGCTGTTCACCACCTTGGCAAACTTCTTCCCTGAACACCAAACCACACCTCAGTTTGGTCAGACATAAATACTAGGTTACAACTAGTCACTCAACTATTTTAGTCCTAGCTGCCAAATGGATCCGCCCCAGCCATGCGAAATACTTGATTAAACGCACGTCAGGCTAATGTCTAAGTTAGCCGTGTACTCTCAAAACAAAAATAGAAAATGGGCCAGCAATCCAAGAAATAAAAATAAAAATATAATTAAATAAAAACAATAATAATATTCGACACGGAATCAAAAATAGTACTGTGTTTTGGCGTCCTGGAGGACCCCAACCTTTATCAACGCCAATGGATTCAAAGTGAATCATGGGAGTTGGAGTCCCGGGGACCTACCGTCTCGGTCCTCCAGCTCCATTACTCCGCGGGAGAAGCAGGAGCGGAGGCGTTCAGCCTGCTCCCCCTCCACGGCCTCCAGCAGCGAGATCTCGGGCAGCAGCCGGTAGCTGGCTGTGGCCACCGGGGAGAATTTAGCGTGGTCCTGACCTGGTGGAGCGGAGATGGTCAGGTGAAGCCCCGATATCCATCTAGTTATATGGTCATTGAACACGGTGTTTCCCCATCACTTTAGGCTCACTGGCTCCCCCGTAATCCCCCAGAATCATTGCTATAGTAGACTTTAATCCAAAGGGATTTACAATTAATTCAGATGCATGTTATTAAGGAGCACGTAGCTGATGCTCTGAGCATCTTAGCCCAAGGATGCCTACAGCAAAAGGCTGCGGACATCGGGGATCGAACCCAGTCCCTTTTGGCTGGGAGTCTGATCCCACTAGACTATCCATCCCCGGTCGTCTGACCTGGCGCCCTAGCTGCTTCTCTCCAAGCTACCGCTGCTAGCGTTAGCGACTGCTCACCGATGCCCTTGACGCAATGCATTACGATGTCCAGCTCCTGGCCCGGGCGGAGCTGGGCCAGCAGGATGTCCCCGTGCACTGGCCCGATGTTGGAGTCCGCGAACACGTCTGCTTGGTTCCCGATCGGAACCCACTTCATGTCCTTGGAATACACTGAGAGAGAGAGACGTGTCCGTTACTATGTCTTATTTTACCTTTAACCATGAATTAAAGTAAGATGAATTCATTGCCCCCAAAAGTGTAATACATTAATACATCTTTAACGATGGGAAATGGTTGGGAAACCCAAAGTTGTCTTAAGTGTAGTTGCTAACTGTGAATATAACTTTTTCACTCTAACGCTTTCCATATTCATCAGTTTAAAGTTTTCAACCCAGGTAGGTACTGTGCTACAGGTAGAACCAGGAGGATGTACTGACCCAGATAGATACTAGGGTACTGTGCTACAGGTAGAACCAGGGGGGTGTACTGACCCAGATAGATACTAGGGTACTGTGCTACAGGTAGAACCAGGGGTGTGTACTGACCCAGGTAGATACTAGGGTACTGTGCTACAGATAGAACCAGGGGTATGTACTGACCCATGTGGTTGAGGTAGAGCTCCCGGGGGTCTGCAGAGTCCTTAGTGGCGCGGGGGTTCCGGCTGCACTTGACCTTCAGCTGCAGTTTGATGGTGTCTATCTCCGAGCCCTCCTCATCATCCTCCTCGCCCTCGTTGCCTGGCAATACAAACACAATAAGAGGTTCCAGAAGATCCAGAAACACAATGAGAGGTTCCAGAAGATCCAGAAACACAGTTAAATGTTCCAGAAGATCCAGAAACAAAACAAGGCATTACAAAAATCTAGAAACACAATGTGGTGTTCCAGAAAATCCAGAAAGACAATTGGATCTTCCAGAAAGACATTGAGAGGTTCCAGAAACACAATTAGAGGAAAATCCAAAGCTGTTCCAGAAAATCCAACAAAGTTCCAGGAAATCTAGAAACACAATGTGGTGTTTTGGAAAATCCAGAAACACAGTTGGATGTTCCAAATACAATTAGAGAAAAATCTAGCAAAGTTTCAGGAAATCTAAAAACACAATGTGGTGTTTTGGAAAATCCAGAAACACAGTTGGATGTTCCAGAATGTCCACAGAGGTTCCGGAAAATACAGAAACACCTTGAGAGGTTCCAGAAACCATTAGAGGAAAATCCAGAAAAGTTCCAGGAAATCTAGAAACAATGTGTTTCGGAAAATCCAGAAAGACAGTTGGATCTTCCAGAAAGTCCAAAGAGGTTCCAGAAAATCCAGCAACACGTTGAGGTTCCAGAAACACAATTAGAGGAAAATCCAGAGCTGTTCCAGAAAATCCAGAAAAGTTCCAGGAAATCTAGAAACACAATGTGGTGTTTCGGAAAATCCAGAAAGACAGTTGGATGTTCCAGAAGGTCCAAAGAGGTTCCAGAAAATCCAGAAACACATTGAGAGGTTCCAAAAAGAATTAGAGGAAAATCTAGAAGAGTTCCAGGAAATCTAGAAACACAATGTGTTTCGGAAAATCCAGAAAGACAGTTGGATCTTCCAGAAAGTCCAAAGAGGTTCCAGAAATTCCAGAAACACATTGAGGTTCCAGAAACACAATTACAGGAAAATCCAGAGCTGTTCCAGAAACACAACGAGAGGTTCCAGAAGATCCAGAAACAGTTAGATGTTCCAGAAGATCCAGAAACAAAACATTACAAATATCTAGAAACACAATGCGGTGTTTCTGAAAATCCAGAAACACGGTTGGATGTTCCAGCAAGTCCAAAGAGGCTCCAGAAAATCCAGACACACATTGAGAGGTTCCAAAAACAATTAGAGGAAAATCTAGAAAAGTTTCAGGAAATCTAGAAACACAATGTGGTGTTTCGGAAAATCCAGAAAGACAGTTGGATGTTCCAGAAGGTCCAAAGAGGTTCCAGAAAATCCAGAAACACATTGAGAGGTTCCAAAAAGAATTACAGGAAAATCTAGAAGAATTCCAGGAAATCTAGAAACACAATGCGGTGTTTCTGAAAATCCAGAAACACAGTTGGATGTTCCAGCAAGTCCAAAGAGGCTCCAGAAAATCGTGAAACACATTGAGAGGTTCAAAAAACAATTAGAGGAAATCTAGAAAAGTTCCAGAAAAATCCAGAACGTCCCAGAAAAATCTAGAAAAGTTCCAGAAAAATATAGACAAGTTCCAGAAAAATCTAGAAAAGTTCCAGGAAATCTAGAAAGGTTTCGGGAAATCCAGAAAAGTTTCAGGAAATCTTTAAAGTTTCAGGAAATCTAGAAAAGTTTCAGGAAATCTAGAAACACAATGTGGTGTTTCGGAAAATCCAGAATGACCAGAAAGTCCAAAGAGGTTCCAGAAAATCCAGAAACACATTGAGAGGTTCCAGAAACACAATTAGAGGAAAATCCAGAAACACAACGAGACGTTTCAGAAGATCCAGAAACACAACAGTGTTTGAGAAAATCCAGGACACAACAGATTCCAGCAACACAATGAGAGGTTCCGAAAGATCCAGAAACACAACAAGAGGTTCCAGAAGATCCTGAAACAACGATGTGACAGAAGATCCAGAAACACAACGAGAGGTTCCGAAAGATCCAGAAACACGAGAGGTTGCAGAAGATCCAGAAACACAATGAGAGGTTCCAGAAGATCCCGAAACACAGTGAGAGGTTCCAGAAGATCCAGAAACACAATGAGAGGTTCCAGAAGATCCCGAAACACAATGAGAGGTTCCAGATGATCCAGAAACACAGTGAGAGGTTCCAGAAAATTCAGAAACACAATGAGAGGTTCTAAATTATTCAGAAACACAACGAGAGGTTCCAGAAGATTTAGAAACACAATGGGAGGCATCAGAAAATCCAGATAGGTTCCAGAAACACAATGACAGGTTGCAGAAGATCCAGAAACACAACGAGAGGTTACAACGAATAGTAAATAAACGTCTTACCGGCATTGCGGTACTCAAACAGACGTGGGTCTGCTTTAATGGGTACGAGGCCCAGCCTGTGTGCCAGGATTTCATCCTGTACGATGGACGTGTTGTTGTAGATAAACACCTTCTCTACCGCCATGGTCGGCACCTGGGAAGGGTCAGGACATTGCCAACCAGTCAGAAGACAAAGATCCTGGGCAATACTTATATATTAATGTTATGGTTGATTTACAAAAATAGATATTTTTTGTTGTAGATTTACATTGGTGAGAAGACGATAAACTACATTAGTATTTAGTCACACCTCCGCCAATAGTATCCGTCTGAAAGCGTTGGCGATGGAAGCGTCTATGCCGACCATGTCGAACTCCATGGTGTTCTCGTCCATATCGACGATGTCAATTCTGAAGTTCTGCAATAAGAAGGTAGCGCACCACTTTAACGTCCCATCGAATCGCGACGAATTGGACGACATTTGAAAGCAAATGACCCGCTTACCTTTTTAAAGTTTTCCATGTTCCACGCGTCGTCATAGCCCGGGTAGTTCCCTGGGTAGTCTGTCGTGTGCACCTGAAGAAGATACATGAGGAAAATCCAATACAAACTACACACGTCGCCGCATGGGCATTTTCTGAAGAAAATGCGTGTGCATGCATGAGCCAACTTGCTAACATGCTAATGCTAGTAAGGCTAATGAGCAAAAGCACGGCAAGTTACAAGTCCCTGGGCCGCTTCGAAGCGGTAGTTTACGTTTTGGAGACCTGCTTCCGCGCGGTTTTTTTATACGTGTAACAACTTTGACAACTCGCAACTCTCCATTGTGAATTGTTGAAGTCAGGGTTTTCTCCCCATTTACTTTGCTGAGGAACGTTTTAAATCGCTCAACAGTTAGATATGGTTTTGCCTCGTTCTGTTTTCATCCCCCTCCCTGCCAGAGCCCTGTCTGACCCCCACCGTTAGTTGAGGACACCTTTCCCCTGCCCTCACGCCCCTCCCTGCCAGATCCCATTCTCGGACCCCCACTATTGACTGATCAAAGAGTTAATATGATGACAACTTCACCCTGCCCTCACACCCGTCCCTCCCAGAGCCCTGTCTCTGACCCCCACTTTTAGTTGATCAAACAGTAAATACGTTTCGCCCTCATCCTGTGATTAATCCACCTCCCTGCCAAACGTTTGTCTCTTTCCCTCCACTACACTTGAGGAGTTGATCAAACAATTTATGTGTATTCACCTTCATCCTGTCCTCATCCTCCTCCCTGCCAGACCTCTGTCTCTAACCCCCTGTTGTTCTTAAAGCAATTGATCAACGGAGCGACTGGGGGGGTTGGTATTAGCATCAAATGGCTTAATCATTTCTTAGTAAGAAGAATCATAATAGTGTAGCTTGCTTTGCAACCACACTAATAACTGTCTGTCCCTTAGTGAGTGGATGAGTGATTGAGCTAATCTGTTGTCCCGTTACTGTCAAGCTCTAGTTATGCTTCTGGAGACAACTGATCATTTCCTTCCACTAGGCCGACTTCTTATCAACACTTTGGTGTTAGACGCTTTATGGAATAACACCTTGTACAATAGTCCACTCGGCCCAATGACACAGAGAAAACGCTTGAGTTGTTAGATAAATGTTATCCCCCAGCCTTTATGTACGCTACAATCACTCGCAGCACGTTTATTGGAAATGTGCATGGGTGACCAGAGGGATCAGCCGATTAGACCAGCAGACAGGACGCCACACAGAAGCCGAGGGCGACCCAACAACAGCTCGGTGCGTGTAACAGAGCCACACATGAAGTGCCTTACGTTTTTTACGCCAAATTCTTGCAAAATCACCCGACTCCTGATCTCTTCCACGTTGCTCATGGTCGCTGCCATCTTGTCCCCCCAATACAGAGCTGCGCACACCACTATCCCTTCAGATGACGTTGACAAGTACACGCCCAGTTTGGTAACGCAAACGCGTCTCCGCGACGTAAACCCACACGTAAACCCACACATTGAAATCAATTAAAATGTAATATGTGTAATTTGTGTATTGTGTTACGAATCCCTGGTAGGAGTTTTACTTTATGAACCTGTAACTACGTTGTACTTGTTCTACTCTGTGGGAATAGGTCCTAGTGACATCAACAGACGTTTGCATTTGGGGTCGCAGGAGAATCCAGATTTATAAGATGTAGGCCTACAGATATTTTATGGCACATTTTTGATAAATCATTTCAGAATTGTATATTTTAAATAGGAGTCAAAAACAGTTTGAAGGGTCTCATATGTCGTTTTTTGTTTGTTCATTGTTTAGTAATTAAACGTGACATTATTTGTCATCTTGGGAAGACATTGTTGTGTTTGAAACTGCCACAGTTTTTCTACTGCTCATTAGCCTATGTTATGGTAAATTGGTATCGGCATAAAAAACATCCCATGATGCATTCTGATTCTAACGCTATATTATCAGACCTAAAAATTGGGGCACAGGCCCAGAAAAGTTGGGCACCACTGACCTAGAATCTGTTTCTGCAAGGCATCTGCTACAAATCACATCAATGCTGTACTGCAGCGTTTAGTTCCTAATATGAAGCCATGTGTATTCTGTAGTCCTTTATTAAATGACACAACCCCTCACTGAACATGACTTAGCTTAGTAAGCCTGAAACATTACAAAACAAACATTGTCTCTCGAAAGGCACAGTTTAGCCATAGCCTACTCATGAACACACATTTCCTTTTAAATGTAAAGTATAACACATGGTTTGTGTGTCATCCCACATATTACACAAAACCAGAACCAGGCAGAGAATCCTCTTCTCCTTTTCCTCTCATCAACCATCATCTCCACAGTGGCGAACAAGGCCTGGTCTGTGTTCTCAGTGAGGTGGACATGGTCTGGTCACTGATGGTCTGTCGAATTCGTTTCAATTCAATTCAATTTGGATTCATTTCCAGAGTATTATCCAAAGCATCTTCCAGAGGACTGAGATAAATGTCATTAAGAAGCAGGTAGGGGTTAGGGGCCATCTTGCACAAGGACACCATACAGGTAGACTGAGGACATCGGCAATCAAACCCAGAACCTGAACACCTGAACACCTGAACCACTAGACTACCCTGCCCCCAGGTTGTGTAAAGCATGAGTGACATACTAGTGTATGCTGGTATTTTAAAGCAATATGCAAACTGACCTTTCCTCGGGGGGTTGTGGATTGATTGAAACAGTCAGCTTCTGCGTGAGAAAATATCAGCACATACAATCAAGAAACACAACAATCTTTTCTCTGACTATAGTGACCATATAAAAATGGTATAGTGTGCATATGGCAAGAACAGAAGCAGACAGCAGATATATAGATAAAGAAACTGTGATACCAATCAATGAAAACAGTAACGCTGGCCTGCAATAGATCTGTTCTGCGTTCACACACACGCACACCGGACTGTTGTTGTTAAAAACAAGCATTCTTTGGCTGTGAAGTAAAGCTAAAATAAGACAAACCAGTAAGGAGAGGGTGATGAGAAAAGGTGTAGCCCAGTGGGTTTCAGATAACCAGAAAGGTCCTGTCACTAGAAGTACATTCCAGAGGTTCCCGAGGTGTTTGCCATCCGAGATAAGTAGAACGGGAAGCAACATCTTAGTTAGGTCACTAATTATTCTCAGTTGGTACAACACGTTGCGTCTACTCTTCCTACATTGAATCCTCGTGGGGAGTTCGAAATATCTGAACTTTCTCAGCACTGGCGGATGATATCGCATTTAATCACGTTCACATTTTGCAATGGACGCTCCAAGCCACGTTATCATTATGAATCAATAAGGAAAACCGTTTTGTTCTGTTGAAATCATTCCATGGTTGAGACAAGACAGACCTAGTGGTGGTTTTACAGAATTAAATCCAAACAGATTTCCTTTCGAGAATCTTTCAAGATTCCCCCCCCCCCCCCCCCCACCCCAACCCCACATCTTACCTCATGTTAGATGTGGGGGGGGGGGAGTTCACAACAAACATAGCAAGTCACATTCAACTGACAATATTTGAACGTACCATTCTTTGACTTTACTACAGACTCCTCCTAACGTACCCCGCTAGTTTTTCTATTGTACAATTGGGCGACATTTGAGTCATAGAACAGTTCTATAGGGCAGTTGTAGCTACACACAGTGAACTGGTTCAATATGGTCCTCAGCCGTCCAGTTTGGTCCCTACGAGCCCTCAGGTGGAGTCAGCTGGTCTGAGTCAGGTGGTCTGAGTCAGGTGGTCTGAGTCAGGTGGTCTGAGTCAGGTGGTCTGAGTCAGGTGGTCTGAGTCAGCAGTTCGAGTCAGGTGGTCTGAGTCAGGTGGAGTCAGGTGGTCTGAGTCAGCTGGTCTGAGTCAGGTGGTCTGAGTCAGCAGTTCGAGTCAGGTGGTCTGAGTCAGGTGGAGTCAGGTGGTCTGAGTCAGCTGGTCTGAGTCAGCTGGTCTGAGTCAGTGGGTCTGAGTCAGGTGGTCTGAGTCAGTGGGTCTGAATCAGGTGGTCTGAGTCAGGTGGTCTGAATCAGTTGGTCTGAGTCAGGTGGTCTGAGTCAGGTGGTCTGAGTCAGGTGGTCTGAGTCAGGTGGTCTGAGTCAGCAGTTCGAGTCAGGTGGTCTGAGTCAGGTGGTCTGAGTCAGGTGGTCTGAGTCAGTTGGTCTGAGTCAGGTGGTCTGAGTCAGTGGGTCTGATTGGTTGGTCATGATCAGTTGGTCAGTAGTCTGGGGGTCTGTTGGCCTGGTGGTGGTCAGTCGACAGCGGTGGTGGTCCGTGCACAGCAGGCAGGGGGTCTGAATGACCCCCAGATGACCCTGCCCCTCTTCTTGCCGCACTCTTTCCCGTTGGCGCCGGCGCAGCTGTGGCGCGACGTGGCGGTTCCCTGGCGGGACAGCTTGGCGGCCCGGCTCGCCGTCTCCTTGATCTGCAGCTCCAGGTGCCGCTGGATGGCCAAGCCCAGCTCCTCGGGGTCCACCGAGGCCCCGTACACCTCCCAGGTCATCCCCTCCGCGTCCCACTTCACCTCCTTCACGGGGGACTTGAGGGAGCCGCGCTTGGCATCGTGACCCCCGACCCCGCCGGGACCCCCCGCCTCGCCGCCCTCCCCCCAGTCCCGGGGACCCGCGGCCCCCTCCTCCACCAGACACACCTGGGGGAAGACGTGGGGATGGCTGGGGAGGCAGGTCTGCACCCCCGCGTCCCTCACCTCTCGCGGGGCCGTCATGGTGCCCGCGTCCCGGAGGGCGGCGGCGGCGGTCCGGAGGCGGGCGGTGACGGGGCTGATGGGGCGGGAAGCGGAGCGGTGGCGCTCCTCCGTCCAGGCGTGGAAGCCCCCGCCCCCGTGGGGGAAGGGGCTGGCCCAGGAGCAGCTGAGGCTGCAGCAGCCCAGCAGGCGCGTGGCGTCCAGCCCCGTCTCGCTGACGGACGAGATGAGGCGCGGGAGGGCCAGGAGCGGGGCCTCGGGGCGGGCCGGGACCCCAGCCTGGTATTGACAAGCGACCTCCGCGTCGGCCGCGCAGAGCGGCAGGTGGGCCGGCGGGAGGAGCGGCTGAGGGTGGCAGCAGACGCTGAAGCCGTCCTCCAGAATCCCGTGGCCAGCGTAGGAACTGCAGCGGATCGTCTCTTCGCACTGCTGCTGCTGCTGCTGCTGCTGGTGATGAAGATGATGAAGGTGGCGGTGGTGGTTCTTGACCGCAACGCAGTCCTCAGAGGCGCACATGTGACCAGGCCCCCCCTGAAGCAGCCGGGCGGGGCAGCTGGCGTCGTGGTGGTACGCCGCGGTGAGGAGGTCGCAGCGCTGCAGCCGTGGCGACGGCTTACACGCCACCTCCACCTGCCCCTGAGCCTTCTGGGCGTGGTAGGCGGGGCCCTGGGGGGGGTGTCCACACACCTCCACCTGGGCTGTCTCAGAGGGACTCCTCTGAACCGGTATGGAGGCGGGCTGCAGGCTCTGGATGATAATGCCAACACCACCTCCACCACCCCCTCCACCACCTACAACACCGCTATAACCTCCACCGCCGCCGCCACCCACATGCAGGTCATTATTGGCCCCAGACGTGTCTCCCTGGTGGAGGTGGGAGGAGGTGTAAGTCTCGGCCATAGCGTGGGGGTTCACCGTGGTCCTAGGTCCAGCACTGGGGTACGGCGGGGGTCCGGCTGAGCTTCTGCGTGGCGCGACCTGAGCACAAGCCTGCTCCACAGAACCCGACCCGCTGGACCTGGTGTGTTCTGAACGTCCCCCGGAGTCCTCCTTCAGCGGCTCCCGGGAGCCCTGGACCAGGCCTTCGCGGTGGAGGGCGTCGGTCGGGGGGTCTGGGCCATGGTGGTTCCCTGGGGTCTGGGGACCAGGCTGGAGGGCCTCAGCAGGGAGGGAAGAGGGGCAGGAGACGGCTGTTCCTGTCGGGTGGAGTTGGGACGCCAGGCCACCGCTCTCCTCCATGTAGGGCAGAGTCTAGGGCAGAAAGTCTGAATTGTTTCAGTTCGTGAGCTCAGGCAACAGATGCACGTGCTGAACGGGACCTCAGATTGATTTATACATAATGTATACAGCTGTGCTTGAAGCACAGATTACAGAGATTAGTCTAAAGAATATAGTCTGCAAGAAACTGCATCATCAGCTGGGATCTCACGAGCCTTGCTCATGTGGGAGGAAGGATTATGAACAGTTTGACAGCCACAGTGGGGGTCGGGATTACGAAGATTACAGTGATGAGATTAGGTTCGGATAAACACAATTGAAGTAGGAAATTTCGCGTGACACGAAAAAGGGATGCAAAAGCAGCAAACGCTTCGGATCACTTCTGTATTCCGTTGATTTCCTTTAGTTTAGGAAAGAGTTTGTGGCACGCAGAAGCTATCTGCTCATGATACGGTGAAACCATCACATCCAATACGACTTGGGTGTCGCATTGGGACCTATATGTACTGAAATGCTGAACTCAGACAGCAACGGGCTGCTGTTACCCAGTGATTGTCTATAGTTAAAGATGATATATATATATATATATATATATATATATATATATATAAAGGTATTATCGGTGGCTCAGCACCTTGCAATGGGGGCCAATGAGCCCAATACATGGCACCCTTGATGTAACGTGATTGGCTATTGCTTGTGATGCCCCAAGATACGTTAATTTAGAATTGTGGGTTTCTCTTGTCAACGCCGTGTCAAACGGAGAGACTGATACCGTCAGGCTCACCGGTTTCAGGGTTCACATCCCTTTAACCCCATCTCGCATCTCTTTAAGGCACTTCCTTGTTTTAGTCCAATCAGATCCGCAGAAGAGGATCACATGTGCATCAGAACAACAACAACAAAAAAACGCCACGAATTCCTTCCCGAATGAGGCGTGCAATGCCCGCGTGCTGTGATGCCGTTGGCGAAGCCCAGCCGCAGGGCCAGGCCAGATGGCGTGGAGCGTCTCAATGCCGGCAGACATCTTGCTCCTCGTTTATACCCAACAGTCAGCTTTCATCTCACGTCACCGTGGAAACCAACTGTAATGACCCCCAAACTGTTGAATGCACTGGTGTTCAACTGAGCTGTTCCCTGCCTCAACATTCTCTCCTCTCTCCATCTTCTCTTTCTCACCATCTCCCCCCTCTCTCTCTCCATCTTCCCTTCTCTCTCCCTCCATCTTCCCTTCTCTCTCTCCATCTTCCATTCTCTCTCTCTCTCCATCTTCCCTTCTCTCTCTCACCATCTTCCCTTCTCTCTCTCTCCATCTTCCCTTCTCTCTCTACATCTTCCCTTCTCTCTCCCTCCATCTTCCCTTCTCTCTCCCTCCATCTTCTCTTCTTCTCTATCTTCTTCTCTATCTCATCTTCTCTCTCCATCTCATCCCATTCAGGAATCGGGAATCCGATGCAGAAAAGTGACGCACGTTTGTCTTCTCTTTCCAGCGAAGGCAGCTGTTTGCCAAATAATCTGACGCCATAGGAAACATACAGGAAGTTGAATTACACGCCAGAAATAGATCATGTGGAAAAAAAACTGAGAGAGAGAGAGAACAGGTGGTGTATGTTCTCTCTCTCTATCTTTCTATCTCTCTGCCTAGTTTGTCTCCTCTCCTCCAACCTCTTGAACTAAAAATACCTCGGGCGATGAAATAGGCACAGCAGGAAGCAGACAAACACACCCCCCCCCCACACACACACACACACACAAGATGACACAACCACACACACAAGTTCCACACAACCATATATGACACACACACACACATATATACATGATGAGATGACACATACACACAAACACAAACACACAAACAGGAAGTGACAAATGCACACGTAAATGCACACACAAGAGGGTCAGAGAGGGGGGTGGGAGGGGGGTTGTTCTTTACCTCTCTACTCCTGGTGCCTCCTCTCTACTCCTGATGCCTTCTCGTTATTCCTGGTGCCTCCTCTCTACTCCTGATGCCTTCTCGTTACTCCTGGTACCTCCTTGTTACTCCTGGTGCCTCCTCTCTACTCCTGGTGCCTCCTCGTTACTCCTGGTGCCTCCTCTCTACTCCTGGTACCTCCTCGTTACTCCTGGTGCCTCCTCTCTACTCCTGGTACCTCCTCGTTACTCCTGGTACCTCCTCTCCTGGTCTGTCTGCTGGGGAGCGAGTAGTGCTGGAAGGGAGGAAAGGAAGAAATAGGAAAAGAAAGAAAGAAATAATGAAATGAATAGAAGCGTTTGATTCTCCAGGGTTAGAGAAGGCAGCGAGGCGTTCAGTAAATCCACCTTCACACCTTTCTACAGGTGACCCTTATCCCTCTCTCCCTCTGTCTCTCTCTCTTCCTCTCTCTCTCTCTCTCTCTTCCTCTGTGTCTCTCTCTCTCTTCCTCTGTGTCTCTCTCTCTCTTCCTCTGTGTGTCTCTCTCTCTTCCTCTGTCTCTCTCTCTCTTCCTCTGTGTCTCTCTCTCTTCCTCTGTGTCTCTCTCTCTCTTCCTGTGTGTCTCTCTCTTCCTCTGTGTCTCTCTCTCTCTTCCTGTCTCTCTCTCTCTTCCTCTGTGTGTCTCTCTCTCTTCCTCTGTATCTCTCTCTCTCTCTCTTCCTCTGTATCTCTCTCTCTCTCTTCCTGTGTCTCTCTCTCTTCCTGTGTCTCTCTCTTCCTCTGTGTCTCTCTCTCTCTCTTCCTCTGTGTCTCTCTCTCTCTCTCTTCCTCCATGTCTCTCTCTCGTAGGTCTTTCTCTCCTTTGGGTCCACGTCTCTCCCGCTGTTAGCCTACGTAATTCTCCCTCCTCTCTTTTTTCCCTCTCTCTCTCTCTCTCCCTCTCCCTCTCTCCTCACCCACCGTGTTTGTGGAGTCGGCGGCGTCTGATAATCCCCCATGTGATTATCGACGGCGGGCGGAGCGCGATCACATCCCGACTGCCACAGGAGCGTGTGTGTTTCCCTCCGAGAGTGTGTGTGTGACAGAGCTGGAGAGAGAGACCGAGAGAGAGAGAGAGAGGGGGGGGGGGAGAGGGTAGATGACTCAAGCGGATTGGATGGAGAGACAGAGGAGGGGAGGGGGGAGGGAGGGAGGGAGGAGTAACCAGATGAGAGCAAGGCACCAATATGGCGGTGCACCTGGGAGAGAGAGAGGGAGAGACTTGGAGGGTGGGGGCGAGGGAGGGATCTATAAGAGAAGTAAATGCATGAATGAATTTGTATTCCAGGAGAAAAAAAAAAGTACCTCTCCTTTTGTTTATCTTTCCATCTCTCTTCCCCTTTTGGTCTCCTCCCTTCTTCCCTCCTGGTCCTCACTGACAGACATGTATGATGCATCAGACTCAGCACCACTCCCCCATCACTCTCCTTCTGTTGCTATGGAAACTGCAACACTCAATGCAACCCTGTTGACTATGGTTTTGTGTGTGTGTGTGTGTGTGTGTGTGTGTGCGCATGTATGTATGTATGCATGTATGTATGTGTGTGTGTGTGTGTATGTGTGTGTATGTATTTGTGTATGTGTGTGTGTGTGTCAGTGTGTGTATGTTGGTGTGTGTGTGTGTGTTGAGGGGATGGGTTGTGGTGAATGACAACATACAATGATCATGTGATATTACATGTATTCATTTCATACTAGGTTCTGTGGACTAGAACACACACACACCTTTTTCACTTGTATTTCTCCCGATCTCGTCTCACCCCCCCCTCACCCTCTTACATTTCCCTCTACTCACTCCATTCACCCTCCCCCTCCCCGCCTCTCACTCTCCCATTCATCCCACTCTCACCTCTCCCCTCATCCCAAACTCACCCTCTCACTGTCCCCCTTCAACTCAACCTCCCACCCCTCACCCTCTCATTTCCTCACTCTCTTCCAGCCTTACTCCCCCACCTCCCCCGCACCTCTGACTCCAGTCAGGGTGTGTTGTTGTTCCCAGCCAGACTAACAAGCAGGCGGGTTCCTTGTCCTGACGAGACGCTTCGTGGAACCACGCACAGCCCATTAGAACAGCTCCCCCAGCGCCATGGCAACGGATGGATGAGGGGGAATACTGAGTGTGTGTGTGTGTGTGTGTGTGTGTGTGTGTGTGTTACTAAGATAATGCAATGTTTACAAAGCCTGTATTGTTGAGAATGTTAAGGATCAACCTGGGACCAACAATTAGCCCCTAAAGACCTGATTCATTACACATTAATGTTGCACTCTTTTAATAACTTTAGGTCTCAATGTCCTGGTTAGATAGGGAGCAGAAGTACTGATCTCTAATGGTGCATTACATTATAACATACTTCATTAATTAAAGAAGGTAAAGTTAGTAAAAATGAAGTAGCAAGACATAGAGAGACAGGGAGAGCGAGAGAGAGAGAGCGTGGGAGAGAGAGCGAGTGAGAGAGAGAGAGAGTGAGAGTGAGTGAGAGTGAGAATGAGTGAGAGAGACAGAAAGAGGAGAGAGATATACAGAGAGAGAGAGGGAGAGAGAGAGCAGAGAGATGGAGAGGGAGAGACAGACACAGAGGAGAGAGAGAGAGCGAGATAAGGAACACATCTACAGTGGGGGGGGGGGGGGGGGGGGGGGGTTGGGGCAGTGGAGGGCAGCCAGCAGTGCGTGGATTAAAGCTAAGGCTGCTCAAATTCAGAGTGGTCATCTGTGTGTGTGTGTGTGTGTGTGTGTGTGTGTGTGTCTGTGTGTGTGTGTGTGTCTGTGTGTGTGCGTGTGTGTGTGTGTGTGTGTGTGTGTGTGTGTGTGTCTGTGTCTGTGTGTGTGTGTGTGTGTCTGTGTGTGTGTGTGTGTGTGCATGTGGACGTGTGAGCAACAGAGATAGGTAGAAGATAAGATGTGTATTGTGTGATGGTATGTCCGTGTTTTCTGTGTAGTGCTGGAGTGGATAGGGTGGGCCACGGTTCTGGATAGGACGACCTGATAGGACAGCAGCTTATTTACCTGCTGCTGCAGCTGTATGCACGCGACACTGAGTTCACCACTATTAGATGAAACTATTCCTTCATCATTATGTCGACTGAGCGACTAGAGCGCTGGATTCATGAAGAGCTCGTACCAGACCACAACACCCAGCCTTTTTAATTAGTGTGCAAGCAAGGCATTAACAATGACAGGGTTAGGGGTTCAATTCCCTGTGTAGCTCAACTGGCAGAGCAAGGCTTTAACCCTGCCAGGGTTAGGGGTTCAATTCCCTGTGTAGCTCAACTGGCAGAGCAAGGCGTTAACCCTGCCAGGGTTAGGGCTTCAATTCCCTGTGTAGCTCAACTGGCAGAGCAAGGCGTTAACCCTGCGAGGGTTAGGGGTTCAATTCCCTGTGTAGCTCAACTGGTAGAGCAAGGTGTTAACACTGCCAGGGTTAGGGGTTCATTTCCCATCCATGTTAAGAATGTATACAGCTAAGAATGTAAGACGCTTTGGATGGAAGAATCCTCTAAACGTCAGATACTTAATGTTCTGTGCTGTCGAGAGATCCACAACTAAGTTAGTGTTTAGGTGTAATCTGTAAGGGCAGCAGCTGAGCAGAACTAGTCCATGTCTGATTAAACTCATGTGATGTAAAAAGATTGACCTCTCATGTCACATGTAATAGTTCAAACATATCTAATATGTAATATTGACATAATAATAAATAAAAATAATGAATAATTAGCTCATGGACTGTATTAATTATCGATATATTTAAAATATGGTACATCATTTCTGCCTGTTTAAATATGTACTGTGAGATACAGGATAAGTAGGTGCTACAAACGAATTGCTTGTTAACAATGTAGTTCTACCTCTCCTAGAAGACTGTCTTTTAAAAAAGGAAATTCAATGACACATTAACTGCAACAGTAGTTAACATGCTCTCAGGTCTTTAAAACAGATTTATTTTAGGACCATATCTAAAAACATTTCTCGTTTTGCCGTGGTTTTGTGTAGGTCTTTGTCCGTATCACTAAACCAAATTAACTGGCTCGTTTGAATCATATCGATAGAAAGAGAGAACAGTTCAAACTTTGTCCAAGACATAGAGGGGGTTTTAAAGTGAATGCCGTGTAATCCGACGTAAACATAGTGATGTAAGCACAGCTGTGGGATTTACTAGTAAATCGCTTGGATAAAAGCGTCTGCAAAATGCCCTAAATGTAAATGTGAGTGTAAATGTGGGTAGGATCTGGTATCAGCCTGCCAGGGTGGTTAACCTTTATACAGGGTTTAACCACTAGGTGGCAGCAAAGTACAACATGAATACTAACACTCCAGTTGAGATACAGTGCAACGAAACACAACCTATTCCAGATTGAGGACTCGACTCCTGTATTATTGGACCTAATTAAGCGAGAAAGCACAAAAGTAACATCTCTGCGATAAATTGAACTAAAAACCCAAACCTACAAATGCAGATTAGTAGATCTCACTGCCGAGTCGGGCTGATAGAGGGAGTTGATCCCAGAGAAACGTCTTAATATGTCTCGGTGTTATCGATAGTGCAGACTTGTTACGTGATGGTTTTATAAAATAGAGAAGTCTGTTCTCTAGCATCCCGGTTATATTGTACAAGTAATTGGAGCGCAGTGCACACTGCGAGGAAGGCAGTACACCCAGAAGGAAGAAGACGAAAACACACCAGCCGGATCCGTCAGGTTGAATTTCCATCCAGACACAAAGAAGAGGATGTGAATAATGGAGACGAAAATTCAGAACGGTTCCCTGAGCTCTTTGTAAACCATTCGACTTTAGAGTTACCTGCGCCTGCCTCTGTATGAGCCAATTTAGATGTTAGACCGCTCCTGGCTTCTGACCAATCAAGGGCATCTCTTCCCTCTCCCGATTAGTTCGGGGAATTATGCTCAGTGGACTTTGGGAGGAAGCAGAGGGACCACAACCCCCCCCCCCCCCCCCAGGATTAACGGGACCCCTGTGGGGTAGGGTGAGCAGTTCCGTGTACCCCGATGCCCACAGCCCAGAGGACTCGACATGGGACTGTTCACCCGGACACGGTGGGGGGAAAGGCCCGGCGCAGCCCCCAAAAAGACCGAGCGCCCTGCAGAGGGAGGGTCGGCGGAACGTACCACGGGGGGAGGGGGGGGGGGGGGGGGGGGGCGTGCTCCCCAGTCTACAGCACACTTGCGGCCTCTTCTCCCGGCTGGAACAGACACCGTGTTGGTGGGGCAAATACAGAGAGGTCCAGGCGGAGCTTCCACCGCAGTGCCCGACGGTTCCTGAATGAGGAACCCCCCCCCCCCCCCCCTTCATGCTTCATGCCCAGCCTCATTGACATACTGGGTCAGCATACAGGGATACTGCACACCGTCACATAAACCATTTGCTGCTTCCTAGCAAACTCTACTTTCAATATCGTCTTCTGCATCATCTGTACATTTGTATAAAGCCTCATATGCCGTGATTTAATTTCATTTTGAAGGTGCTCTATTTATTTTACATGTACTAGTAAATTAACTTATGGTTGTATTTTGTATTTTATCCTTCATTGGCAGAGCAGTCAAAGTAAGCATTTCACTTCTAGTTGTACATGTATGACTTTGCATGGGACAAATACAAATACTTTAAACTTGAATGATTTTTCAGTCGCTCAGTGAGAAAGAGGGGAACATATTTGTGTAATATTCTGGAACGTTTTTAGTTGCATTCATAAACTCCATACAGAATGAAGAGACGGACGCCGGCTGTATTTCCAACCTCTATGTGTTTATTAGCAATGATACAGTGTTGGGCTGGGTTCTTTTTTTAACCGTCTGTATAAAATGAACAGAGGACAGGAGGAGAGAACAGCAGCTTCAGCTTTCAGGATCCAAGTCCGCTTCCATTTCCATCACACTTGAGGTTCCCACTGACATCTACATCCTCGGCACGCGAAATAAAAAAATAAAACCGGAGCTTTCTGTGAGTGAGATCCTGACAGCAACAGTAAGGTTTGTGGAAGGAGAAATCCACCTTTCCTCTCCTCTCTCCTTTCCTTATCTCCTCTCCGTCTCTCCCCCGGGGGTGAGCTTCCCCCCTGGGGGAGAGATGGGCACCCAGGGGTGAGCTTCACCGCTGGGTGCTCGGAGGTGAACGGCCTAGCGAATGGCGCGCGTGGTAACAGCCATGTGGACACGACATCTTATTACTACGTTAGACCTGATGCTATAATACACAACATACCACTGGCCCATATGTCGTAGAAAACCAAAAGAAAAAACCGACGGTGTGTGTTTGAGGGGTTTCAGCGGGCGGTTAAGTGTGGAAACCTTCGGGATTAAGTCAGTTCCTTAAGTTCCCCCCACCCCCCTCCCCCCCACCCCTCCCCCAACACACAACAGCAGGTTTAAAAAATAAAATAAACATGTACATAGGCTTTACAATCAATCTCCTGGAGAGGCGCGCTGTTACTTTGACAGTGGCTGCGTCCTCATGGCAGGCCCTCCTGGAGAGGCGCGCTGTTACTTTGACAGTGGCTGCGTCCGCATGGCAGGCCCTCCTGGAGAGGCGCGCTGTTACTTTGACAGTGGCAGGCCCTCCTGCGGGGAACTTCTCGTCTCCACATTAAAGGCTGCTGAAGACGCTGCTGCGCTTTTGTTTTGCTACAGACAGGAAGTGTTTTGAGACGAGGAACCGTCCTCATCCTTGTGGCTCCTCCTCTTCTTCAGACCCGCACTCCGCGCCCCCCCCCCCCCCCCCCCCCCCCCCTTTTACTTTCCTCTGAAGAGGGAGCGTCACCGTGGTAACGGGAGGAGCCTGTCGCGTTTCACAATAAAAGTCCAATGTTGAACTTTATGTTG